>JBBBVU010000007.1:10161954-10172696 GCA_037177055.1 Atherinosoma microstoma | reverse complement strand
GTGTCATCCAGACCTTACGATCCAACAGAAAGAAGAGCTGTAACTTCCATCCTTATAACCACAGACATGAAAATTACATATATTGTTATATTTTATATAATGTTCAAGTATACTCAATTGAAACCTTTATGCAAATTCCGACATCGCTACTTTTATTTCTGCAACATGCGTAGAGCGGTGTAACGCTGCATTGTGCCGTCATGAGTAAACATCTACCCATCGTAAAGTTTTTAACAACAGTTAAACATTTTTAACGTTGTTATTTACGAAAAGGCAACTTTTTTGTACAAGTCTTTCGACGCCATGTTTGTTTCCTGCGTGAAAGCGTAAAACTCCTCCACCCCTTCCCCTTAGCCCTACCCCTCGCCCCAAAAAAGAATCAAGATACCCCTTCATCTCTCATAACACGCAAAACGGAGGAGAGGGGCTAAGGGGGAGAATTGAGATTGGGCCTAAATCTCTGATGGTGGTGTATTTAGTATGAAGCTGGAACCAAAAGGACATTAGTTTATCTTGATGTAAAGACTGAAAGCAAAGAAAAAAGTCACCTTGACTCGTTGTGAGAAATGAAAAAATACATATTCAGAAACCATCAAAACACATTTAATAACATGTTATATCTGGTTAGGTTAATCCAAAGACAAAAATAAATTGCAATATCTGGTTTTGTGGTAATTATTAGTTATGATTACTGCATGTCTACAAGTAGCCCCTATTTCTTTCACCATTTATTGACTGATTTTAATAGATTGTCATGCTTGAGCATTGCAGCATTTAATTATGCACACTTTGAACTCAAGAAGCACCAATACTTTAGCCATGTGGTTGCATCAATAAGTGACAAAGCAGAGGCTGTTACTGAGTTTGTCATATTGCCCCTTCCATCTCATCTGCATAGGTTTGTGTTTTGGTGTCTGAGACATATTGAATATCACATGGACATAGATAAGGATGTGTTGCTCTGAAATGAGCAGATGTGTGAGTCGTGTGTGCTGGGTTTGTGTGTGTTAGCGTGTGTGATGCAGCTCAGTCATGGAGGAGGAAGAGAGAGCAAGAGAAGAAACAGGCAGTGGTGGATTGTTGTGAGCCGGGCCCCGCTTTGCTTTTCAAATGTAAAAATAAAAATCCCCAGTGGTGTAGAGACGGTAACCCTGTTCCCCCGGGAACGGAAGGCTTAACACCATGGCGATGATGACTCACCGTCAGTTGCAAGCTTTCCTCGATTCACATTCAGGTGTGCTAAGTTACACACATGCAGACACACATGAACGCACCCTCAATGAAAAATCCACCACCATCATATGTATCTGCAGCGGTTTCACTTTTGAAGAAAAACTTTAAAATTCACAAGTGATGTTGTCTGTCAAGGCTGTGCATTGCCTGCAACTGCATGTATTTTTATAATGAGTCATATACTTCTGGCCATATCTGCAATGCACTCTAGTTAGCTGTTCTGCTGCTTATTACTGTTTTTAGCTACATTCCCTGAAAAACCTGAATCAGATGGAGGAGGAAGAGGAATATTAAACCTTTTGAGTTGAGATATGTTTTGGATGATTTACTCAATAAGTGATGATGGAAAATACACCAAAATCACACAAAAGGCTACAGCAGGTGATTGTTTATTTAGCTAAATGAATTAGTGACAGTTTTTGTTTTTACATTTAGCTACTTTGTTTTTAATTAAATGGATTGCTTGAATATTATGGCAATACATTATTAAAGTTATCTTAGATTTGCACATTTAAAATATGTATGCAAAAATAGATTTAAAGGGTTCCATCCTTGGTCCAAGCTCCAAAAATCCACCAGGTTTTGTGAAATTTTGGACTGTAGTTTTTGCATGATCTTATTAACAAACAGAAATGTCTCTTTTCTGGATGGTTGTGAACCTCCAACACGGTGGTACCAAATATCAAGCTTCACATTTCAGACTCAGATCACAGTTCTTGTAGTTTTTATCAGCGATTATTTTTAAGTTCATGAGCAAACGTAAAACAATTTCTTCTCATGTGAAACAGAAATTGGTGGAAACAGCCTTTTGGCTTGTTATTGACTATGGAGATGTGTTGTATTGTCTCTGCATGCTAGACAGTGTGTACCATGGGGCACTGAGATTTATTACCAACTGCAGTCCACTTACTCACGATTGTGTACTGTATTCTAAGGTTAACTGGACATCTTTATGTGCTCGATGACTCAGTCATTGGTATTTGTTCATTTACACAACCATTCTACGTATCACTCCACCCTACTTGTCTTGTCTTTTGGCAAGGAAACAAAGCAGTCACCATCTCCGATCCATGGATTTATTTGCAATTTTTTGTCCCCAAAGTTCAAACTGAGCTAGGCAAGAAAGCATTTAGGTTTTCAGCACCTAATACTTGGAACAGACTACAATCTGAACTTCACTTTAAAGCCTTTGTTACATTGAATCAGTTTAAAGCTATGGTGAAATCATTGCAGTCTACTTTGTTTGTGTGCCTGTGTTTTATGTGAGAAAGTTTTAACATTGTAAATTTAATGTGTTGCCTACTGTACTCTTGGCCAGGTCTCCCTTGGAAAAGAGATCTTCGATCTCAACGGGACTAGCCTGGTTAAATAATGGCTAAATAAAAATGTAAAGAAATAAACAAATAGAATACACTGACTCTGATGAAGAACGCTGTTTAAGGAAAGTATTGACGAATACACATAACTTTGAGATGTAGCCAGAGTTATTCAATTTAACAAATTGAAAGACGCAATAAAAATATATTTCTAACCATTGCTTTTGCATCTGGGAAGATACAATGTAAGTTTGAGAAGAATTATGACATAGCAATTTTCTGCTGAATTTGAGGTGAAGACATATGAGTCAAGGGGGGTATTTTTCTGATCTTCCAGAGGGTTCAAAGTCTTCACCTTCCTCGTTCTACAGAATTATCTTTGTGGCAAAGGAGTGTCTGTCTTGTCTGTTATCCTTTTATTTTACTTTATTTTATTTTTTATTTTACTGTCAGCAGCTCAGAAATATAAGCTCATTCTGCTGTCGTGCTCATTGTTAGTCACTATGCTTAAGAGCGCCGGCTTACTCTCTAACAGAAAAAATGTAAATGTGACCGCCAGTGACCTCACGCTGAAATAATCCTACAGCTTCCAGCTATGTGTAAAGCGCTTATACATGTAGTTACTGTCACGCAGGTCAGAACAGCATTGACCAGCTGAGATTTGAGGGGGTAGGACGTGTTGAGCAGTGGTACAGAGGCGGCCATGCAAAACAATGTCGGTTACAGCAAAACAAGAGGCTGCAACATTTTGCTGGGGAACGGCAGTATGGTTTCTGCATGTGAATCCTCAGGCTAAAGTAGAATAAGATCAACAGATTTGTGTCATATTAAAGCTTGTTTTAGCTTCATTGTATGATTTCTGTGGCATTGCAGACAAAATATTTGTATTTTTAAAGATTAAACACACAAAGCAAATGAAAAGGGCATCTCTATATGTTTGTGTTTTATTAGACAGCACCACTTTGGAAAGCTTATGTGGTTGTATTTGTGGTTATTTTCATGAAGATGTTTGCTTATTTTTCTATAAAAACAATCCTAGTATACTATATTTGTAATTCCACAGAGAATTATATTTGTAGGGGCATAAGTATAAGAGCTCCAATCCTTACTGAAATTGAATCATATTTGTTTGAGTGTCTTATACGATAATTACAAGAAAACAATCATTTCACTCCAGTCTGAGGTGCTCTAATTTTAAAATGTTCAGCAGTGGAAAAATTAGAAAAGCTAATTTACCTAATCTGCTTCTTCATTGGCACGGACCTGTGTTTAGTTGTTCTGCGACTTGTCTCCAGCTGCTGTTCATTGTGGTTTTTCTCAGGAAATAGCTCATATTGGAAACGTTTGTGTGTTAAATGCTGGAAGATGAGTGTTAATATATTTATATCCCCCACAGGCCTCACAGTGTCTGTCTTTTCTATCATTTGAGCCTTTATTCTCAAACCAGCCCTGACCTTTTGGCTCGAACCAAGTTACTGTTTCACTAGCAAGCCTACAGTATATTAAATACCTACCTTGTTGGTTTTGATAATAAATTAGTATTTTATGTAAATACATTTTTTTAGCAATCTGTCAATCAGAGATCTTGAATTGATTGTGATTGGATGGAGACAGTAGTATCAGTATTCCATCTTCATTTTCTGTCAATTCACATAATGTAAAATACAATTTTACCCAATTACATTTTACAATAGAAAATGTTGCTAATATTGCTAATCTTATTGTTTGTATCCCAGTTTGTCAAATATGGGAATACTGGGTCATTCAGTATTTATTTAAAGAGTTGAAACGCTCACTCTAAAGAGAGAAGCTTGCTATATGGTGAACTCTGATAGCTGATGAGAAATGATCACCACTTTTTGAAATTTGAAACATCAAATTCAAAAGGATTTTAAATGTCAAAACTCACCTTACAGTTGTACTTGTCAACAAATATTAGCATTTGATAAACCTTTAAATGACTCTTTGTTTCTTGGTGAAGCAGAGGTTGAGGAGGTTTAACAGTCATAAGAACCAGAACATAAGGCTGCTGAATTATTTGCCACCTTGTGTCACTAATGAAAAGCAAATTTCACCAGATCTTTTGTTGCTGCTAATTGCAATCTTTCAGTAACAGTAACCATGACAGAAAAGGACATAAGCAGCTTATGCAGAAGGCTTGAATTTTTTTTGGTGCTTCACCTTCTTCTTGGTAAGTTCTAATTTGCTAACTCAGATATAAGATTATGCTTTGTAGCACCATTTAGAATAAAACCTAATAAAGAATTGTATTGTCGTGTGTATTGCTGAAAAATATTGTATTTTGAATGTGCACATGTTGGCATTGCTTTATATCTTTGGATATGCTTTGTTATACCCCTGGAGAATTGTTTTACAATTCTCTGTCAGTACAGGCCAATTATTGTTTTCTACAGTACAACGAATATTCAGAAACTATCTAATTATGACCTCATTTGCTATGGCCTTAACATTTGCCCCAGTACAATGTCTGGCTCTGCAATCTATAAGGCATCTGATGAAAGCTGCACTCCATGATGCAATCAAAGAGCAAGGCTCGTTTTAGAAGGGGTTCAAAAAAAGAGAGGAAAAAATTTGCATGTTCAGTGGGCTGGTTCAGGGCAAACTGCAAAAAAAATTTTTTATTTGCAACGCATTTACAATTCATCAAGTTATTCTTGCATTGCGACACGCAATAATTGCAGCGATGGAATGACCACAGCTAATAATCTTTAAGCAAGCAGGAGGACATAATGAGGAGGAAGAATAACACAAGGAAACCATTTTATTACATGGTAAGAAATGAGCCAAATTGCATCTGCCATGAAGTCAGTTTAACAAGGAGCTCGCTCGTTGGGATAGAAATAGAAATTTGTAATCAATAAACAGGACCAGTTTGAAGTATGATGCTGTAATTATCATACCTTTTTTTTTTTTTATTGTTTTAGTCTGTAGTCACATCATTATAATGAGCAGTTTTAGGAATAGTTCAGGTTTGTTGTATTTGTTTGGAAATGTCATATTGTCATAATAATTGCAAGTTTCAGTTAAGTTTCGATCACATAGATGCAATTTAACAGAAGACAGTTGTAATTTATGTGCATGAAACATAATTTTTTTCATCAAACAGACCCTATGAACACTCAAAGAAGCCATGATTGTAGGTTTTTTCTTTTAATTTATTACAAATCTTGTTACAGAGATTAATGCAATTAAACTGTTAGTTTGTTCTCAAATGAGGTATGGTAGGAATGATTCTTGGGAGACTTATTGACCACCACTATGGATTCAAACTATGGCATGATAAAGAGTAATGATAATGCATAAAGTTCTGTCATGATAATAGTAAATGTATGCATTTGGTAACTCATTGTTTTGGTGTTATTGGGACCCATATATGGATAAATGTAATTATAGCACATTTTAGTACTTTTTGTAAACAAATAGTTACACACTAGTAGAAACTGTGTAATTATTTTAGACTGATTTTTTTCTCATATTCTGTGTCTAAATTACTGTTTTATGCTGTTAAAAGAAATCAAAGTAGATATCATGTAAAACAGCACAAGAAAATTGCAATCTCTCTTCCAGGGAAGCTGTTGTTATTTTACAGCTCCCATAGAATTAAAACAATATAGTAAACAGGTACAACTTTCCTACATTAGAATAATCTGTTAATCATTGATAGTGAGTGGAAAAACTGTGGATGCTCATTCATAGGGCAAACCTTTTTGTCGTTTTTTGACGTTTGCAGTGAACTGAGTCCTCTGGATCAGACTTGTTGTAGCACGTCTTGCAAATGGTCAGCCAGATTGTAATCTGAGGGGGTTTAGAAGCTGGTTGACACTTTTGGGCTCTCTGTTGTGTTCCTTGAGTTGTTTCTGAGCAGTTTCTGCCTTGTAGCGGATCACATTGTCCTGCTGGGGAAGGCAGCAGACATCAGGGAGTGCTGCTGTCATTTGGTTGTGAACTTGAAACAATGATTTGGTGGATGGTATGTGTCAAAGTAACAGCCGCATGAAAGCCAGGACACAAGGTTTCCCACCAGAACACTGCATTGTAATGAGATAATTATTATTCGCTTCACCTGTCAGTGGTTTTAGTGTGGCCGGGGTGTGTAGGTTCCCTGTCAACATCAAAGTAAATAGGTTATGAATCGAACAAAACAGTCACAAAGTCACGACTGGGCTTGAAACTTTGCTTCTCTTCCTCATCACTACCACTATTCAGTAATTGTCCATTAAAATGTAAAGTAAAAAAAGGACACAAAACAGCTGTTAATTTCTCTGGTTTCAGTGTTTGAATCTTATCATATTAAATGATTGACACATGCAACATAAATAAAAGTCAGACCTATTTTATCAATACCAAAAATAGCCAATAGAAAGTGTAACCTGACATCTCATTGTCCATGCCGTCCCTATCACTGCTAGAATGATGAGTCCAGCATTTAATCTGTTTTTATCCTTGTTTTTGCCTCCACCAAATGCTTAGAGAAGTTTTTTGGTCATTTAGAGGTTATAGGCTTTACTTTGTTCACCAACTGGTTGCTGACTTTGCTTGTTTGCTGTTTGCTGCTGGGCAGGTAGTGGGTATATTGAACTTGTTAGGTGAAAACGGCTTCTTGCTACGGCAGGAAACAGGATTGACTGAAGGGTACAATAAATGTGTCATTGAATGAAAATGATGAAAGTGGGTAAAAGCTGATAGTGCTGAAGGATTGGATGAAACTTCTCTGTGGCTTCCTCATAGAAAAACACATTTGTTTGACTTCATATGACAAAAAAAAAACTAAAGAAATGACATATGAATGAGTCCGAACTTTGTTTCCAGCTTCCAGAGAGCACCATCATAATATTGATATTAAGCATATGTAGTGATATTAATGGCAAGTTTGAGTCAAGATGTTTAATTTTCTTTATGTTTTTATAGCAATGTTTTCAGATAGTTATTGTGTACTAGTTATCTAAGTATACATTTAGTTCAGTTAAATGAGTTTGTGATAATATCGGCTCATCTCTGTGACTGTGTGTGTCTCCATGCATGTATCCTTTTTTTTTTTTTTAAAGGAGTGTTTCCTCAGCTGGAGCGACAACAAATGTTTGTGTCTGAGTGTGCATGTCTTAGTGAATGTGTGCGTAGGTTTGAGAGTTAAAGGGATCTCAGTGCTTCTGTGGTGGCGGTTGTTTTGAAAGGAGGAGGGGGAGATGGGGGGGACAGTGTTCGGATCTGCTTTAGAGAGATGGAAAGGATTGAAGGTGTAGAGCCGTGATTGGCAGGCGGGATGATGCGGCCCTGGCTCAGCTGCAGCACTGAGATGTAGGCTGCTGCTGATTGACAGCTGAGCTCAGCCTGGGAACCTCAGCGCTGGATTGGCCACAAAGAAAGACAGAGGGAGAAAGAGCAGGAGAGGAGAGAAAAAAATGGTAGATTTCAACAAAAATACATAGCTTGAACATTTTGGTTTGTGTTCTGCCCCTGAGTAGTTCAACACTGCCATCTATTGTAAACTAAGCTGGCCATGTGTTTTAAGATATTTCTGACAGCTGTCTTTGCGCCAAATAAGCTTCTGTGTTTTTAGCTGCACTGGGGAAAGTTAGCAATGAGGAGAGTGAAGCGGAAAGTAAGAGGAGAGAATGACAGTGAGTCCAGAGAAGCACAGAAACAAGCCATGAGTCTTAGAAAAGCAATGTTAGGGGAAGAAATCTTTCTAAGGCAGAAGGAAAAATGACCAACATGTAACATGGAGTGTATTGGTTGCTTTTCTGTAGACAAAGTGGGGAATATGCATTTTCATAAGAGACCAGTAGCTCCAAGCAGCACATAGTTTACCATAAGACAAAACAACTGTACTGGCACATCTTCAGAATATAGAGATCATAAGCAGCAGTGATTGTTTAGCAAATCTACAAGAAATTAATTTCCCAAATTAAGCAAATATGAAAAATATATACTGTCTTCTGTCACTCTTTCACCCCTTACCATTTGATTTAATAAGCAAATAAAGTTATAATTCCTGATCGTTCTTTCAGAAAGAAGTTATATGGGAATTCTACAAATTGCTGCAATATGTTGGTTACATCTTGGATTTAGTGAAGCTGCTCTTAGATAATGTTCATTTAGTTCATTTTTCCTCTTTTTGTTGATCTATGTTGTGTGTCTTAATCTGTGTTGTACTTTGGCCCTAATGTGGGCAGTTACTGTATAACAGCTGGACTGTAACCACAGGCTTTGAGATGGCATGAGATGTTCACTGTATTCACTTTAAAACACACACATACACAAAAACATGTTGGTTTCCTACAGAAAATTCTGGCATAGAGGTCCATACACTCTTTTTTTAAACTTTCACTCAAACAAGATCTCTAACCATTACCTCATTTTCCTGCAGTTCTTCAGTCCCACTCCTGACAGCTGAACTCCGGCCAGTGAAAAAGCTTTCTTCTGAAAGCCCTTCTGCCCTCTGCTGTAGGGAGAATAAGATGCATGCAGTGCTTATACATTTTAAAAATCTAAAAATGTTGTACAGTTACTCAGCTATAGCAGTTCTATCTTTAGAGACTGTAAAAACAAACTTTGTCTTTAATTGTGAGGACATTCTATGAATATTTATGCTGTTTCTCATATTGATAAAAGAGTTTGGAGCATCACATGAGCAGCAGGGTTAGTTATTATTTATAGGTCAGATTTGGAATGAAGATATCAGTTTATCTTAGATTAAAGTAAGCAGAACTTGTGATTTTAATGAGAGAGTCATCTATCCAGACAAAAAAAGTAAAAACTTGAACTTCTTCCTCAGAAATGCACTTATTTGGTCTTGTATTCAATGTGTCATCACATAGAAATATTCTGAATATCCTGTTCATAATTTTAAAGAATTTTCACTAATAATAACACTGACATATTTTGCATCTTTGAACATTTTTGGAATAGCAGTAGATAACCTCTCTTTTCTTCTTTTATAAAATGTTATTATGGTTTTAGTTTGATATAATGGTCCATTTAAGTACAAGTGTTTTCTTCTAGAGTAGTGTTCTTTTATAGCTGAATGGTTTTTGATCAAGAACATCTTATATAAACTCACCAAACAGATTCTAGATTTAAGAAGATATAAACTAAAATCTTTGGAAATTGAAAACTAATCACAATTTCTACTGGACAGTGTATTTACATATATGTGTAAAGGATATGTTGAGTCACATCTGTCTTTGAGCAAAAGTCAAATACCCCTATAAATGTTAAAATGGATTTTTACAAGTTGAGGTTATGACCTATTTTCTTATGGGTTGTTTAAAGATCCCTATGTAAGACACAAACAGTGATATCCTCATATATTTAGATGTCCAGTATTGTCAATGTGTTTTTCTTATCTATTCATGCACTATATCCAAGCTCTAAATCTCTCATATTTTGAGCCACAGAGGCAGCTCCAACTAATCCGCTGTCTGTTTGGAATGGAGGTGAAATAATACAATAACATACTCGGCTTTATAAGTAATGCTTGCATCTTAACATGAGCAAATCTGTGTTTATATTTTGTGCAAGTAGGAATCCAGCCCCAGATCGGGAGACCATGAGTAATATGTGATTAAGAATTTAGGCATGATAATGGATTGCCAAACTACTTTTTAAAATACAAGTTGAAAAGGTTATAGACTAGAATTAGGTTTTGACCAGTCAATTTTATATATACATGTAATGATTTAACTACTGAGGCTATAAGGCTATACATCAATTTCATGATTTTAAATGGCTGTCTTAACCCTTTGAAGACCAGGAATGGGATGACAAGCGACATTTTACGTCGCCGGCAACAGATTGGGTGTAAAAGAGTTTACAGCTGGACACAAACACAAATGATTAGACCACAGCCAGAGGAAAACCTCTTGGAGCCGCCCTTGGGAATATTGGTTAAAACGTCAAACTCACCATCACTGTAGAAGTTTTAAAAAATTTAGTACCTTAACTTAGGAAAACAGGTTTAAACTGTATTTTTAACAGATTCAAACAAATTCAAATACCATGCAGAAAAAAAGTTTATTTATTATTCAAATCCACAAAACAGTGGGTGCTCATTAATAAAAGTTGGCATCATAAATTAACATAGTGATGCACTTTCTGATGATAGATAGATAGATAGATAGATAGATAGATAGATAGATAGATAGATAGATAGATAGATAGATAGATAGATAG
>JBBBVU010000007.1:10141293-10160119 GCA_037177055.1 Atherinosoma microstoma | reverse complement strand
ATAGATAGATAGATAGATAGATAGATAGATAGATAGATAGATAGATAGATAGATAGATAGATAGATAGATAGAGAGATAGAGAGATAGAGAGAGAGATAGATACCTGAACCTTTATGACGTAAGCTGGTTCTGACATAACTGACATTATTCAATGCGTGTAATTCCATTTTAGATACAACATATACATAAAAGTTCATTTTAATGTAAAGCAATGTAAATGTAAAAATAAAGCAAAAAATGGTGAACCCAAATTTTCAAAGACATTTAAAACCTGTACTTTTATGCACTCAACTTATAGTATAGAGTTATATTTCATATAACTGCAAGGGATGCCTGATGATAATTAAGAGACTGACCTTTGCAAAAATGGCCAATTCTTAATGTTATGTACCGTACAAGAAATTATTTCATTATCTTATTTGTAACTTTTCAAACTTTAAATTGGCATTCTAACAAGAGTACTAATGCAGTCGGAATAGTGCCGGAATAATCACCATCAAAATGGTCTTTTCAGTCCATCTCTTGCTGTAATGCCTGTCAGTGAAAACTGAAGTTGATTCAGTTTTGATTTCTTGTAGATGATTGTTAATGCAGTCTGTGAATGCACCAGTGTATGCAATGTATGTATTTTAACTATTTGTCCAGATGAGAAAGAAAAGAGCCTTTTAAAGACATAATGTGCTTCTTTTAAGGCTGCAGGGAATTGCAGCCTTTTCATTCTAAAACAATATCCAATATCTAAAATAATTGACGCCTGCTCTTGCACAAAAAGCCTTCTGGCTTGAAAGTAGAGCACTCTTCCAGATGCCTGCAATTCATTCTCCAACAAAACAACACATAGAACTCAGCTTAAAAATATTACAGCGTACCAATACTTTATTTTCATGTATCTGTAGTATGTCAATTTTGTTTATCGACAACAGACTATGAACAACCAGGGCCTTAAAGAGCAAATAAAAGCACAAACGTCTCAGTTTTTATAGTGTTTGAATGATATTTGGATGAATAATCAGCATTTCAATGCTGATTATTCAGAAAGCAGCGGAGCTGATGACATCCAATGTCTCATTTTTGTTTGTTTTTTTCATTTTCCAAAATACAATATAGACCATTATATAACACATTTGGCCACAGTAAGAGCAAAGTACAAATTAGCTCCTGAATTACAAAAACTCATCACATCACAACCATTTATACTTTCTGACAGAGTCCTCATTGACCTAAAACTAAAACTGGGGGTAAGTGTCTAAAGCCACCTTTTAGATTAATACAGTGCATTGCTTAGGTGGTTAGAAGACGTGACAACTCCAGGTGATTGCATCTTCAAACAGAACATTATTGTCTTACTTTATTAGAGTAGTGTTGCTTTGCAGAACATCAGAAAATGCTGTAAAATGAGAAGGAAGTCAAAAACTTTCCTACAAGAGGGAATCTTGTAGCACAGTACATACAACGCATAGTTTATTTATGATGTGCACACATTACAAATCAATGAAGTTAACTTTCTTTTTTTGTGAACAATTCCCGGGGAACGTTTATGAACTCTTTCGAAATCAATAAAATTGGATGCCTTGAGTTCAAATTTTGCAGCAAAGAATTTATTTATTCTTGTCATAAGTCTAAAATGTTTAAGACTAATGTGCATTTTAGCTGTCACAGGCCTTTCTGTTAGAATTTGAAATGGACCCGTACAAATGTTTCCGTCTGTAAAGTTGGAGGGATGACTAAAAAAAAAAGTTTCCCCCTACTGAAAGTAAAAGTATTAATTATTATTTTCTCTGAGTAAACTGAATCAGTGATTCTTCAGTGTTACAGGTTCTACATTGTAGTGCCAACTCTGGTTTTTGCAGAGTTTTGATCCATTTTCAAAGCCTGCTTAGATACAACATAGATTGGAGTCAGTTGTGTTGGTTTCCAGGTGGCCTGGCTTAGGGTGGGAACCATTGTGTGTTGCTAACAGGAAAAGGGGAACAGCTATCGAAGGGCACCAGCTGTCCATAAGGATGGGCAGGTCCTCTGGCTTCCTGTTTCTCAACACTCTGCACGCCCCCGGAGCAAAACAAAACCTGCTTCCCCTTCCAGTTGGAGAAACAATACATGTTGCAAACGGCCCTTCTCTGCTTCCATCCTCCTATCTCACTCTTTACCTCCTTCCTCCCATTTTCTGCAGCTTTATCTCTGTTTCTCTACTACATTACCCCTTTTCTTTTATTATCTTCCATATCCTCTCACTGTTCCTCCTTTTGTCTCATTTTTATCTTTCAAGCTTTCTTTCCTCACATCCTCTTTACCTTCATCTTTCTCTTTTCAATTACCATTCTCTTCTAATTAACTTGACTTCTCTGGTATCTCCTCTTCTTTTTCTTTTTTCTCTTTTTTTTTTACAGTTTAATGGTTGAGTATACTCTTGTTTGTTACTCTTTGCAGTCAGTGTATGAATTTTTTTTTAATTCTGAGAGAAAAATCCAAAATGTAAAGTTTTAGAGTGATATCATCATATCATATCTTTTTCATTTGTGTATGTGTTTTATTTTTGTTTTTGTTTTTTTGCCAAATGTGATGCTCATTTAAAGTAGAAAAAAGTGCTCGAGCATTCTTTAGATAATATAATTCTACTACTCGCCATCTGTAGTGCCTAATTAACAAATCTTTGTGAAATTCTATGTAGCACTGGATGAAACAAATATGAAATTACATCAACAGTATCCTTGGAAAGTTTCCTAGGAGTTCTCCTTGTACATTTGTTTTACTAAAATGGAATTTGTTAATGTTACAAGCCGGGATGACAAACATGCAGTTCATGAAAAAATGAAGAGTGAAATGCAACTTGAGCTTTTAACAGTGGAGCATTCCTAAAAGGTCAGAAAGATGAGCTTTGATAGAGAATAAGAAAGAGAAGTGTATATCAATAATGAATAGAATTTTCATCTCAGGCAGGACAGTAGAAGAAGAGTTCCACCTGGAAAACATGCAGTGTATGCATAAAGACACACACATGCATATACTCACACACTCGTAGAACTACACTGAGAGTAAACTGATGCTGATCCTCAGCAAACACACGCGTTTCTGCAAAAACTGCAAACACACTCCAACACAGAGAGAGAAGCAGTGGAAAAAATGTTGGCATATGCCCCAAAACACGCACTTCTAAACACACGCTTGTGCTAGTGCACATTCACCATCCAAAGTTATTGACACATGGAGAAATCCATATATATATATATATTATACAGTGTGCTGGAGACCCATCAGTCTCCATAGTGTATGAAAGGCCTGCACCGCTTTACTTAGGGTATTAAATGTTTATGTGGAGCTTCTTCATCCCTGAGTAACCTTTCTATCGATGCAC
This sequence comes from Atherinosoma microstoma, assembly GCA_037177055.1. NCBI lineage: Eukaryota > Metazoa > Chordata > Actinopteri > Atheriniformes > Atherinidae > Atherinosoma > Atherinosoma microstoma. The sequence continues at coordinate 10,156,766 of JBBBVU010000007.1, read as the reverse complement.
ACACGTCCACACACTCTCAGAATAACAGTAACGACCTCTCAAATCATTTGAGAAAATCGCAATCTCAAAATTATATGTAAAAGAACTCTTACATCTTTTGCTCATTCTTCTGTGAGTATCTTTTGACAATAAATGGCCCCAAAAAAAGACAAAATTGATAGAAATATACTTTATTCCACATGGGGAATATGCTTGTACTGTAGTGTTTATCTCGTATTTCAACTGGTGGAACTCTAAAAAACTGTGTTCTTTGTGTGACTTTGACTCAGCAAGTAGGACGAGTTGTATACTTGTTGCAGCAGCGGTCCCCAACTCATTCCTTTTAGCATACTGAAATGTCCTTCATCAGGAATGTAAGCATCAATTTACACTCACTATGCTGATCTGTGTGTGTGTCAAATTATGTCCATCAGTAGGAATTAACTTATAGAAAACATTGTTTTTTATGGACTCATGGTAGCGTTGCTCAACAGGAAACAGGCAAAATACACCACAGGGATGACACTAGGAGAAGCTGTAGAAGACATTATGCAATCACAAACAGAACTATGCAGTTTCAGCTTCTTCATTTCACTTTTTTTATTTGGCAGGAATATCTTAACTGCTTTGCATTCTACTGTATTGTGTGTTGTCAACCCTCCCCTCCACACACACACACACACACACACACACACCCACACCTCCAGGTGAGCTGCTGTAAGCCTAGCAGGTACAGCTGCGTCTGATAGATCAGAGGCCAAACAGTGCAAAGCGACAGTCATTACCATTGATTCAGGCTCACCGGGGAGTCTGAATCACACAGTGGCTGTGTGTGTGTGTGTGTGTATGTGTGTGTGTGTGTGTGTGTGTGTGTGTGTGTGTGTGTGTGTGTGTGCGTGTAACTCTTTATATTAGCTGCTAATTTACAGTGACAGTGAAGCGTAAGATCAGGGGCTTGGTTGATTCAAATGCTGGATTTTACGTTTATGCTTCAGCATATGTAAGCATGATGTTGGACTTCTTAGGGGAAATGATGCAACTCAATACTGTTCTGGCATTTTTTCAGTGTTACAGTATTTGTCCCACTGTGTGTAGTTTCTTCGGTTTCTTGGGTGATGCTGGTGGTGGGGTGTCTTTGTTTCTTCCTCCTCTGCGTGTTATGTGCTCCCTGCGGAGCTGTGCCCTGGGGGTCGAAGCAGCTTGGAGGGTCGGCTGTTGAATTATGGATGGAGGTGAAGAGGGGATGAGGGTTAGCTTCGAGTGGAGGTGTGGGGGGGGGCATATCACCCCCCCCTCCCTCTCCATCCATAGCTGTTCGGACTTTCACCCACCCCTCCCCTGCTTCCCTGCTCCCCTCTCTACCCAAACAGTCCCCATCCAGGCGTGGTGTGAGGTTGGATGAGGGTGACTGGAGATGCATCTCTCTCTTTCTGTCTTTCTGCTTTGCTGTCTTTCTTTCTGTCTTGTTACACTTAGGACCTTATCACCTTCTACCTTCTTTTCGCCCAGATTTCAACCAGGAAAGTCAAAATGCTTGAGGTTCATTCAGCCAACAAAGAGTCTGCAGATGTTGAAAATGAGTTAAAGACTTGGGGTACGGTCGAATAGTCAAACCGCATTTCCTCCAATCGTCTTTTCCTTTGCACTTTTTTTTATTACCTTGCTGCAATACATCATGAGGTTAAAGAAAAATGGTAAAAGGATTTGTAAGGACTTGGGTAAAAGCAACCATGCAACAACAATAAACTGACCACACTTACTCTACGCTCTGATGTGGTTTTGCAGTACTGGAACTACAGATGTTACAGCTTAAATATTTGACCAAATACACCCTTTACCTGTTGTTTTATGTAGGCTATTTAATAAACCAGTTTAAGTACAATAACATCTCACTACATTACTGTAGGTTCCTTAATTATCAAGCCTTAGTTTGAAGCTCTGATCCCTTGTTGTAATCAACATGATGCTTGAAAAAACTCCACAGGATCCTCAGATTCAGTTTACTTAAACTTTGACAACAGTATTTTTCTCTAGAGTATAAAAAAATAAAATGAAGTCAAATAAAATTCCTTAAATCGAGTGAGAGAACGAGAGAGGTAAAAAAACTGTGCGGATCTACTCCATGCTTGCCTCGCTGTCTGCCTGTGCAGTAAGGACCGTTGCCCCACACTCCTTACATGGCAAAAAGCAATCTAATATCACAGTTTTCCCTCTGAAGCAACAAAAAATTGCTACATAAGATGAAATAAAGCATTTTAAAGTCTTGTTCTTATTTTTTTTAATCAAATTAAATAGCACACATATTTTTAATGTACTGAAAACAAACAAGAAAAAAATATCTGAATAAGTTAATCTATTAATTTAAAAAAACCTGTATTTAGGCTCCTACAATTACTATAGTTGGTAATTCCTCAAAAGGAGAATCCACAGTCTGAATGATACAGTCACAGGCTGCTGACACCCGTTCTTCTGTCTTTATATCCATCTACATGAATCACAGTTTCTATGACTGAATACATTCAAGGTTTTTGTGGCTGCATGGAATGGGAAGAAAGTAGCCTCATTCCTTTCATGAAGGATGATCCAGTGTTTCCTAAGTTGAATGAGATAGTATGGTGTATAGAAGTTCCTTTCCTTAGCATTTAAAGAACTATGGCAGCTTTTATCATGTCTGCCATACTTCGAGGCCATTGCATCCATCGATAACCCTGCAGTCGACCAGCCATTTCCCCCTCCATAAAAGCAGAGATTTTCTCTCCAAGTCTTCTAAAACAACTGGTAAAATATTACGACTTTACTCTCTTAATCTCAACATTTTTCTTGTATAAATTAAAAAATGTATACGGTAAAACTACAACTTTATTCTTGTAGCCTGTGAAAAAATATTTTGCTTTATATGGCCCTAATACTCCGTCAACTGTTAGAAATTCACCACAGACGAGTATTTTTGTGTAGCACAACAATGCTGTAGTTTCCATACACCATTGTTATTAGAAAACAGCCCCTTCTCTATACATTGGGTCCATACTGGTTGGAAACAGACAGGATTTCCTCCCTCTTTCTTTTTTAAATAAGTTTAAGAGGGTATCTTTAAAAAAACAAACAAACCAAAACCTTAAGAAACATGTTGATATGGAATATAATGTATCTGTACTTTTTTAAAATCTGAATTTAAATACTGGTTTGTCAAGCCCACTCATTTAGAAAAGTGGTCTTGTTTAAAGATTTAAAACCCAACTCTGACTTGAAGCATGTACTATAATAATTGATAGTATATATAAAAAATAATACTAGTGCTTGTTAAATTAAAGTTATTACAACACATAGTTGATAAAGTGCTCTTTATCAACTATGAACGGCTCTCCAGTTGAACAAACGCCAAACTTCAGATAAATAATTTCTGTCCTTATAACTTTTAGGCTATTCTAAAACCACACATTGGGATTCTTGAATCATTTTAATCTTGAACTGGTTCTCATGTTTGGTCTTAAAGATGAAGTTAGACATTTATTGAAGCCTGGCAGCAACAAAGAGAACACAGAAGAGAAAAAAGATTGAATATGCACTATAACATGCTGGCTTTGGTTGTTTTAAAAAAAAAAAAAGACATTTTGGTTGTTAAAGCTGATGTTAAAATACAACACAGAAGCATACGAGCTGCTGATTTTCTTTTCATAAACTATGTTCATGCACTGGTACAAATATACTTCCCTTGTATGTGTTTGAGTATCATGGCTTGAATGACAACAACTTTGATAACAGGGAACCTTTAAAACTTGGCTTCACAGAATGAGATGACTACTTCTAGCTTTGCCACTGAGCAGCTTTCTTTTTTTGACATATCATTTTGAACTCCGCAAACATTGGTTTTCTAAATTCCAAATGCGTCTTAATGATGTGTTTTGGCTCATGCATATGGACAATTGTGCAAAAAGGGTTTTTTAATGAAATCTATTATTGTTTTTTATTGCTGGGGCAGTGGGAGAAATGTTTACCTCACAAAATAGAATACAGCAGCCCCAAAATGACAGGAAATACAGAGAGAGGGAGAGAGATTGAATTAAACTTTTATGAATGATGAATATTTCATGTTCTGGGCAGTGATTCCCACATTCCAGTGTGTGTTTGTGCAAGTGTGTGTGTGCGATCACGTGTACAGGCCTTAGCGTATGTGTGTGTGTGTGTGTGTGTGTGTGTGTGTGTGTGTGTGTGTGTGTATGTGTGTGAAAGTATTCCTCTTGAATATATACTTTATGTTTTAACCCCCTTCAGACTGCATTAGGACATTGCAATCACTATGTTGAGTATTTTGCTTCTCACCAACATGTGACATCACACTGACTTGAAGAATTGCTTCAGATTACAGACATAATGCAATACTTGAATAGAGGTCCCTTTAAGTGTGATTACATTTGAAAAGATAGGGGACAAACTTTATTATTTGCAAGGTTGCATTCAAAATTCAGCCAGATCTAAAATGAAATCCCCGCCACCATAATTAAAGGTTTCTAATTCATGCTATCTAAGTATTTCTGGACCCAAATGGCCTTGGACATTTACTACACAACAGGTACAACATATCCAGGGAATCTTTAGGTGTACAGTCTTTTCTACGGCACTGGAGATCTATGGCTCTATGACACTTATCTACCTAGGTACTCCAACTCCATACAGTTACTTATGTTAAAAGTTAAATTGACAAATTTATCACAATGTCATTGTCATTAAGGCACAAGCAAATTTTATGATTTAAGATTGTGTATTTTAACAAATGAGTGGGCTACAGGTGTATTATTATGGCTTCTGAAAAAATAAAGAAATTGGAATCTTATGCTGTCAGATATGTTCACTGCTTCTTGTACTAAATAAGGAACACACATCAATTCAAAGCAGTTAATGTGTTTATTGCAGATGTCTAAGTTATTTCTCTGTCATGCAGACCTTACGTTGTTAAATATAAGGGTTTTAGTGGTTATTTTAATTAGTTTTATGATTAAATTGCAAGAAAATCTATTATACTTTGGTGTTTTCAATAAAGTCAGAGTGGTATGTTGCTGAAGTTTCATAGTCTAGATGATCCTAAGAGCTTTAATAAAAGCAACTGGACTTCTTTTAATTGGTTATTGAAACTAAGACGGAGGTGATACACCCCAGTAAGAAGTGAACCAGGTTAGTTTTACTTAAAATCCAGAGATGAATTTGAAGGTACCTTGCAAAGCCAAATAATTCTGAGCTTGTTGTAGGTAAAATCTTTATCTTCGAGAATCCTAACTAAGTTGCCTAAAAATATGAATTAGTAAATAGTCTATCAACTTATTCTGCCACATCCCCTCTTTTTTCTTATATAATATTCATCACTTTATCAAATAAAAATTTGAACATATCACCATGCAGCCCTTACGAATACATTTACTTGTGATTGCAGAAATCTTAAGAAGTTCCTTTTTTTTTTTTTACATCTCTGCATGTGGTTTAGTGGGAGAAAAAGGCTGCAGTTATATCCTTGTCATTTTAGACTTAACTCTGGTATTAGTTTCTATACATGCATTGGAAAAAGATGTGGGACAGAAAGAATCATCAGGGGAACACAAAGAGGAAATTTATACCAACACATCACATAATGCCCCATATGGCTGGGCTTAAATGATTTTTATACTTGACTTAACATGTAAATACTGCAGATAATGATTTATAGTTCACCTTTACACAAAAAGGTGTAAACTAAAGTTATTTACTCTGAAAGTGACTTTAGTTTTCAAAAGCTTTCTTTGAATTTTGATTTTGTAATGTGTGTTATAAAGAAGGTGAGTATTCCTGAACATTTCTGCAGCTTGTTTAAGATTGCATCTGTTATCTTAACACTTAGTTGGCTTTGAAAACTTCTAATAGAAGCCTTAAACATCCCATCTGATCACAGCTGCTGTGTCGTCTATGAGGTACAATGGCCACATTTACATGAGAATTTTAATATCCCTTTAATTCGGGATAAAAATTAAATCCCGAAGCAAGCGTTGGACTCGAGCCGAGATTATTTAAGTAAAGGTGAAGTAGTATGCTAGTGTTGAGCTGCTGCTTTAAAACTATAATCCAAAATCAAGCAAAATGGTACTTATTATTTGGTCTTCCATGTTGTAGCCGAAAAGACAAGAAGTAGGAACTGGAGTTTGTTTTCTTCCGGTAGACATAAGTATGTCACATCCGCCCCCTGTCCAATCAGAACCCTTCCCAACCCTCAGATTTTAAACGGAATTGAATAAGGGCGATTAAACGTGTTTACCATGTAAACCTCAATTTGGAATCACTATTTTCATGTAAACGCGAAGGAGAATACTTTGATTCCAAATTATTTCATTCTGAATAATTAATTCCGAATAAAAAAAAAATTACGTAACCATGGTCATTGGAACCCAAGTGTAGTTGCTTTGGGTGTTATGCAACTTCACACTTCTCAAGAGCGACCTCGAAATTTAATACACAGAAACCGATAGGAACTGCTTCTTATTCATAGAATGTCTTTTGTTGTAAAAAAAAAGATTTAGGTCCTGTTAAATTGTAAATCTATCCTTGCAGCTGCCTCTTCACAAAGTATTTAAATGATTTTATATTAGCTACTATTAAAATCACAGAGAATACATTAAATGACTTGGTGAAAAACCAATGAGAGGATTATTTACCACGTAAAATTCCAGGGTTTGCAGATGAAATGAAGCTTTGCTTGACAGCTGTTGGTTACTCATTGATAATAATTTCTTGTTCACACCATGGCAAATATTTCCAACAAGTGATCAAATGCATCAAGTTCATATGTAATTTGATCATGTACAGTATTGAAACAGACTGTCTTTGAGTTATAGAAACTTCATTGCTGCAAATTGCAAGACTTTAATACCTCCATTAACACTGCTCACTCAATCTTCCTCTACCATTTAACTGTGTTCAGACAAAATAATAAATGCACTGTTACATATTTAATTAATGAAGGATGCAGAAAGGCACATTTTTGCAGGTTAAGAATCTTTTACCTTGATCAAACAATTTATATAACAATGCCTTGACAGCTTATCGGTGCTGACATTCTTTTGACGTTACCAGTGGTCAGAATCACTAATAGAACTACCAGATAAACATGTATCTGGTTTCAAGTATCAGTTGTACTTTAAAACAACCAAACTAAGGACCAAAATCAACAACACACAGCATTTTTGTTGCTTTTTGAATTTCCACATCAAGTAAGAGGCAGCAGAAGTTATGTGAGTCCCTGGTGATAGCAGAAGTAATTGTTGCTAAGGTGATGGTGTCAGTTAAGGTAACCTCTGCTACTTCTTTCCCAAGGAAGATATTCTGTTGTTGCAACTGGCTGCAGAAACCCTCCAGTGGCTTAAATTCATAATACATACGGTCTCAACATAACATTATGGATGCTTTTTTGTTAACTTGGCGAGGATTGTGAATATTAAAAAGGAAAAAATGTTTACTATATGACCTGAATTAATGACTAGTCTCTGCCTGTGATGTCATTTTGACATGCAACTATTCTTAAACATTATGTGGATATTGTCACTTCTTCTTCTGTATATGTCATGTCCTTTGTGAAGCACCTTGTTTGTCAGAAGCTTGACATACAGTTAACTTAATCAGTTTGCCAATGATCCAATACTCCTCCCTGTTGACTTAGCAATGGCAGCTCATGATGAGCATTTAGACAGAGATATTAGTCGATGAGGACAGATATGCGTTTGCCAAGCAGTGTAGGCTCTCCTCAACCATTGATTAAGCTCAAAGATCAATATGTCAGCTTGGTTTTCATCCCTGCATCTTCCCTCATTGATCAACAACAGTAGCTTACACTTGGAGGCAATAATCAATTTTAATCATATTTTTAGCTTAGTTTATTGATTACAGCACACACCGGAGGTCTAAGCAAGCATTGGTTTGTACACACGTAACAGAAGAGGGGGAAAAAAAAAAATCAAAAAAAAAAATCAATATTCCCTGTGCATCTGACAAAATACTTTTTATTCTTAAATCTTGTAATGTGTTAGCTTTAACAAAACTTCTTGGATTGGTTATGAGGTGGTGTCTTTCAGATTACTAGACATCTTACAGTAAGGTGAAAGTCAAAGCATTTACCCAAGAGACATTAAATCACAGCTGAATCATTTCTATCACTTGGGAATAAACTGGAAGAAAGCAGAATGTCTTAATATGTGAAAAAAGGAAGTTTAGCCAAATGGTAACAATAATCTACTGGGAAAACATATATGCTTCAAACAGCACAGTATATGCTCAGCAGATTAACTTCTGCTCTTGATCACCGATGTCTGCCGATACCTGCTTTATATAATCATAATGTATTTCAATATCATTTGAGATCTTTGCTGTGGAGCCTTTTTAGTATTTATATTAGAATTTAAACTGATGAGCTTTGATATGTGAGCTGCAATAGACTTTGCTACAGGTAGTTAGAATTCTGATGTTGACATGTCAGGAAATATCACACACACACACACACACACTTCTTTGAAAATTGAGTGGCCACTGTTACTATTGTAAGGATAGGTTTACAACAATATGTATTTTATGACACCTAAGAGGATGTACACATTACCTTGTTCTTCATTATATTGGTCCAAGTGTTTTTTATTTTCAGTGTGTAATGTTTTCCCCACTCAGAGGGTAGATATTTGCCAGGTTCTTTCTTTCATGAGCGCTTATGATGATTGATGGATTGAGCATCTAAAACGGATGATGCCTGAAAGATAAAACTCAGCTGCAGAACAGGCCAAGTTGATAAAGCAAAAGTCAAAATCAGGCAACAAGTCGGTGAGGCAAACTTTAGAAACAAAGACAGGAAAAGAAGAATCACAAGACCCCACCAAAAAACTCCCAGCAAACAATAAAATGAGCAAAAACAGTAGCAGTCATACAGTTACTGAGAATACTCTGCTAAAACAAAACTGGACCACTAGCTGCAAAGACTAAAGACAGCCTGGCAAAGGACAACTGAAACCAAGGAGTATATTGACTAAGTGAGTAATGACTGATTACAAACAGGTGTGTATGATGACAGCAAAGCGTTTGGGTAATTAGCAAAACTCAGAACAGGTGTGGGGGAAACGCAGTAAGGAAAACTAAGTGAAACACATAAGCATTAATCTGAGAAAACAGAATATTTAGAAAACAACCCAAGCAATTAAACCCCCCAATCAGTTTGCCAGCCTTGGGACAGTTAATAAAAATGACAAGAATATTCTTTTAAACTGGATGGGCAGATTTAACAGTAGGAAAATGAAAAAGTCAGAAACCATTTAAAAACTAAGTTTCCTTATGTAGACAGTTGAGCAGGGTGATGTTGTGAAGACAGAGTGAAAACAAATTGGTCTTTAAGTCTTTTCCATGGATTCTGCACTTAGGCTCGTCTGCTCACCCTACAAATTTTCAAATTCAACCTCTAACCTCTCAGTCTGTAAAGTGCGGTACTCTGATTCACTGTTGTCTGATGAATATTTTCAGGATGCAAACATTATGGATCATCACAATCTCTCCTTGCTTCCCCCTTCTCATTTCCATTCTTTTTTCTTCTGCAGTGCAGAGAGCTGCATTTGCTGCATAATAGCCCACTGAATACGCCTGAATTTCTTCAGCCCCCCCATACACACACACACACACACACACACATATTATTTGGCTTCACTCTATGAGATGTACTCCACTAGTATGCACCTTCATCGTCAACTGGCCAAAAGCATTGGAGAAGCTGCTGCTGACAAGTCTGAATGCCTGGAGTTTGAGGGCTTTCATACCAAATGGAGATAATGTCATTCTAAAAATCATAATAAAACACAAGAATAAGAGAGATCCTTTCTGGTAAATGTGATTGATAACTTAAATATATACTGATGGTTGTACTTTTCAAAGTTTAGAAGACTCATAAATAATTCCACTTTAAGATAATAGAATGTCTAAATTTTGCAAGTAGTGAAGAATGAACTTCAAGTTATGTCCTTGCTGTAATGACTTTCTTTTGGAGGAGAACTCCTCTTTTGTTCGCTGCCACATGGAGGGTGTTTAGGGACAGTGTGCCACTTCTCTTTCATAACTTTTACTGTTACAGCCCACTATGGTTCCAGGTTAATCTAAAGATGGGATTGATACTTAGCAATTCAGCATGAAATTCTGGGGCTGCTTTGACACAAGGCCTTCAGTATTTTCCCCTTTCCTGTCTCACACATGAACTGTTGACTTGTCGAAGTATTTTCAAATGAATATTTTTGGCATTTAACATGAAGCTCTTGCCTGAAGTGATACGCAGTAGAAACTGAGTACCTTGCACAAAAGCTGTTAGCAAAATGTTGTGGCAATAGATACAAAAACCCACCTTCATTCTTTAATAGTCTTAATCCTCTTAGACCAGCTTTCTTGAAATATCTTTAAATAAACTTCACAAACAGTTCTCCGGGCTTCTTGAAGGACTTTCCAAAGCTTTTCTTTGGATGTTGTCTGCCTTTTGTTCCATTCTCTGTGAAAATAATCCCACACTGCTTCAGTAATGTTGATGTCTGGACTCTGAGGAGGATTCGACACTCCATAAGACCTGTTGTTTTCAGTCCAGTTCTTTTGTTATTTTCCTGGTTTCCTTTCCATAAAAATGGCTTCTTGACACCCACCCTTTAGTAGAAACTGTTGCAGATGAGTCGTCAGTAAACAGTAAAATTTGGTTCTTAACTTGTCCAGTTTCCTGAAATAATTTCAAGGATTCTGGGAAACACTGCACACCACGCTGAAATATCAGAATCTTTATTGTCATTGTATGCAGCAGCATTGTCATTATACAATGCAGCATTGTATAAAGAAAATATAAGGTGCAGTTCCGTCAGTGTCAATAATATAAAGAACAAAATAATATGAAGATAAAAATAAAGTACAACAGAAATAGAATAGAAGTTGAGAAAAAAAATATCTATATACAAATATATGTACACATCTCAAATAATAATAACAACTATTTGGGAATCACCTTTTTGGGGTCATAAAAAGGATTTTATGCCTGTCAAACTGTTTCTTTGGTATATTTTGCAGATGCAACTAATGTCATGGGAAAAAGTGATGTCTTTGTTACAGGTTGCCAGTAACAAAGTGCCTAAAGTTACAATTAGAAATAGTTGTTTTGTTTTTTTTAATGTGTTGACAAAACACCAGTTCATCTCCAGAGTTAATTTTTTTTTTTTAATGCATGAAAGATTTATCGCTCAGTTCTTCTAAATTTTGCTTCTTTGAATTTAAGCTGTAAAGAAATAAAAGGTGGATCCAAACTTAAGTCTTGAGCAAAAATTAAACAAATAAGATTGACTAAACAATTCTTAGCACACAGATCTTCTGAAATGTGCAACTTCTATCATTAAACTATTCAGTTTTCTAATAAATGACACTAAGAACCTAAAGACTTATTGAGTTCATATGTTTGATACAAAATACTGATTTGGATTTTAATTGAATAACAGTAGCCGTTTGGTTTACTCAGAAGGAATAGAAGAAGTGAGAACATAGTTTACTTTATGTTCGCATGTCTACTCAAGGTTACATACTTTCATTTTTGTCCATACATGTGGATGTGCATCTTGTTGACCAAGCTTCTTCTGGTCTCCCTAGGCACATCATTACTGTACATAGAATGTGTGAGTGTACATGTGTGTGTGTGTCACAATGAACAACAGCTTCAATAAACTCTCAGTATATTCTGTAGCTCTACTGCTGGGCATTCAATATTAAATGCTTATACACAGAGGCAGAATCACACACTTAGATATAACACAGAATAATACATGAGGACACTAAATATAATCAATCCACCAATGACACATCAATTCAAAATGCTGAAAATGATCAGTTGGCTTCATTCGACATCATCTTTTTAAAGTAACTCTACACATAAAAACACGAAGGCAGGGTACTAAACATTTTGGGTAGTATTGACATTTATTCCCAGAAGTGAAAGCACTAAATGTACCAGAAGTTCACATGGTCAGATTTGTTATGTTCTGTGAGAACATGTAGACTGTGATCTGACAGTTAGAAACTGGTGGAAGCGTTGTTACTTGAACCAAAATGAAACAAAAAATAGTAGTGTTAAAAAGAAATCCCTAGTATCTGTATTAACATTGTGAATATTGGCTATATTAGAAAACGTCATCACTTTAGTCTGACAACAAACAAAATTAGTTTTGATGTTGAATATTTGTTAAATACTTCCAACAACTGGTTCAAATGACTCTTTTTTTAGAAATGACATGATAGAGCTGTGACCTGATCTTTGAATATTATTATGCCTTCAGCAGGAACTAATCAACCTGGTGCTAACTGGGCAGGGAGGTCATATTAAGAGATGAGCCAACACTTCGTTAGTTTTTGTGTTGAGACTTTTATGACGATGTAAATGTTCACGTCCGCATGTTCAGAAAAGAAGGATCGATATTCTAATATTCTGTGTGATGTTTGCAATTATATGTGTTTTGAGTTAGTGAAGGTGCTTTTATGGACTGTGTGTGTAAGTGTGTGCGTTTCCAGTGTCCTTTATGACGCCCCACTCTGGCTTTGGAGCGGAAAAAATCACTCTCGCTGTCTCGCTGGCTGATGCTGCTGGCAGGAGTCCTGGGAACCAACGGGGGGAAACAATCCTAACAAAGTGGCATGAATTAATGTGACTAATTAACACCACGTTAATTATTTGTAAATTGCATGTTTGGGTACACATTACTTGAGAGACATATGTTTGCGTGTTCGCCCAAACAAGTGCCAGTTAATCTGTATCTCTGGAGTGCCCCGACTGAAGACGGGCCAATCAGCACAGAGTAGGAAAGCAAAACACATGAGAGACAGAAAGGAGTCAGGTGAGGTAAAGTGGAAAGGACAGTAAGGATGATAACCAAATATTTCATTTAGTCTGGACTCTAGTTAAGTTTATTTATTCCTATAGTTTCTATGCAGTTACTTTTTATAAGTTTTTTAGGTTTGTGCTCTCCGAATGAGTGTGAAATCTGGGACTGCTCACAGTTTTGTCTCTCAATTCAAAATTGACTTTTTCCCATCCTCTGATTACCATTTTTTGTTTTTGATAAGTCAAGTTGAAATGATATTTTTCTGCATGGTTCCTGCACTTTGACTGTTTTTCTCGATAATACCAGTCATCAACTGAAATTGTTAATTGCACTGAATAACTTTTTAAAATTTCTTCGTTGACAAAACAGGTAATCAGAGCAGACTATGTTGGACTCTGTTGCAACGGATGATAACTTTTAAGAAGCACTACTGAACTTTGGCAAATTTTCTCAATGAGGTGCCCCACACTACGGCTACTTGGGCACCCATCTTACATCCTACCAGTACTCTGAGCTCTCTCCAGCCACTAAAAGTCAGTCTGATGTTGACTTTTGTCTTTGTTCTTCCTTTGTCCATTTTCTCTTTTGTTTCTCACAGCCAGTGTGTTGATTTCCAGTTGCTGGCACATGATACAGTGCTGTAAAGGAAAAGTGCTGCTGTAGAGTGATGCAGCAACCAGGGGGGAAAAAAGCAGTTTCTCGGTCTCTGGATGCTGCTAGGCAACGACTCCAGGAATGTACATAATGAATGTCAGTGTGCTATCAAAATAAGTCAGAAAACACATATTTTCAAGGTCAGAAAGTTATATAGTGCCGCTTTAAAGCAACACTACAGAACTATGGCAGATTTTCACGCTTTGGCACCCCCTCTATGAAGGCTAATTTGGGATCTGTCTTGCATCCTGTCTATTTTCTGAGCTCTCTCCAGCCAGTAAAAGCCAGTGCAAAGGTGACTTTTGTCTTACCTCTTGCTCTGTTTCTTTTCCTTTTCCTCACTTCCTTCGATAATGTCCTCTTGTATTTATTCATTTTTGTTGAATCAGCCATGGTGTCCGTTCAAAATGGCCAATGTGTTTATATGCCGTTGCTGGAATGTGATCCGGTGCCGTAAAGCAAAACGCAGCTGTAATGTGATGCCCAGGGCTGGGGAAAAAAAAAAAAAAACTTGTGAAGAGCAGTTTCTCAGGCTCAGGATGCTCCTGGTATGTTCATAATGAAAGTCAGTGAGCCATCAAAAAAAAACAGTCAAAAAGTTTTAAAGTCATATACACTTATGTAGGGTTGTTTTAATTATTCATTGGTTTGAAAATATGTAGTCAATTATTTTTTTCAGCTGCTCTCTCAGTAAAGTAAAATACTCAAAAAACGTGAAAACCAAAGCTGACACTATTTTCAATTTTAATTCCTGAGATTTTTTTGCTCTAAAACATCACACAGTACTTTCTTAAAGTCATATATTACACTCTTACTTACTTGTGTTGTCCAACCAACAGAAAAAAAAAACATCATTCTCAGACAGTAATATTTAATGGACATTTTTCCACATGTTTGCCACTTAATCTAAACATATAATATGTCATTAATTAATAAAGTGACCCACAATAAAAGAAAAAAATATATATTTGTTGCAGCCTAATCTGGAACATGTCACTGACAGGTCAGATAGTTTACACAGAGCTGTCTGAGAAGATTTGTTGGAAACCATTAGCCTATCACAGGCTACTTTGGGAAAACATCAAGCAGCATGAGCAGAGTGCAGCCAGTTCAGAAAATCAAACTCTTACTGAAAATGGTTAGACAAATAGCCTCTTTTCGACCATGACAAGCCTTCAGTATCATTGTTTGCTCTGCAGCTCTAATATAAGTTATGCTGACACAATTTCATATATTCATAATTACCATGGCAAAAGTATTGACTGTAACAATATGATTGGGGTATCAGTAAAAAAAAGAAAAAGAAATGCTTGAAAAAAAAGAAATATCCTATTAATTGATCCTCTGGTGTTTACATTTTTTTGCAGTTGCATTACACTCAAAACATAGACAAGAAAATTTGATAAATACAAAACTACAAAAAGAAATCTACATTGAATAAAGCTTCTCAAACCAAACCAGAACAAGTCCTTCTATTAGTCCAAGATCTTATTGACTGAGAATATTCACAGTCATTAAGTAGATTAAAATGTACCATCTATAGAAATAATACACATACAGTCCTTTTAAATAATCTTTTGACAAGACATGGTTTTCTATTGACTTGCAGTAACTCTCTTAAGCATTTGCCTGAAATGTAAATATAAATTCAAGGAGCAGAGAAACAATTTGAATCCTCAGCCTATAACTTATCTGAAGAGAAACACCAGACTACCGTGCTTGAAATGATCCAAGACTTGCTAGCATGGCTACCATTACATGCTTATCTATCACTCTGTCACCCCGAGCTACGCACACTAGGCTTTATTAGGACAGTTTTGGTTGAGAAAATGCAACCAAAACTCCTGCATGGTTTGGTGAGATGCGCAAGAAGCAGATCTGTGAATCACCTGAGGGGAGGGGGGAAAAAAGGGGGGGGGGGAGAGGGGGGGGGGGGGGGGGGAGGGGGGGGGGGGGGGGGGGGGG
>JBBBVU010000007.1:10093033-10133732 GCA_037177055.1 Atherinosoma microstoma | reverse complement strand
TAGATAGATAGATAGATAGATAGATAGATAGATAGATAGATAGATAGATACTTTATTGATCCCCGAGGGGAAATTCATTTTTTTCAGTACAACCCATCCAGGAACATACAACAACATAGACATAACAACCATATGGCAGTAATTTGCCTTTTTTTTAATCAATTCTTAAAATGAATTCCAAGCTGTATGAACAAAAAGTAAACTTTGTTACTGTTTTTAAAAGTTCACATTTGTTAATACAGTCAGCTGCTGCATTTGTTAAGATAACACAGTAAGCAGTGTTTTACCTTCAGAGTTCACTGTCTTCATTTTAACTGAGCCTTAAATGGCATATTGCAAATAAATATATTGCAGTTTCGCTCTGGGATAAATATTGTATTTTTCATTTTATTTTCATTCATTTTATTCATTCAAATAGGAAAAACTCACTACAGTCAAACGCAAGCAAGTAATTTCTTTGCATTTTGTGATGTAGCTTTATTCCCGAATATTGGAATTTGTTTGCTGTTGTAATGCTACATGATGTTAAACACTACTGTGAGCTTGTAAAAACTCTGCATGTCTCTGGTTTTTTCATGCTTCTAGCTCACAAACGCAGAACCTACAGAAACTTTATGATTGCTTTCCATAAAATTGGTTATTATAGACATTTACAGTGAGATGTGCACTGAGCAGGATGGCTCTAAAATCACTGATACAGCTTCTCTGATATAAGCTAATGTTGACAGATACTTTATATCCATTGGGCTCTACTTAAACCCCACAGTGACAAAGTTAGAGTTAATGAGTCATTGGAGCTCTTTTATCAACCAAAATGTGACACATTTTCAATCAAAACCAAATATGTGGGGCAGGTACTGCTAATACTGGAGTGTTTTAAAATCAATCTTTAGATTTGATTTGGCTGCTTGAAACAAGACCAGAAGCTACAGCCGCAATATGGAGCTCTAGTGCCCCCCTCCAATAAAACTGACTTACAGTTTTACAGGACAGTTATCACAATGATACCTACTCAGAAGTAAGAGTTTTTTTATTTCTTCTAATTTGCAGTGTATTTGTTAATCACAAAAACCCTAGCATATTTTATAATCATTTTATTAATTGTGACTAAACAAGTCCCATGCAGAGATTTTTTTTTATCCCTGCAC
This sequence comes from Atherinosoma microstoma, assembly GCA_037177055.1. Lineage (NCBI taxonomy): Eukaryota > Metazoa > Chordata > Actinopteri > Atheriniformes > Atherinidae > Atherinosoma > Atherinosoma microstoma. The sequence goes on along the minus strand of JBBBVU010000007.1, from coordinate 10,132,584 downwards.
CAGTTTTGACACATTACTCCTGCTGTAACACCCTGACATTTTAATTTAAATTCCAGGAAAAGTTTTCTTTTTAATTATGTAGCATACGACCTTTGTTTCAGAGTCTAGTGTTGGTTATGATGTGTCAGATGTTTACTTTGTGACAGTATATTTTTATGTTAGACTATGCCTCCATATAAGGAAGGTGTTTCTGATTATAGGAAGAATATCTTGAGGTGATTATTGTGTGGCATGTGCGTATGTATAGATGGGTGTATGTTGAGGGAGCTCTTTTTTGTTATTGTATCAGTAAATGAGGATGAAATGTCTCCAATAATACACAACCAGAAATGTTTTTCATGTTGCTGTTATTTGGTTTTAGTAAACAAAGCTTTTCAAAAGCAGCCGACCAAAAAAAAAAAAAGAAAAAGAAAAGAAAGAAGAAAAAAAAAGCCATAATATATAACAAGTGTCAGATATTAACCGTGCAGAATAGAACAGAGCGGGCCAGGCCTGGTCAACAAAAGCTAAATTTGATGCTTGCAGCCCTGCTCTCTTTTCATCTTCACCTAAATTGGATGAGAAGAATTAATTCATTAAAAAAATTCCAATAACTGAACATGTTCTGTCTGAGCTCCCAGCAGCAGCAGCGAGCCTGCAGCTCTGAAAGCCCGAATCTCAATCAGCTCTGCCTCGCCTCGCTTTCCTCAACCACCACCACCACCACCCTTCATCCCCCCTCGCTCATCCTCTTCCCTGACTCGCTCGCTCATTCTTCCCTCGCTCTCTACTCCACTGCGCTCTCTCATCCCCCCTCCCCACCTCCCCCGCACCCTCGATACACACACAGACACACAGACGCACACACACCCGCATCCTTCATCCCTAGAGAAATCATCCCCAGCTCCCAACTCGTGCTCTTGCTCTGCCCGTCTCTTTCTCTCTCTCTCTCTCTTGCTCTCTCTCTCTGCTTGTCTCTTTCTGCTCCCCTCTTTCCGTCTTTCAAAATGTCTAAATCTACCCCATATTTAAATAATTATTCTGGTCTATTAAAAATAGTGTTATATTTGCGTTTTTTAACATCTTTTCAATCAGTAGTAACAACACAGTAGACACCAAGTGAACTGGTGAAAACTGGGAATGATGAAATTAGCTCAGACAGAAAAGGAAACTGTGTTTATGGGAGCATTTTAAACATTTCATTCTAAATAGAAAATGATAAGAGAAATTAATAGTAATACAATGAATGCTTTTGGCTGCAGATTCAAACTGGTAACACTGTTGGGCCCCACAGTCCACAGATGTGCCATAGTAAATCCAACAAGTATCAACTAAACTCCCTGGTTAGCCACAGTTATCTGGAAACCCCAATTATAAATCAACACATATATCTCCTTCTGCGTTATGTTGTGGTAAAATCTAACAATTTATAATATTACATATCAGACTAAAATAGACAAACACTGAGATAAGCCATTGCTGGCAGACTCATTTATGAGTTTGGCTCTAGTCCGTGCTGCCTGACTGCTTCCAGAAAACTGCATTTTATAACTGGATTTAATCTAAATGGTAAAAATCAAACTTTAAGGAGTTAAGTGTCGTTAATGCACTTCCTTTGTATTCAGGTCATTTCTGATATGACTGTGTATGAGAGTCTAATGAATGGGCGGAGCCAGAGATGGACTACTTACAGTAGGTGGTGTTTTTCAGGTGCAGGGCTCACATGGCTGAGAGGTGTTGACAAGGTGACACAGGGTGCCAATTTGAGCAAAAACTCCCATCCTCCCAGCTGCCCCTCTCACTACCCCAACACCTCTATTCAGTACCCAGCAGGCCTTGATTTCCCTGACCAGTGTGTGTTAGCTCCGAGTGTTTGGTCCTCGTTACCGGTGCCCAGCTGGCGTTTCTACATGCTGGGAAGTGAGCAAAGAGCAAAAGGCGAGTTTGTGACACAGTGATCTCAGCTCAAGTGAATTTAGTTCCATGAATAGATTTGTATTTTTTTCACAGGAAATTGACGAGAGGGTGTGATATTACACACCTGTTTTTACTCATCTTTTGTAATGATTGTATGTTTTTCATTTTATCCTTGTTCATAGATCAATGAGTTCCCATTATTAATAGTCCCTTTTTTAAGTCCAACTAGACAACCCTAATTGCTGTGCATGCCTGTCATGTTTAACAGAATGAAGAGTTAATGGTTGGTGATTATTGTATGATGTACGGCATCCATGACTATACATTAACTAGGATCAGGGTTCACTTTGACAGACCTGCAGCTGTTGACATTCATTTTGACATTATAACCTTGTATCAGTGACTAGTATGGAGTTGGATATTTAGTTAGACATATTTAACATCTCTTCTATATCTCCAGTGTGTATTGTTATGATTATGATGCTATTTTACTGAGTCCTGATACATTTTCCCTTCTTTTCCTTTATTTGTTGTCCTATAACTTCTTCTTGTTATCTGAATTTTCAGCACTCTGGACACTGTGTAGATGGATCTCTTTCATCAGATTTCACTAACCTGTGTACATTTCTGGAAAGGCTTCTTGCAATTAAATACGTGCTGACCTTTTTTTAGCAGAAGAAAGTGGGTGCAGTCACTAAAAACATGGGGAGAGACAAAGACTGTACTGGCTTCTCACAGCAAGGGTACTACAGAATCCCAGCAATGTGCTGCTCTCACTCTGCAGGACACAGTCACTTCATATTTCTTCTATATAAACATTTTCATTGATTCAAAAGTTAATTTCAGCTGTTAACAAGATCCACATTTGTACAACAATTGCTGTGTTTGGGGAGCATGTTCAATTATCTTGTCACAACACTCATTGTAATATATTTGCTTTAAGGCTGCAGCTGATTATGATTCGCATCATGGGCTGATTGTATAATCAATCATGAGTTCTATAAAATTCCGATCCAAAACCCCCAAATATTCAAGTAACTAAAGAAGACGACTGATAAACCTGGCAGTTATTCATGTGATTAGCTGCAACCAGCATTATTTATTGATTTATTTTTTCCGAGAGTGGACTAGTAATTCAAGCCACAAACTGAACACATGTGGGACATAACACGCTGTAATAACAGTTAATTCTAAAACCTTAGTACGGTCAAGCATCTTTGTGTTTACTGAAACAGACTGCTGAGCTGCAGTATTATAAGACTTGTAAGCACTTTGTTGCTGTAATTAAGAATCTTAAGTCAACTCTGATCCCTTTTTTCTCACCAGAAATCCAGATGAATGCTCATAATAATCGATTTGATGACCTTCAGCTCCTCTGTTAACCGATTGTCAGGTTGGACTACAGTATTGAACAGTGTCTCTGCAGCAGGACACTGTTATTCTTTCTCGCTCTTTTGAGCTGGAGATCCTCTGATCTCAGACCTGTTGTGTGGAAGATTTATGACCCTGCTCTTAAATCAATGGGGACTCTCTGTGAGGAGCTGTACCATTTAATGGAACACTTTTTAATTCAACGGGATTTTCTTCCTTTTAGTTTTCATGAAGGAACGCTATTTAACCAAAAATAATGATTACGACCGTTGTGAGAAATATTAGGTTTAACCAACTGACTTTCACTGTACAGAAATAAATAGCTTGTATGATTGAATGTACTCTGGAATCTGAGGAGAGAAAAAAAAAGGGCAGCTCTGGCTGCAATTGTGTTTCTGCACCAGTGCCACTACGACAAATTCTTGCACAGTTATTGCACTTGGCAATTAAAGGGATATTTTTAGACTGGTTCTGATTTAGGCGATTTACCAATTTCTTCATCAGTTACTGAGAAGCAGAAGGCTTGCAGAGAGAAATAGAAGCATTAGTGGATGCAATGCTAAGGACACAGTTAGCGCTATGGAAGAAGGAATCAATAGTGTGTTGTTGTTTCACAGTAGGCAGTAGACCTGGAAAACATCATAAGACACTGGCTCACTAGTAAACACAATTCAAGTTATTTCACAGCTGGTGGGTAAATAACATAAATCTACAAAACACACACACACACACACACACACACACACACATACATACAGACTTTTAGGAATAATGTTAAAAAATTACTTGTTTCTTTCACGCCTTAATATTTGGTCTTTTAATAGGTTTCAGCTGCCAGGAGGCAGAAAACTCATCCACTCCATAATTAGAATGATGCATTTCATTCCAAAGTAGGAAGAGAAAAACAACAAAGTTGAAGTTTTTATATTTAGAGTTTTTGTATTCAACTACAATCTAGATTCTAGTAAAGTGATTGCCATTAGTCCAACTTAATTTCACATGCAAGGGTTTTATTTCCTCTAAAACATAGTGTTTTTTAAAATCCATTAAGCCCATAACAATTATATTCAATACAACACTAAAGTATTAACTGGCTAAGGAAGCTAGGAACAGTGTTAAAAGTGTTAAGGATTCTTGTAATTTATCATTCACAAGGCTTTTAAATGGCTTATACAGTCATAAAAAAGTTTCCACATAAGAGTAGTTTTTTTTAATTATTTAAATATTATTTATTTATTCAGCTTTTTATTATTATTTAACATTTGTGTTTTTAGAATGTGTTTTGACTTTAGGGGGTTACAAAACAGTGCTGCATTATATGAGATGAAACATAATGAAATAGAACATGTTTATTGTCCATTAAACACCACAGATTTTTTCCAAACAGAACCTAACTCTTATCAGCTCAGACGAATACATCATCAGATCACACAGATCCCCTTAAACATGTTCACATCTAAAACTGCCATATCAATAAAAACGTATGAGTCAGTAGAAGGAAGTGTTAATATCTAACGCCATTTTTACCAAGAGGTAAAGCATAACTTGATACTGCAGTGATATCAAGATATCTAATCAAAATAAAAATTGTTTTGTCTTTTTTAGCTATAAATTAGTAATAATGTAGTATAATTGATGATACACCGAAGTAAAGTTTTTTTTGTATAAACAACATATAGTAATAACACTGCAGTGATAATAAGATAAAAAAGACAAGAATACAATGCCGTGTAGGAGTGTAGGTGCCATGATATTTGCATATATGAGATATTTGAATAAAAAAAACTAAACTTTTTACTAAAGTAATTCTTATTTCAACCTCAATTTAAAATGAATAAAATGTGGTTGGGAGTGCTGGACAGTGTCCACATTTCTAGTCAGAACAGCAGAGAAATTGTTTTGTATTTAGAGTTTTCGGAGCAGTAAATCTTTTTTTTTTCTGCTTTTTTTTTCTTTTTTAAACTGTATGTGTTGGCACGTGACCTGCAGAGGTAAATGGGTGGGAACTGGAGAGATATGGGTGAGGAGGGGGACTACTGTGGGGGAGAAATGAAGGAGTGGGGGTGCAGTATGGCCGCTGGCCTCTTTCTTGTTGATCCTCAGGAGACCATCTGCGCTGGGGGCATTGATTAGAGTGTGTCTGGTGGGATTACATCTTTGCTGTTGCCATGCCAACTAATCAGCTGATTTTTTTCCCTCTCTCTCTGTCTGTCTCTCCATTTCTCTCTCTCTCCTCGTTGTCACAGCAACGAAATACAGGAGAAGCTAAGGAGTCCCAGCAAATGCTGGATTCAGCTAAAGGCACGGAAAAAAAAAAATCCCCCTTCACTGTCTCTCTCCATCTCCTTCTAATTGGCAACTCTCTCTGACCTGAAGTTCTTTTGTCTCTGGCATAAACACACCCTTCTCCAGATTACATTTATTTTTGCATTCTAGAAATAGCTAAATGGTTACAAGGCCCTGGGACAGAGTAAATATGGAGAACATTATTTTTTATGCAACAAAGTCCTTGAACAAATTCCAGAAATGAGACAAAACACTCCCAGCATTTTTATTAAAAACATGTCTCACCAACAAATACTGATTTCTTTTTTCTTGTTCAAATGACTTCATCAGCTGCCTGCCTGCCAGTTAAAGGCCACTGAGAGGAGCTGGGATGTAATGCTAAATATGTGATCTTTGCGCAGGTTTGTACAGAGGGTCGTTTGATACTGGAGTTTGCCTTTGACGACCTGATGAGGATCAAGACGTGGCACTTTACCATCCGGCAGTACCGGGAGCTCATCCCTCGCAGTATCCTGGCCATGCATGTAAGTGTGGCATCAACAACACATGTCACAAAACACACATCTGCCTGCTCTTGGTGTCAGTTTTAGAATACGAACGAGTTAAAATAAGTTCAGAAGCTTTGCATGAGCATATGAAATTTAAATGGCAATAAATCTGTTTGATGGGATTTTTGCAAACCTATTTATTTGCAAACATCAAAGACCACAAAGGATAGAAAACATCCCTTGTCTAAAAAATAAATAAATAAATGGGGAGAGAAAAGAGAAAAAAAAACAAGGTCGAATGAATAATCTGCTTAATTCTACTAAGTGTAACACGCATTCAGCCACCAGAGCTATGAAGCGAACAATAACACCAGGTCTCTGTTTTCAGCTGAATTTAAAGTGAGAGTGCACAATGCAGAACTGTTATTAGAGAAAACAATGCCAAATATCACATATATTCACATGACCACAATCATATACAAAAATGCTTTTATATGTGTTAAGTACTTGAAGTTGCAAAACTCTTATATGCGGATTGTATATGTCATGTTATGAATATTGCTGACATAATTTATGTCAAATTAATTATAAAAATCTCTTAAGGTAATATTAAGGTGACTCTTAACAAAGCATAGGTCCGATTAGAATATGGTGAGAATATGTTTCAGTATCATGTTCAAAACAAAGAGAAAATAATGGTCATTGTATTCATTTTCCAAAGCATCATCTTTTATGCTTTAGAAAAAATTTAACCAGTTCAGAGAATTTGTATTATTTTTGAACCACTCTGATTCCCCTTATCCTTAATAGTCTTTTTTTGCATTAGAAATAGTGTAAAGAAAATCTAGTATACTGTAGTTTTTTCATTCATATTTTTCTACACTTGAATTTAAATATGTAGATAAATAGTTTGGGTTCTGTTTAAAAATTTGAATTAAAACAGAACACAATAGTTAGCAACTCTTTTAACCCTTACTTCCTGTTATCAATAATACAGTCCAAATATGGCGTTTCCCTGAAGTTGAGATGACAGATTACAACAATTTAAGAGGGGTGATACAACACAGTGGTAAAAATGCTTATTAAAAAAACATGTCTTAAGCTGTTTTCTTTGTGTAGCTGGTATTTGATTAGGTATATACCTTTATTTAAAAAATTATACTATATCTTTCAACATTTTTTCTTTGAGTTTCTAATTAGATGGAGGGATAAATAGATGTTTCAAATCAATTAGATCTGTTTATATTTACAATTTACACAAGTTTTCTTTCTTTCTTAATTTTTTTTATTTTATTTTGTTTTTATATTTTGCAATTCACATAAACAGTAGATTATATCAGTGAAATTTCCTCCAAGAGAGATGTGTACTACACTTGATGTGCATGCAGCTGCTGTTTGCCTGATATTTTAAGTAGGATTAATTCCTTCAACTTTTTTTAGTTACCCTCATGGACCTAAAGAAGTAAGAACCAGCCTTTCTTTTTGGCCAAATCTTCATATGAATTTTCCCTCACCAATAAATTGGCCCCTTTGGGTATTCACCTTAATTCTAGGAGAGTGGGATATTGTGGGGTATTGTGAGTCCTGGCCAGCTCCTCAGTGATTTGTGTTTGAGTGCGAGTTCCTTCTTTTGATCGCTGCCTGGGCTAATGAAAGCAGATAGCCACATGGGAGTCAGAATAGGAAAGTTGAAACTGCAGATTCTGGTACAGATGTAGCTGCTTTGGTAAGCCCACTTTTTGAAGTTTCTTTTATTTTTCATCAGGCTTTATGAGGAGCTGTTTGAAAAAAAGAATTAAAGTTTGTTCTTGACATCGGTTTTTGAAGTTTAGGAAGAATTTGCCTGTAATTGATCCATTACTGACTGATTAATCAAATCAGAGATGGAATAAGTGTTAAAAAAAAGGATTTTGTTGTAGTGTGAATACAAGATAAATATACTCTGCACCAACGTGGTGTAAAAATCCTTCTTATTAATAAAACCTTACATTAAGTAACATAAACTTGAAGCTTTTGCACACATGCATGACAAAGAATAATAAGTGCAGGTTCGGATGTTTATGTCTTTAAACGTACTTTTGATGTAAATATTCAGCTTTGATCTCTGAAAGTCTGGAACTCTATTAATGACTATCACAAATAGATGCTGCAGTTCCTGCAACATCCTCATGTTGACTTCAAAAAGTAATCTCTCAGTAACAAAACTTTCTAAATGTTTTTTATTTTATTTGTTTTTTTGTGAAAGCTTATTCTTAAAATCAATTGTAAAAGTAAATGGTGAAGATATCTAGAACTAGATATCTTAAAATTACATACACTTATATGACATATAGAAAAACACTCAAACAATGATGCAAAATGCAGGAAAAACTGGCATTACTGCCTTAGTAACAATTTATATAGAAAAAATTGCATAAACACAGCATTCTCTGCATGTTTTTTTTTTGTTTTTTTTTATAGATTGTTGCATAGATTGTATGTATCTTCGTATTTACTGATTAGGTTAGGTAGCATTTACTGTTAGTGTTAAACCAGGCGGAGACAAGTTATTTTATATGGGTAGTTGATCTAACCTGCAACCATATGTCATAATTTGTAAAATTGGTAACTGGAAGCTGTAGCTGTAAAGTAGATACAATACATTTAAGAGTGCAGTTTTTCTCTGTTAAACTCTCACGCCTGATGGTGGTAAACAGTTACATATATCAGTAGATTACTTTGCACCACTGCTGAGCAGCAGCTTGACTTTTCTCACTTTAAATCTGATGCAGATGCTCAATGGCACTGTTTTTCATTGTTTAAATTTCCTATTTGAACCACTGCCCTGCATCTAAAATTTGGAATATTTTTGTATTCTCTTGTTTGCGAGGCCCCTGGAACGGATTACCTCTGTCGTCTTTCCTCCATATATGTCAGTGTTTTTGCAGGTTTCTACTCAAATTGTTGATACATCCCTGCGCAAGTGGTGCCAAGAGAAATTTCTGTACAGTACGTTCATTCTAATTCTGGTTGATGAGTAAAGTAATTCAGACCGTGTTCAACGGGCTGCCAGATAATGCACAATAGTTCAATTCTCCCGTCACTCATGTTGGTCTGCTGACGGTACAAAAGGACTCCCTCTCTTCCCTCTTGACTTTCTCCACACCAAGATGCTGCCTGAGATAGAATTATGCATTTTTCATGAGGCCGTGAACGCAAGTATGCTTGCTGCTTCTGCTCAGTCTGGGCTATGTTTTGCTCTGTCAATACCTACAGCTTTTTATGATGTGAATGCTTATTTGTGAAGCGGCAAACAAGCTCAGTGAATAATCATGTGTCTTCAGATGCACCCCTATAATTGCCAGTTTGGCTTTTTGTTTTTTACTTTGCTATTATTAAAGATATATCTTTACCTCCCACACTTATTTTATAATACTACATTGTCTCAGAGTTTCAGTTTTATTTTTATAAATATATTTGGATGGTGCTTAATCTTCACTGTGCAATATGCAAATGCATTTTAATGTCTTAAGTATAAAGTCAATAGCACAATACCTGCAGATTAAACTGGCAGATTTCTTATATTTCTGGCTCTTGTTTCAGTAAGTTATCATTTATTCAAAGTTCTTTGCATAAATGACTATATATATATATCCTTATTTTTATTTCTCTTCTGCTGACTTTAGGCACAAGACCCTCAGGTGCTGGAACAACTGTCCAAAAACATCACTCGCATGGGCTTGACCAACTTCACCCTCAACTACCTCAGGGTAAGAACTGTGTGTACAAATGTGTGTGTACGTGTATGTGTATTTGTGTGTGGGTGCATGTGTGTGCTGGCTGACAATGTCTATGACTCTCATTCTACTTTTGCTTTTGTTTTCATCTCCTCCCATTCGATGCACACAATTCTTGCCCATTTTTAAACACACGACAGATTTTATGTTACCCATCATTTTTACTAACTTGTATGTCTAGACAGCATAGTGCTGTTTTTATTATGTAGAATATTTTTGCTTTTTTCGTGTTTAATGTGGTCCACTGTGGGATTACATTACATGCTCTGTTATAAAAATGCTGTAATTTATTTACAGTTTTGCATTTGCAGGTGTCTAAGTTTGACTTAATTCCTAGACATTGTTTTATGCTTTCCCATATTCAGTCCTCAGTCACATTGTTGGGTTTGAATCTTTTTTTTTTCTTTTCATTTTTAAGGGAATTAAAGGTTTTCACATTCATTTACATGCTGAACACATATTGTGACTCATGAGCATTTGTATTTTCAAAAGTGTATGGCATAAAAACAAAAATAAGTGCTTATTTCTTCTTTGCTGTATACATATTTTAACCTGACCGCAGCACTACAATTAACAGAAATAGAAACTGTAAGTTGACCGAATACATTAGTGAATATTTCACAGGGTTCTGTTTGTGTTTTTCAACCGCACAGTTGACTGACAGCTACGATTTCCAAATGGGAGAACAAGAGCGAACAGAAGAGGAACGGGGAGAGGGAAGAATTAATTGGATACAGAAAATTAGCATAACATTAATGAAAGCTCCCTGTTGAGACTCATAATTGTGAAATGGCGCGAATCAGAGAACGGCACCTCCATTGCTTATTATAGCCAAGTGAAGAAAGGCTCACAGAGAAGGAGCAGGGCGGCTGTTTTTGTTTTTCTATAACAATGATTTTCTATACAGAAAGCAACTCTAATGTGACTGAAAGAGAAAACACATAATTCAAGTTTCTGTAATTACACACTGAAGGTTCCCCTTCTGTTTACTCTTTATTGTGGTGATGGTCAGTGCTCAGGAAAGGAAAAAGCTTGTCTTCATGACTTGTTTACTGACAACTTCCATTTTATAAGAGGTTAAGCTGTTTATGTCTAAACAGTCTCAGCATGTCGCACTTTGCCTTTAAACCTAAAATATTTTGCTGATACCATCTCATCTGGTGAATTTGAAATCAGCTGACTTTTGAAGAACACTATGGCCCTGATTTACTAAAGGTTTGCGCATATTAAAACATGCTACAGCTGATTTACTAACCAGGCACACGGAGGATTGTGCCTGTTAAACGGGCAAAATAGCGCCACAATCCATTTTGCGCGTTTGCCTTGAATGAATATGTAATATGTCCGTTTCTGCCAGAACGCGCAGAATACTGGGAGGAATAGATGCAAATATATCAGCTTTGCACGCTCAATGTGATTTACTAAACGTGGAACTGATTGCAGTGGCTGTTTTTGCGCTTATATTTAGCGCTTCTGAAAGGCAGGTGTTAACTGAGATACGCACAAATGGCTGCAGCTTCTTGATGAGAGGAAACAGCCCAACGCTGCAGGATTGCAGACGAGCATCAGTATGATTCACAATATTTTCTTATGAGTGGTGGGCGGCCATGACTGAGCTTGTGGAACAAAATCTTAACATAAAAACTGATCATTTTTTTGAATGCTAAAATCACAACTGTTGTTTAGACAAATGTTGTCAAAAGGAGGCGCGTTTATATTTGTCATGTTAATAACAACTATGGTGTTGTCATTGAGAGAACATGTTTCAATACGTGCACATACCTTGTTCTACAACCGGCTCTAGCGTGTCATACCCCAGTATTATCGTGCTATCTTTATGTACGGTATTCCAGTTATCTCTTGCATGCAGAAAGTACGCTGCACCTGTTGCTCAATATTGGTCAGAAGAATCTCCTCTCTCAGCCCCCCACCTGTCTTATTTGCCGAGGTTTTATTATGAGCATTTTTTTCTTTTGTTTTTCATCACATATCTTGCCATCTCTTCTTAACCTCATCTGATGTTCTTCTTTTTTTTCCAACTGCATTTACTTTTTCGCAAATACCTTCCCATATTGCACTCCTTCAGGTAACATTAAGATAGCTCGGATATATTTAGATTTTCCTTTTCCATTAATATTTCAACCTCAATTGGTTCGAATTTTGTTTTCTCTTGCCTTCCTTCTACATAGCGAATCAATTGTGCACGCTAAATCCTCATTATCAAATGCACAATCAATCATGGTTGATCACCCACAAAAAAAACCCACAACAGGTGCAATTAATTTGTGCTGCACGCAATCTTGCGCTCGCTATTGGGGATTTTTAAATCAGGGCCAAAGAGTTTTTAAAAGCACTGAAAGCTGCTGAAAATGGATGAGCATGATGTTTTCAGGTTTTATTTAATTTCAGTATTTCATTCTTTTTTGGCTTCAAAGAATGTTTCAGTGTTGCATTGAATTGGCATGCTTTAAGGGACAACAGGAAAATGATGGCTGAGCAGAATCTGTGATACATTGAGCTGTGGTTCCCTCCGCTTTTTAATTCATGAACCTTGACGCAAAGCACAGATTTGGATTAGATCTTAGTGCAGCTTTAAGTTTTCCTTTCCAGACTATTGTCATTTGGATTCTCTTTTGAGATCTAAGAGGTAAAACTATCTAGTTTTTTGATAAAACAAAGCAGCAAGAACAGTTGAAAAAAAGTTTCTCTTTTAAACATCTTTTAAACATCCTTTAGCTTTATCTTGCAACCTTCCTCTTGAAGTCCAGATCTTCATGCTGGGAACCACCGATGTCTCGTCACTGTAATTCAACAATTTGCACACTTTACAAATGATATTTTCTCCTGCTCTTATCTGAGGTTGGCAAGTAAAAATATACCCTTTCCTCACATTAAACTGCAAATAATATGTCTATGGAATTGGCCTTTCCCAGCGTTTATCAGTCCTTCCAAAAGAGACTGACAGTTTCCTGGCTGAGGGATACAACTGGCCTTTCTTCCACTCTCAAACACACACTCTTTTTTTTTCATTTTTTTTTTCATTTGCAGTGTATAAGCCTTTCCATGTATTGGACCTGCCGGCTTCCTACTATTCAGCCTGAAAATAGCCCTTGTTTTCAGGCAGAGAGCCAGGGCTTGTTGGCTGAGCTGGGGAGGGATATTACTATGTCAGGAGGGAACTATCAGAAGAGAACACTGGATTAGTCTGCCACAGGGATGTTCACTTTACCTTCAGCAGTATAGCATCAAAATACTGCCGTCCTCACCGAGACAAAAGCAACACACATTGCCATGTTTACGTAAGGTAATTTGACATTGTTACGATAACCAATTTAAAACCTGGTGAACATCCATCATTTCTGTAAGAACTCCTGGTGTTGTCAAATGAGTTGTATAAAAGCTTCTAAAGCTGCTGTACAAATAGCAGTAGGTAGCCTGTTCATGATACAAATCTCCTCTAAAGGTTTTCCGTAGTTTTTTTTTTTTTGTTCAGTTTCTGCTGTAGATCAACCAGAGATGGGAAGAACATGTTGATTAAAACTGACATCAGAAAAGTAGGAGTGGTGAGAAGCTGAAGGTCAGATGAGATCATTTGAACATGCAGTGAATGATTAACAGTCTCCTTTCTCTCAGTAATCACTATGAGAGTGTCCTTGATCAACCTAGTAAACCCATGCCTACCGTCACTGCAGCAGTTTTGACCTTACTGTTTGGGAGACCGCAACTTTGACCACATTTTTGATAGTTATGTTGTTGCGCTGGTTTAAGTCATTCCAACTTGTCAGAGCAAATGTCCAATAAATAATGTCCAGTTGAAGTGACAAAGTTCTCCAGCAACCGTAGGCATACCAACAGTGGATATACAGGTTGATAAAAAGTTAATAATGAGCAGAACTGTTCAATATGTGTGTCCTGCTGGCAGTCATGGTCTATTAATAACAGTAGATACCATAGCCAAAGTTATTCTAGTCTATATAATGACAGCATTATGACTGAATATGAAGACTACTTGGTTTTAAAAACATTCGACATGTTAATGATTGTAAAATAACTTTTCAAATGTGCTTGCCCTCCTCAGATCCCTGAAAATTAAACTTTTTCTTTCAATCTTCTTAGAGAATTTGAAACAACAAAGTTGACCAAAGTGCATCAGCTTACAACTAAAACAAGGCAATGATAGTAAATGAATATAAAAACCCAATAAATAGTAGTAATTTAACAATAAACTACAAAAAGCAAAGATTTATGTGGGCTAAACTGGGAAAGCATGACCACCGTTATGGCTTGGCCTGGACCTCAGCTGGCTGGTTGACTCCGCTGCTTTCACAGAGGTTTGGATGGAAAACTAAGCAGTAAAACCTACAAATCAATCCAGATACAGACTTCGAACCAGTGAAGTGATCCCAAGACTTGAGTTCTGTGTTCAAAATTTTAAAGAGGTCTGTTAAAGAGGAGCTGCTGCTTTCTGAACTATTTGCAAACAATGCAGAAGAATGTAATCAAGACCAACAAAGTGTACATTCTTGTCGAGAGGTGTTTAAAAATTTGAATAAGTGAAATAATTCATGTCTTACATTAAGCTGGTGACAAATTAATGTGATAGTGCAGATGCAGGCTTGAGATCAGAAAATGTTAACATGTACAACTTGGAGAAACAGCAGGACTGAGTTTGAACATTTCAGGTCAGATTATAAAAGAGATTCAAAATCTTAACTGTTGCCCATTTCAAGGGAACATCTGTTTCAATTTGTGGAACAGGTTCAGGTTCTTTCAAGCAAAATCAATGAGGAAATCTGTTCCACATGACACATGGTACATTTGTGACATGGGGTTGCTTCTAAAATCATAAAGTCCTGATCATTAAAAATAAGTGTTCCTGACATATTTACCCATCTGAGGTATTTTATAGCTGTTGCACCCCACTGAAACTCAGAAACACCAGGAGAACTTAAAAAGCTTGTGGTCAGCAAAAGTAATGGAATGATTCTGCAACATTTGCAGTTAATGGAAGACAGACTTGAAGCCCAGTGATGGAGATAGACTCTCCAAGCACGTCAATCCACAAAGACCTCCCTCTCAAAGTCACTCTGGATACTCTTGCTTTGCTACAGAACATTAATATGGTTTGTTCATAGTTATTTCAATAAATGATTGTCCTGCTCTCTTTGTTTGTTTTTTTTCATTTGTAAGCTTTTGTAAGCTGGCAGTAAAGAGGAAGCAGAAAGTTGGTGAGGAATGCCAAGTGAAAAAAAGAAAAAAAAAATATTACAATGAATGGTAGGCATTTTGGAGACTGAGTTTGCAAGAAATGAAAAGTCATTTTTTGTAGATTTTGTAAAATAGAAAAAACTTTAATGGCCAATGTCTTCATTAAAGAGAAAACTGAGTTTGAAAAACAGTCAAATTAAACTAGGTCTGTTGCCTTGAGTTTGATCCCTGCATTGCACTATGATTGGT
Source organism: Atherinosoma microstoma (assembly GCA_037177055.1). Classification (NCBI taxonomy): domain Eukaryota; kingdom Metazoa; phylum Chordata; class Actinopteri; order Atheriniformes; family Atherinidae; genus Atherinosoma; species Atherinosoma microstoma. Next base: position 10,117,310 of record JBBBVU010000007.1, on the reverse strand, counting down.
TTAACGTAGACAGGCCTGTGCCTGGACAATGGCTCCAACAAGCATCTGGATGCTGCCCAACAGGGCGGTCTGACCAACCTGTAATGTCTTCCAGATGTTATCTGGATAAGCCTATCCTGATGTATTTAAGATGACAGACTGACCCCTGGTTCCTCTCACTGCAGATCACCAGAGATTTACAGTTTCTCCAGACTGAATATTGTACTTAAGGTGTTTTAAGAGAACATTGTTTGAGAACAGTATGGGAATGAGTTGTTCACTGTGTTAGCAGCTGCTAAAGACTGAATACCCACACCTAAATGTGTGTTCATTAATACTTGTATTGTACACATTTTAAGATCAACAAGGTTGCTTTTATAAGAATGTATCATTCTGCCCATCTTTCTTTTTCTGTCTGTTTCTGCTTATCTCAAATTTTTGAAAGGCGTTTTAATAAAAGTGTTTATAAAACACTTTATTTCCTAAATGCAGCAACAGTAAGGTGGATGCTGTTCTTTCATCAATTAATCTGCTTCTTTTTTTTTTTTTGCTTTAACTGAAATTGTGGTTTGTCCCATTGTGTCTGCAGTTGTGTGTCATCCTGGAGCCCATGCAGGAGCTCATGTCAAGGCACAAAACCTACAACCTCAGCCCTCGGGACTGTCTCAAGACATGTCTATTCCAAAAATGGCAGAGAATGGTAGCTCCACCAGGTAACTAGCCACTACTAATTTAAAATGTATTGCAGTAAAATCCAGAACTCCCATAGTTTAGGAAGACCGAAAGAGCTGTTTCTGATTTCTGAAGAAATTACAGTTAATATAATAACAACTAACCCAAAAATACAAGGTTTTTGTCCCACAGGGATATGTGATAAGATTTAACATTTTCTCTAATAAGCATTTAAGTTTCCTTTTAAACAGCTATTAATTCCATCCCATCAATGACTGTGCAGCAATATGAATATTTTCCACTGAGAATGTCTTTCCATTGCATCATTTATGTTCCCAAATTAGCCATTATACATCTTAATCTGTCAGATATGTTTTGCCTGTCAGGTATAAGAAATAATCAGAATTCAGCGTTGCCTCTTGAATCTCAACCCCACCAGTCTAAACGGGCCTCTTAGCCGGCTGTGATTGATGTTTGTTGGGTGGTTTTCTGAAAAGTACCAGGCTTAAATTGGCTGTGCAGTCTTAAGTCAGAGAGAGAGTAAGCCGAGCTTCTTTTTTTTTTTCCTTTTTTTTTTTTTTTTGGGACACATCGGAGTGGCTGCAAATTACAGCAATGCTTAGCGAGGCGTGACGAGATGTCTTTAAAAACCAACACCAGTCGAAAAGCCTTTGACTCAGACCTGTGTAACTTTAATTAAGAGTGCGGGGTGTAATCAAACTGGTAGATCCAGTTCCCCGGCCAACGGCTCCCCAGCGTCAGCGACGTTCTTCAAAGAAAAGAAAAAAACAGAGAGAAAAAACCAGAGAGTGTTCTGTGAATATAAAAAAAGACTCCTGACTGAACTTATAGTTATTTGTTCTCATGGACTATAAACATAATATGGAATATCATGAATACTGTAATTTATGTATGATATAGTTTTATGTAATCTGCAGCTTGTTTGGCCTTTGTTTTCTAAGCTTTCTTATTAGAACTTTTTAAATGTTAAATATAATGAGTCCTTCTTGAAGTCTGTGTGTTTGACCCTTTTGAAAAAAGGGGATCTATCTTTATTTTGACACAACTGTTGCCTGATTGTTGCAGTTCAGCTGAAATTGAGGTTTTCCTTATTAGTGGCATGTTATTCCCCTTTTCCTGCAATTCTTCTGCAGCTTGGAAACTGGTTGGGATTTAGCCAGGAAGGAAGCCACGGGTGCATTTATGCTCTGATAAGTCCTTTTGGTGGAAATGGAAGTGATTTTAGTGCGTCACCGGCTCGGCATCGGAGGAAACCAGTGGGATAACAGAAATGATTGTCTCTCACAATAGACTCGCCTTTTTTTTTTGTGCACACGTCTGTCAAAGTCAGGGAATCAAACAGCGAGAGATACTGATAAAAATTCCCTTTATTGTTTTGGGTCTGATTTATAGTTTCAGTTTTGTTTGTATCACGAGTCTCTGATTGTTATAACTGAATATGAGAGCATCTCCCTTGGTGTGATTAGAAAGAACCTCGAAAAATGTATTTCATTTTCAGACATCTGTTTGAAGATCACAGCGGTGTTTTCTGCCTCTCTTGAGATTAAAAGGAATAATGTTTTCTAACAATGTCAGCAGGATTTGCAAAATCTTGTATCCATGAATTATGCACAACATAAATTCTTTTGTAAAAACTCGAAACACTGAGATCTCTATTTAACCTGTGTCAGTAATTTATATGTTTTTCATAACAATGATTTTACTTGTGATTTAATTGCACCTTCAGGATCCATATACAGCAAAAGTCACCTAGTTATGTTAAGTAGCATGTGCACAGCATTGAATGTTCAATTATTTCTCTCCCTTTTCTCTGTTGTCGTCTCTGAGCTCCTTCTGTTTTAAATTGTTTAAGAAATTATTCAACCACCTGAGTAAAATAAAACTTGATTTTGGCTCCGGTTTCAGCTGGACACCCACAGAACTTCAAAACGGAAATATTTCCCACAAATCACAAAAAAGGTATCTTCTCTCTTAGACTGTCAGTTGTCCGAAGTCTTAGAAAGGAACATTCTGGTGCTCGCTGGAATGGACTGAAATACATTTTTGTGTGTGAGCTTATCATGGATGCTCAACTGCATGCTCATGAATTAGGTTACACATTTTTAATGCATGTAAAGACCTGGCTAAAACATTGATTAAATTATTAAAGCTGTAACTCATCCATGCTCAGCATTTTAAAGTAATGGAAGTAAAAGTAAAAGAAAACAAAAACAAAAAAACAAAACATGACATTTAGCAACACTAGTGTTTTTTGCATCTGCAGAGCTGCTTTAATCTATACTCAAAATGCTTTTGAGGAACATTAACAAATTTGCATTATGTTGAACATCAGAGTCCACCGTTGAGCATTTATGCAAATGACACAGGGGTTCTTTCTTACTAGTGCATGTCTTGGGAGATGTTAACGCTCTTGTGGTTTCACCTTTGTAGATAAAGCATGGATCATTGTACTATAGTGGCTCTTATCTGTATAACTTGTCTTTGTGTGTGTGTGTGTGTGTGTGTGTGTGTGTGTGTGTGTGTTGTTCGCATGCATGAATCCATAGGCATTTTGAACAGCTGTTTCTGCATGTTTTTGAGCCTTTACATATGAAATTTTTTCTGTCTGGATCTTAACTATATGTACTTACACACACATACAAACACACTGCACATACACCCTACACCTTGTCTCTGTCTGTATGCATTATGTTCTTGGCATGGCCTCTGTTTCTCTTTGCTGGTCGCGCCAAAGCTGAGCCTGCACGACAGACGACCCCGAAGAGGAGGAAACGGAAGAACTCAGCCAGCAGCGCCAACAGCAGCGTAGGCACCACCGGCGGCAAGAAGCGCAGTCCAGCCACCAACTTCAGCCTCTCCAGTCAGGTACCTGTAAGCATCAGCTCCACCCGGTTTGCCTTCTCTTTTTATTATTTTCTTTATCTCAGACTGCATGTTCACAGGGTTACAAAACAAGCACGAGGAATTCCTAATGGTATTGCAGCTATTAGGTTTAATTTATTTGCACAAATGAAAGAAAAAGCTCCTGGAGGAGAGAGTAGAAAAGCAACTCAAGCCCGCGTGGTGAGACAAAGAGGGCTCGGGGGACTTGTATGAAAGCAAAAGAAAATATGTCAAACATTACAAAGAGTGACACAAACGACATTAGAAATTATCCAAGCAGGAAATACTACAGAAACAGATATATTTAAAGAAGTGAACGGAACTGCTTCCCTGTTGCTTGGTTACAGGTTATATTATGAGCAATTATTGTAGCCGCCTTCTAAATGTATACCTTGTGCTTTCTAAGAGAATATATACTGTATGTTTAAAAAGAACCAGTTGACCCCAGTGGTCAACCAAACGACTATAGCTGGGAGGTTTAAGGAAGAAGAAAAAAAGGTTTGAATCTCAGGAGCAAATGGGGGAAAATGTGGGTGGGGGGAAGTGATGCACCGCTGTCTCACAACCATAACCCTGAATATTTTGTGCTGGTGGAAGTCTGCTGGAAAACTACATATATATAGATGTGAGGCTGGGTGCTGCAGTGAAAACAAAATAAAATAAACAAATAAAAGTTTAAGCTCCCTAGACATGTTCATCTCAAACTAATATCTCTTAAACCATTTATTTTATATTTGCCATAAATATTGTCAATACTTTATTACTCCCAACTCATCACATACACACACTTTTCAAAAGCCCATTGCACCACTTTACACCTGCATATTGCCAGTTAATCTTGTTGGGTGTTGATGTAATACTTAACTAATAATACACACCAACATTTAAACCTTACAACTCAGAAACAGCAGGTGGGCTAGAAACTTAAAAATCTAAACAATCGTAAAAAAAAAAATGGAAGAAACGGCGTCAGGACAGTTTAGTTACTGCAAATTTGATTCGTTTTAGAAACATAACAAACATCCCCGAGTGTATTTTCCCCTATTATTTTTACTACTTTAACAAAACATTACTGCCAGAAGTCACTCCCAAAGGTGCCATGAAAATGTAGTACTTGCTACATTTATTTTGTGCATATGCTTATTCTTTTTAACGCTATTAAAATAACAATTCTTTCATTATTTGACTAACAAGTGTAGCTAAGTTTAAAACCAGTTTTACAAACATTTTGTCTCATGACTCTACATACACAGTTTGAGAGTTGAGATGCCTGATTTGGTGACATGTCTATAAAAGGCCACTTGACCTACTTAAAGGTTAAACAACCTCTTAAACATCTGAGTAAAACGCCACATGGCTGACACTTCCCTCAAGGATCCGATGCTGTTGTGAGTGTGTTGTCTGTAGAGGCTCTACTTTTATTCCATAGACTGCTCATTATACACATGCTGTATTATATTTACTCCACAGCATCCAATTTACTTTCCTGTAGCAGTGCTGGTGCAGCAATAGGCCGTTTTTGAGCACAGATCATTTCAGTACAGCAAAAAATAAAACAACTGCGCTGATAGCAAACATGAAGTGTCGCTGGTTAGCATTAGTACACAGGATTAATGCAGCTTAATGGGAAACTTAAGGGCGCTAATACATTTCTATAGAGCGGAGCTGCCCAGTATCCCAGAAGTGATGTTCATGTGATGTTCATTTGTTTTAAAAGAAGACTTAATGTCTGCTTTGATTGTTTGTGTTGGGAATGACTTTCTTAATGTAGGAGGTGCAGCAACTAGCTCACACAGAGGTGGAGAACAATTGTGATTACTTTAATTTCTTTTTAAATATTTCCCCAAGAGCAGCAGTTTTCTCAGACTTCAGACAACTCTTAAGATGTCAAAACATTATTACAAAAAGGTTCATTAGTGTATGGTTGTTAAAGGTATGTTTAGGGTTTTGGGAGTGTACATTTTTAGAAAAACAAGCAAAATGTTGTATTTGAAAACTGATTTTAGGGACATGAAGAAACTCTACATCTGATTTGGTTGAAGAATTTTAGTTCTGGTTTTCTTGTTTTCTTCATGTTAAACCACATGGTTGTCCATCTGCTGGTTTCCTTACTTGCTCATTTTTCTAATTGTGATTTTTAATAGGGAACACACTCAACTACCCACACATTCCGGTCTGACCCTCTATATTCTACCCGCTGGTTAGCCGTCTCGTTTTTTTTTTGTTATTGTTTTTTCTTTTTGCCCTGGCTGTGTTCTTCTACCTCCTTCTCTCCATCTCACACATACATAATGTACGTCTCACACACATATACACACAGCATCCCGCAAATTGTTTTCTCTCTAGAAGGCAGCGTGGCTCTGTGCCAGCTCTCATTATCACCGATATCTGTATACACCCCCCCACCCACCCCCACCCCCAGCTCCTTCCTCCTTCAGATGCACACTCTCTGCTTCATCTACACCCCCCTAACCCCCCACCCCCACCTCCCCCCCTCCCCTCCCCTTTCTTTCCTCCCAACCACCACCTTCCCACCCACACACACAAACACTCATACACACACATCAGCCATACCACTCATGTTGTGCATTCACACGTCTCTTAAAGACAGGCAGCGTGGCTGGTTACACGCTGGTTACATATGTTGCGCGCCTGCTGTCTTTGTCTGAGAAGTTGTTCGTTTGTGGCTGAACACAAGCGTACGTGAGCCCAATAACAATAAGGAGTGGACCCTCGCAACGGGAAGGGGGGGTTACCGGCGGCTGGAGAAGTGGAAGCATGGGGGAAGGAAGGTGGTGGTGGGGGAAGTTTATAGAATAAGCAACACTGACCTCTAGTGGTCAACCTGTGGAGCATGCGTTGCCTCTTCCGGCAGCTCAGAAATGTTCTGTTTCATCTCCAGAGTGTAAGATTGGAGAATGAAACCTTCACTGCAGGTTGACACTGAAATTTATGAATTAATACATTGAAGCAAAAATTTGGAGATAAACATTCGCTCAAACTTATGACTCTGGCATATATACGACTCGTGGCAGAAATGATCTTGTTTTGCTAAAGATAATCACAGCTCTAAGTCTTGTTTCATACTCAGAATGGAAGACAAGTATTGGCCCTGAATCCACAACCTGTTAAATAATTCTTTCAGTTCAGTTAACTCACAGATGGCAATATTTACTCACAAGAACACCAAATGTGTATCAATCTGCTACAGAAAATAATTCCCAACAAATGCTCTATTTACTCTGAGAATTACTGGGAAATGGAACAACACGTTGTTGGTTTTGGTCTTTTCAATCTGCCATTGAAAAATGTTGTGAAATTCATTCAGCAACAACTCAAGGGCCAAACTGAACCATGTTGTGTTCTGTAGACATCTGAAGAATTTGGAAATACAGAAAGGCCCTGTTTTATAAAACAAACATTTTGTTAAACAAACTTTTTCATCTGTATTTGACCTCTCATCCACTTGCAAACGATAATTTTATTCATTTAGCCATTTTAGATCCATATATCTGTGCATTTTATGGCCTCATTACCAGGCCAGATTAAATTTCAAACCCTTTTACCTCTAACTGAAATAATAGTGATGTTTCTAAAACTGTTTTTAAAATTATCAGGTCTTTGGATCTACCAAATTTGTTTAAAGAGAAATGACGTAAAACAAATGCTACATGCATTTTACTCATGGTGATACCAGAAAAACTTGTCATGACTGGAAACTGATCAGCCAATTATTGTGAGATGAACACAATAATAAACAAGCTCATATAGACAACATTAGAACAGCCATCTCACACTAAATTCCCACTTGTTGTTTTGGAGCCATGCAGAGCAAATATGCCCCCCCCCCCCTCCATGCAACATGCTCCTCTCTGCTAATCTCTGTGAAAATATGCTAATGACACCACTCGGTGAATCACAGGAGTAGGGAGGCATTCAGCATTGCATTGGTCCATTCAAATCCTGGCGGCTCAGCTAGTTCAAAAGCTAACTCTTAACGAGATGAGTAGACAAGTAGACAGTATTAATTAGCTCACAATTAGCACTCCCCCAGTCTCAGACTAGCCACCAGCTGTTATCGTTGGAGGGGTTTTCTTCAGGAGGGAAGAAGAGGGGGGGTACCTAAAATTGGCCAGAGGTAGGTTGACAGGCCTCCTCACTGGAACAGATGGTGAATGCAAGCCTTGTTGGCAATCTCTACATTTTTAGCTAATGACTTAATTAGCTATGCAAATTGACAAATCAGTGCGGATATTGTCATTTAGTAGAAAAGCTCACCTAAATTAATTAGCCTGATTAAGGCGTAGTGGGGTGTAGAAGTGGTCGCTGGGGGGGGTTGGAAGATGGTTTGAACTACTTCTTATTGGTAATTCCTATCAAAGTGTTTGTGGAGAGTTTTGGGTGGAGCGTTTGGATTGTCCCCGGCTGCATAGTTTTGTTTGTATGTTGTGTGATTTTGCTTACAACTGCATTACTGCTCTGTGAGCGTTAAAGTTTGTGTTTATCGTGAGCGACGCATGCAGGGTTTATCTGCATTCAAGTGCTTTTGTCTGTGTTTGTTTTCAAGTTTGTGCGATTGTGTGTGAGGATGTGATTGTACAGTAAGGCTTATCTGGGCTCGTGTGCCCGTGCATGTGCCTGTTTTTGTGTGTTTGTTGAAGAGGAGCTTGCTGAAGAGGGCGAGATCTCTGGAGCCAGGCAGCGTTGACACACATGACCAGTGAAGCGTGTGCTCCATTTAACTGAACAGCTTCTTCCCAGGTTACGATGGGTGGCGCTGACGCTCTCCAGGAAAAAAAAGACGAGACACAAAGACTCACAAAGAAATATAGCCATGATTCAGAGCTTATTGATTGGAGTTTGAATCTACAAATAACACTCCAGTGATAATTTCTGTAGCAGAATATAATAATATGACTAAACACAGACACTTGAGGGGGGTATCCCTCTCTATCAGGATTTCTTCTAATCACACAAGTCACAGATATCAGTAGATAATGGATAAATCTCTCCTTCCCTTTCATGACCTGCTGTGAGAGGGCCATCTCTCTGAAATATGTCTTACATGATGAGTATTGATTGGGGTTAGTACAGAGCACCGGGGGAATCCACTCGGTACGGGAAGGTTTCATTTGCACCGGGAGGTTTGAGGAGGGGTGGACCATGTGTATGGGTTCACTGGAAAGAGCCGCATTTGTCCTATACACACTGAAACACACACACACATATGCTTTCATTCCATTGCAAGCAGGGGGTCTGTGTAGAAGCAGGGAAATACAAACCTCCCATTACAAAGTCGAATGGGTGCTCCTCCTCCAGATGGAACACATGATATGACTCTAAAGTCCTGTGAAGAGTCTGTAAATCTTTGTCTCTTTGACCTTTTACTATCTCAGTTTAAAAAGTGGCTGATGAAATTCTTATCAAGAGAGAAGCAACATACATAATCATTTATTTGAAGTAATGCAAATTTACTATGAGGTTATGTTGGGTGCATCACTGTTCATTTGATATTCAGATTGTGCTTTGGGCTGAGAATTAGATAAAACAGGTATGCATTAATTTCTTCTGGTGGGATTTGGCCCTCATTTTGGCATATAAATGTTGAATCACCCTGAGGCTGCACATGGCCAGACCTGCGCAAAATCAAACACACGACAGTTGTTCGTGTAAAAATGTATCATATTTGTGGATGAGATTTCAGGACAAGTTAAAGACGGCTTCAAAGAAATTGGAAATTGCGGAGTGATTAAAAAAACACATTAAAAGAGGATAATATGGAAGTAAGAGACAGTCAAGATTCAGATGGTACAAGAATAAAAATGAGTGCGACCAACTTACACAGTTGTGAAGACAGTTTGAACATTTGTGTTTATCCGGTTGCTTTCCTCTCTGTCTCTTTTATCTAAAGGATGTGATGGTCGTGGGCGAGCCGACCCTAATGGGCGGCGAGTTTGGGGACGAGGATGAGCGTCTCATCACTCGACTGGAGAACACGCAGTACGACGCCACTAACGGTTTGGATGACGAGGATGACTTCAACAGTTCCCCGGCTCTGGGAAACAACGCCCCCTGGAGCAGCAAACCCCCTGCCACCCAGGATAGCAAGCCCGAGAGCACGGCGCCCCAACCCTCTCAGTAGAACAAAAAAGAAAGAAATAAAAAGAAGAAAACAACAGATCCTTGGCTCCGTGTGGACCAAACTTTTAACCCCCCCCCACCCCCACCCTTCCCCTGAGGGCAGTGCTTCTACGCCTCATAATGTTGTACTGAATCAGAATCCTCGTCTGCAAACTCACCGTCGGCATGTCCAGCCAAACTGCGTCTGTCTGGGATATATTCTTCTTTTCTGAATCATTGTAACATCTAAGAGAACACTGAGAACAGGCTGCACTGCTCAGCAATATCCACAGACAAGAAATGCATACGATGCGTATGCAGCTGTAATGTAAAAATAACGATGCAGGCGGGGACTATTTTATTTTATTTGTTTTTTTTGGTCTCTTTTTCTTTTTCCTCTATCCTTTCCAAGAATGCAGTGGGAAAAATTCAGATCAAATTCTTCTCTTTGGACCTTCAGATATGAACAGCTCTTCTGGTGGGATACCACAGCTGTGATTGGTTGACCTACAGGTCACAAGTCATCTCACTGACAGTAGACAGTGGGAAGGAAAGAAGAAGAGTAAAAACAACAAACAAATGTCTCAGAAATAGAAAGCTCATGAAGGGAAGGTGGTTTTTTAACAGCCAGTAGAGCCCATGGAAGCATCTCACCACATTGGAGACAAATGAAACATTGTTTGAGGCAATTGCATTTTTATTGGAAATTCAGTTGGCTGTTGGGTTTGTTTTCTGCTCTTGCTGTTTATTTTCAATTTCCAATTAAGAGGAAATAAAATTTCTCTACCGATATAGATGCTTTTCGAACGAGGGAAAATCGTGTCTTAGGATTGTTTTTCCACATTACTGTGGTCGTCACAGATTGTGATTTCATGCAAACCAGTTTGATTGTGTTTCGTCCTTTGCAGTCACATTGTAATTTTGATGATCAATATGTAAACTTTGCCGACATGCGTTGATGCTCGTTTTTGGTTTTTTTTTTGGTTTGTTTTTCTTTCTTTACTCCTCCTGGACTTCTTTCCCTTTAACGACCTACTCCCAAACTGAATCTAAAGCTGTTTCCTGCATGATTTTATAGGACTTTTATTTTGTTTGATATATGTGCTTTTTAAAACACATCAATCGAATTCTCTTTTTTGTATTCATCAGTTTGGGAACACTGTAACAAGGTTTGTAGCTCTGTACATAGAAGTGGAATCTATTTTGTCCACTGTAAATCAACCACTGAAAGCAGTTTGGATATGGCAGCTGTTTTGTTTTGTACCAGAGGTTCAGATTTCTGTTGGGTGGTTTGGATGGATACTGGTTTCCCTCTTTTAGAACCAAACTTTTAATGTTCCCTGTCCTCTTTAGCTTATGCAGAACCAAAGCCACAAACGTAATAAACAGCCACCGTTCACATGATCATTTTCATTGAGTATTCTGTGATAAATTATGCGAATAGATATAGAATTTACATTTTAAAAATTAAGATAAAAATCCCATCCACCCCACAGAAATGTTTTAAGATCCCAGTGTTTGTGTTCACAAATGTTCTTCAGTCTTTAATTGACCAGATACTCCCGTATATCCCTGATCGCTTTTGTTGAACTTTTGTTTAAAAATGGGCAAGAAGACAATGACATATCTTTATACAATTGGAACTAATGGTTATTTATTTGTGCATTTGTAAGGAAGCTAACACATTTTTAAATATGTTTGAGCGTAGTATTATTAGACACCATTTGTACATTATATAGCAGAGATGTTCAGTGTCATATCTGATGTCTGGTATGTATGCTTTACCATTATGTGTGCCAATAAACCGTGCTTACAAATAAGCTGAATTTGACTTGGTTACACACATGATGTGTGTGTGTGTGTGTGTAGTCAACTGTTGTTTGTGTCTGTTTGTTGGGACATATTTACTTTTATTAACCCATTAACTCGAAGTTATTAAAAAGAAAAAAAATCTAAATTGAAATGACAGAAGTGTTTCTCCTATAAATCTGTTAAGAAGCTTAAGTTTTTCAGTGTATAATGTGGTACAGCTGATGTGGTTGCTCTGTTAATATTGTGGAAAGTCAGATTCAAATTTTTTTGAAGTGCATAAGGGACTTTTTCACCCTTTAGGTAAAATAAAATACTTTGAGCATATCTGGCTGCAGTTAAATTCCCAGTTGCTAATTTAAATCGACATAATCTTTATTAATTCTGAGGGAAAACTGCATTTCTAGGTTATTACATTTTTCCCCATCAGTTTTTTTATTTGTGTCAATAAAAGGAGAAATATATTTATATTTGTTCACATTCTCTGTGCCCAGTATAGGATTTAATGGGGAAAAAATGACTCATCTTTTTTTTTTTTAAATGTCTTACTATATCTGCCATAACACTTAATGATTATTCTTGAAAAATATGCTGAAGAAGAGATAGTGTAGTAGGCCTATGGAAGTCACTACAATGGTAACTTTTTGTGCACATACAATCACTCTAATATAAAGTCCTGGAGTACATGTTCAATCAACTTTGAATCTTTTAAAGCATTTTGGAAAATGTATGCTGCGGCGTAAAGAATATCTTTTAAAAAACTAATGTTTGGTTGAAATGTATCAATCCTAATCTTTTACTCTTTTTTTCTTAAATTATTTCCAACATCCACTTTATTACAGTATGTTGTCTGAATAAGGTTAGTAACACTGTTAACAGCTGGACACGCAGAAAAAAGTCAGAGCAGGTTACTTGCACGTGGATCTCTTCATTTGAATGTTAAATATTAAAGTTAAATTCAGTAGATTCTGGGTTAAATTTTAACTGCGTGGTTTGTAAAATATAAAATAATATTAAAATATTAACTTTTAAAGCAATACCTGAGTCGCATGAATAATTGAGATGAATAAAATCTGAAACACTTAAACCTTGAACATAAGCGCAACGTATTTATCCACATTACGCAATGGGAGTGAGAGGCCTCAACACTGTTGTTGGGTAGACTTTAAATCCAAGATGATATGATGGAACTCTGGCGACACCAAGTGGAATGTCTTTCTCACTGCAATAACATACCCACACCAAGCATTGTTTTAATGTTGAAATATTTTTAATATAATTTATTTCCAATATCATACTTTGTGTTAATATAAGAAAATATTTAGTTGAACAAATGTATGTTTTATATCAGTGGTTTAATTGAGAAACAGAGTAATTCTAGATGTCCTTGTACATTTAAAAATTATTAAATGAAAACTATTCTATGTATAATCATTATTGCATATTCAACATGATAATAGTATTGTCACAAATTAAAATTGGATGATTTTTTTTCATCTTGTTTGATAAGCTGATGAATCCACCACATTCGATGGATGTGTCTCATTGGACAGTAATCTAATTATTTTTTTCCTGCGCCGCGGTGACGTCGCATAGGGCGACGCAGGCGCTGACCAAAGTAAAGATGGCGGACTTGTCGGGGACCGAGCTCTCAGAAGAGAAAGAAGCCGAAATTGAGCTAAAGAAAAGATTTAAAAGACCGTGGGATGATTTGCACCGGTCGCATAAGATTGGAATAACTCCTGAGTCGCCAGAGACGCTGGGATTTTACGACATAGCTGCTGTCAGGAGAGAGCAGCGGGATCTTTCAGCAGGTAACTGTTGGGTCTCCCCAACTGACATTAACCCGCAGCTACAACCCCTAGACGTTTTCCTGGTTTTAAACTATTGATCTTGACCTCTGCCCTTGACTTTGTCACGTTGTTGATTTTTGCCTTTAAGAGAAGTTGTGTTCAAGTTGAGTAAGTTGCTAAAATCGAATAAGTTACGTGTGTTTTAACAGCTGCGCTGTGAGCTTGTTTACAGTCGATGTTAGCTACATGAAGTAGCTAATAATGAACCGACCGATGCTGATTACCTTAAAGCTGAGTCATTTTTCGTTGCAGGTTTATAATTTTCTCATATCAATCTGGTACTGTCTTACTTTAGTTCACGTTTAGCTTCACACGGGCTCTTGTGTGTGCTTCAAGTTTATCGATACTACATTTAGCTACAATTCACCAGGTTGTCCATTAATCCTGCTGCCCAGGTTACATCCTATTGTTAGCCTCCAGATTCTGTGTTTGATTAATTTAACTTAATTTGCATAATAAAATCAATGGTGGTTTTGAACGTTATTTTTATTATAGTACAGCTAATTAAAATGGGGTGTTGGTACAGTTTTGTAATATAATAAAGAAAAATACAATATAACACTATATATATACACAAGATTTTCTTCTTCCTGCTCCTTTTCAAGCATGGTGGTGCATTAAGATATGGTTTTGATACTTTTTGTTATTTTTGCATTAACTTGAGACTGTGCAAAATAAATAATGAAATGAAAAATGAAATGAAAAAACATATAAAGATGCCATTTCTATTCTATGAATAAAACCTAAAGCCTTCACATTATAGGAAGGAATAAAACTAGAAAAATGTCTTTTTCCAAAGGGCAATTTCTGTTTTTTGTCGAAGCCATTTTAACCAGTACATTTAGATCTAATGAAACTTAAACATTAACATTTTTTGCCTGGTTCCTGAACGGTTCTAAAATGCAAATTAACTATTGTATTGCTTATTCTATACTAGTACTAAAGGGGCATATTGTAACATAATTAATCAAGCAGGTGATTAGCAGTTTATGGCAAGTCTTCTAGAAAGAAGCCTTATCTGTTAATGACCATCTTCAGTCCTATGAGGTTCACCAGAAATCATGTGAGGATTAAACCATGGAGCATCATCTGCTTCTCACACCACATTTGAATCCCTATTTCACATGCACTATCTTTATCTTGTACAAGGTACATCGGATATCAGGCACACACTGTTAAATAAATACAGAACAGTAGAAAGTACAAATGGTAAAGTCATTGCGGCTTTCAGGGCTCCTGCACTGCTCTCAACCTAATGTGATCGTTGACCTTCTTTACAATATAAGTGTGCTTGTATTGTAAAACTGTTTTACAGGTGTTTTCTGCTTCAGCCCAAATTAAACCTAGCATGTTTCAGTTGTTTATACATTTAAAACATTAACAGCAAAGCTGTGACAAGTTAAGGCAATGTGATAATGTTAGTCGGTTTGAGGTATGACATGTTTGACATGCTCTAATGAAGTGAAAAAAATAAATGTGGGGTTGTGTACGTGTGTTTGTTTTTTTTGTTTGTTATTCATTTACAGTCCTTCATCACATTATGACCATTTGAGAATTTACTGATTCTTTTCATTGTTATTCCTAAAATTTTATTGACCAATTTTCATGTAATTGGGAAAATAATTATTGGATTCATTTAAGATGTAAATATAATCATTAGTTGCAACCATAGTCTCATTACACTCAACAAGTTTTACAGCAGACTGTACTTCCCTTAAGCATGATCACATTTACCTCCCCAGACTAAATATCTGAGAGAACTTGAACAAGCATGTTTGGCTTTTACAGGGATTATGCCATAAAACAGTGACTATTTAGTTTCATAACTCAGAATGTTCGTCCTCTTTCACGTCAATGTAACACTCTTAATATTGTAGTCTCATTGTTTTGACAGCTACAGTTGTTACACATAATGGCTTCGTACTAACATTGTTGCCCTTCTGTTGTTCCAGATCCATCGTTGACACGCTTCATCTGTGCAGAACTCACTAGAGGTTACTTCCTGGAACACAATGAAGCAAAGTACACTGAGCGTAGGGAGAGAGTTTACACATGTATGCGTATTCCCAAGGAGCTGGAGAAGGTAACATACAGTAACAGCCCTGAACTATGCCTTGTGTTGTTCTTTTGCTGTGTTAATTTCTCTCTTCTTTTATTTCTTTCCTTCCAGTACAAAAGAGATGCAGAGTTATAACTCTGTAGTTGGACTGGAACTGCTCCAAACTGAATTACTCATAAATCTCACAATCCCGTTAAATGTTCTACACCACTGACACTCAATTCGGTCCTACGAGGGCCGCAATCCAGCAGGTTCTCAATGTATTCCTGCTTCAACACAACTGACTCATTAAATGGATCTAACAGCCAATCAAGTTCTGCACAATGATTCATTAATTTAAGTCTGGTGTGTTGGAGCAGGGATACATGGAAAACCTGCTGGATTGTGGCCCTCGTAGGACCGAATTGAGTATCTACACTAAACCTCAACCGATTGTTTACCTGAGGAAATGTTAACTCTTTTGTTTCTATTTCTTGTTTTAATTATTTATTTTGTGAACAAACTGAGATCAAAGTTGTAATCCCAGCATATAGTACAGAGCTTCAAGTATTCCAGAGCAGAGTTTTTTGCAGGGGAGGGCAATTTGATAGCTGGACGTGCACTAATGTGGCCGATTGTCACGCTGAATTAATCTACCAATGGTACGAGATGAATGCAGCATTCACTGTCAACCAAACACATCATTAACCCAACAGAAGTTGAGCGGGGCTTGGAAACTGATTGTTTGAGTGATCCAGCTGCATCCTTGCCTGGACGTAGACTGATGGAGCAGAGATGTTGATGAATAGCTTGTAAACGGAGGCTACGGTACATCATTTTGATTGGCAGGATGGAGAATAACTTTAAGCCTGAAGAAGCCATCCTAGTCGTTAACAGACCAGTTGACAACTTTATATCAGACATCCTCCCAAACACACACATTTTCCGACACGCAGTCAGTCAGCTGGCGGGAGTGTGCTCACCTACGTGTATATGTCTTTGTGTCTGCACATCAGGACAGAGAAGTGTAAAAGCGTTACCATGTAGAATGACATGTCATTGTTTAAGATAAACACAAAGCTGTTTAGTTTTTAAACATGCCTCACAGCAATAAGGTCACTGGTTTGAGCCTCTTGCAAAGTTCTAACAGGGGTCTTTCTGTGTGGAGTTTGCATGTTTTCCCTGTGTAAGTGCGGGTTCTCTCCGGATCCTCCGGTTTCCTCCCACAGTCCAAAGTCATGCATGTTAGGTTAATTGAGCATTTTAAATAATCCTCAGGGGTGAGTGGAGCATGAATGTCTCTGTGTTGGCCCTGCGATAGATTGGAGACCTGTCCATGATGTACCCTGCCTCTCTCCTGCTAATTGCCGGGATAAGCTCCAGCCTCCCTGCGACTCTGAATTTGAAAATAAGCATAATGGAAAATGAATGAATGAATGAATGAATGAATGAATGAATGAATGAATGAATGAATGAATGAATGAATGAATGAATGAATGAATTCGTTTTTAAACAGATGTTGAGTGTGGATGGACTACGACGCTAGTTAGGGGCTTTTAACTTCTTACCAAAAGGAATTTTTCAAACACTAGAAGCGCCAACATTTTGACACCAGCATTTTTTTAGAAAATGATGAAGTTGGCATATTTATAATTCTGCCTTTTGAAGTGTAGATATCAAGGTATGCTAAATTCTATAGCAACATATCCGTCAGTGGATGGTTTCGGAGCTTAGTTAATATTTAATTGCTGAACTCTATCACTGCTATAGTCATTCTATAGCAGGAGTGGGGTCCAAGCTAAATTTTTGCCACCTAACATGGTGGTGCAACGAACAATGTGACACTGACAATGGTCTGTTTATGGAATTGCATATAAGGCTTATTTTATGTTTTTTGTTTGTTTGTTTGTTTGTTTTTGTTGTTTGTTTTCACAAGGTTCTGTATAAGATTATTACATCCAGATTGAGTACTTTAGCCACCTACTGACATGTCTTTGTATTACGTTTTAAATAGCTTTGCTAAATCTCTGTCTGTCAATATGGCAGATAATTAGCTAAGAAACAGAATGGCCTGCAATTTAAAAAATGGAAATGATTTTGAATAATATGTTTTGTGTTAAAGTAGAGAATCCTGGGGTGAAAAAATGACAGTTTTCTCTGTGCCCACACACCTCCAAAAAAAGTATTAAAGCTTGGGAAAATATTTAGCTTTAACTCCTTTTATAATATAATTGTAAGTATGGCAAGTAACCATGTTGGATTGTAGTCATAAAACATTGGTTATATCACAAAGAAGGGCTGCATAAAAAATGTTGCAGACTAAATAATTATTTAGCATAATAATGGACGGATTCATTCATAATGAAAATGCATTTTTGTGTAATTTCAATTACACCCACAACCCTCACTTTCTCAACACTGATTTCACTGGTTTTTTTATATTTTGGGACTGTTTTTGTTGTTCTTTCTGTTAGCCATCTGATGGCACTGTTGACACATAAAACTTTAGTACATATCTACAGCAACAGCTGCCTTTTTCACTAATCATTGATTTATTTAATGATCTCCACTTTATAAGAATATCTCTTGTTTAAATAATTAATGAATGATAATCTGTTATAAATTTTTTTTCAATCGCACAGTCTGATGAGACTGCCTTCTGTATTTGTATGTATAAAGGTCTTATTTAGAATTTTTCTAAGTTGAAGGGGTATACTTTGAGCAGCAGTGTGTCCTAATGGTTCTGGACTAACATAGATCCTACTTGTTTTTCCTTGGGGGAGATGGAGGAATTTGTGTAAACATAAAAGGCCTCTGTTACTGTGCTATATTAAGGAGGGTAGCCAGCTTCAGGGTACCTAACAAGACCCAGTCAAAAGTCACACAGAATCCATCTATGAGGGACAATCTTACATTTGGCCAATACTCTGTCCCTCCATGTTTTTCTACTTTTGAAGTTAAGAAGATAACTTAAATGTACTTCTTGTAAAATATTCTTCATAAAATGACAAGGTAATGGTTTGTCATGTATGGGGAAATTGTCATGGTATGAGTCTGCTGCATAACTTGGTCTATACCTGACCATTTTGTTCAGTGTTTACAGTTTGTTAATGACTTTAATTTCTTTTTCCCCACGAGGGAAGAGAGATAGAAGATGTCTGAACTCATTCTTTCTGCCCAATTTCACACTGGCTCTTTTTGTTTTTTTTCTCTACTTTAAATTGACCCTGTTTTAACTTTAGGCCTTTTCATATGTCACAATAGCACTTGTTTTGTTTTTTGTTTTGTTTTTCTAGCTTATGATCTTTGGCTTCTTCCTGTGTGCGGATGCCTTCCTCTATGTGTTCACTCTGCTGCCCCTTAGGGTGCTGCTGGCCCTTCTCCGCCTCCTCACACTGCCATGCTGTGGCTTCAGGTCAGCTTAAACACACATTCTCAATCGATTCTCTGTTAAATGAAATGATCATAATCTGTTAATCGAAAATACACTTAACAATTGAATGGAAATGCAGCTGTTATTAGGCTGGATACAATTTTTGAATCAAACTGAACCATTAAATGTGTTAATAACTAAAGGTTTTATACTGTATTCTGCGCACCCATCTAAGATTTAGAGAAAGACATACATATTTATGTTATTAATATGATCCTAGAATTTATTGTCATTGTTTTTGTTTTTTTCATTATATGAGCGTGATTTTTATTTCCTTTCTTTAACAAAATGCTTGCCCTCCCACTTTGCAGATCTTTTTCAATTGTTTATTTATGTTTCTGTTAAGATCAATGTTAGACTCTAACCTTGGTTGTTAATTTCTTTACTTAACCAGGTAAAGCTTACTGTTGCAACACTGAACTGAACCTTGTGTTGAAACATCTTGACAAATTGTCACTACTTCCACTCCTGAAGCATGGTCACTTATTTTAACAGAAAGGGGGGTAAATGTTAAATTGAAAAGGTTTCCAGGTTTCCTCTTCATCCTGAAATGAAGGATATATTTAAAAAATAACACTTGTTAGTAATAATATTTTATTTCAAAGTTTCAAATTACACAGAATATCTTGCCATCAGAGCATTTCATTGATAGTTATTGCAGTAAATAATCCAGCAAATTCTACAGACACGTGTGTTGTGTACCATAACATCTCCTAGAGGTTGCTCAGTCTCCTTTCCTGCCCACTTCACAATCTACCTGACTCTTCCCTTACCTTCCTCCCCCCTGCAGGGTGCGCACATGCCCATACTGCAGAAGAAGCAGGTATGCTCCCACAAGCCCATCTGGGATTTGAAAAACATTTTCAGTATCTCAAAGTGCCTCCCCGGAACCCCAACCCCCACCATTTCACCAGTCTCCATTCACTCTCATCTTGTCTGTTAATATGCAGCTAGGCACCACACCTGATGTTCCCGTCTCCAAGGCAAAACCGTCATCTTGTTCCCACATAAGTTTTATTTTCAAAACACTCCAGGGAAAATTTGCTGATCATGCTTGGTCTTTTCTCGTCGCCATTTAGTTTGTCAGTGATATAGCTGCACAGGCTTAAGCTGAGAGGCTGGCTACTGCATAGCTCTATGGAGCACTCTGTGGGAGTTAAAAACAGAGAAAAAAAAAGTTATTCAATACACCTTTCCTGTTCATATACCTCCAACTGCTCTACAGAAGCAAAGTACCTGTTTGCTACCCACAAGCCAGCTGCTCTAATAAGGCTTTGAATCAGTGGTTGAGCTTTCGCTCCGTTTTTTTTCTAGCTCTGGTTTTTAAGATGAGTATTTGATCCTGATAAGGTGTGAATTGGAAGCAGTTATTGCTACTTGGAATGCAGCACGCAGCTGACTGCACTCACACATAATATTCCTGTATGTCATGGAGATAGTGAGAACTGCTTTGTGGAGACTTGACCACCAGCCACAGCAGCTTTGGATCTAGCGAGCTGTGTGTTCAGAATAAAATACAATGTGACAAGGTTTCTCAGTGTCAGCACCTAAACCACCTGAATACTAAGAAGATATGGGTGTAGGTATATCGGAGCAATCTATTTTTTCAGTCTATCTATTTGTTCAAACAAAAGTATAACATTCCTTTTTGCTGTAGGAAGCAGGTACACTCTTGTTTTCTATTGTCTATTATGTAAATATTAAGGTAATTGAATAAAAGAAATTTAAAAAAAGTAAGAAATTACAATCAGTTACAACCACAGTGTGTGTGCCCTGTTTTATAATATTTCATCTACACTACCAGACTAAAGTTTGGACACACTTGCCCATTAGATTTAATGGAAAAGTGTGTCTAAACTTTTGACTGGTAGTGTATAATTTAACTTTGTTTTATGTAATTTCTCTCAGCAATCATCTTTTATTTCTGGAAAACCAGATCAAAACAAAGACAAAAAATGTGCTGAAGTACATTTGCAAATTGAATGAATCAAAAAACCTGCATAAAGTGGGAGGAAAATTATATTCAAAGAAAGAACTGCATACAAATTTCAAAGCCTTGCTATAATTTAGTATCAAATTCTCTTGTATGTTTTATGAATTTACATATGACCACTGGATGGAGCCATAGCCTCAGAAAATCAAACCATGACACATTTTCATTACAAATATCTATGCTTTTTTTTGCACAATTTAATTTGGATCTAGTCAGTTTTGATATGAATAACTACAAAAGAAAACAGAAAGTTAATGATTTTTGGAAGTTAACTCTGAATACTATCAGTCTTTGAAGGAAAATGGCCAGATGTTCATCTCATGCCTTCCCCTTCACTGCTTTATGTTCAGTTGGACACTGATTTAGAAGACATTGAGACATATGATCAAGCTGATTTACACATCTTCTAAATATAGGCCCTATTTACTCCCTCAGCCTGGAGTTGGCTCCTAATAATTGTTTAAGATCTGTAATCATTTAACCTCCTCAATACCAGCAATCTGAAACTTTTTATTTTTTTTTATTTTTAAATCGACCAACTGCCCCTCAAGTTGATGTAGGTAATTGTTATCAGTGGTTAACTCTTTAAAGCCCAAGCCAAGAAAAACTGGGGAGAAAAGTCCATCTTTTTTAATCTGAAGTCTTTATTTGGTTTCTCTTGTGTATTAAGAGGGTCTGCATCTATCTTAAGAAGCTACTTATTCTTTGGGAAATTAATGATTTTAAGTTTGGGTTTATTTTGTAAGCAGCCCATATGATTAGAAGAGAAATATATTTTACTGCAATCATTGGGCATGGTTGTACTCGTATCAAGTAGTCACACATTTGACATGGAAAATACGCAGGAAGTGTTAGAATTAAGCTCTCTTCAGCTCTTCCAAGTTGTCCGTGTCATATTAGGAACTAAATAACCAGTCCTATGGATTTGTCAGCTCTTCTCAGAACGTGGTCCAAAGCTGCCACTTCCAGCCACAGCTATTAATAATGAAAGCTTCACATGTTTGGCCTTCCTTATTTCCCTTAAAATAAATGCTTTGCTGTTGCAATAGTCTATGACATGGGATGCCTGTATATTTTCTATTTGAAGCATTTCTGTACAAAATTTTTACTTATTTTTATAGCTGAAACATTTCCATAACTCTTGTTGGTACACTGTGGTCTATTCGGATAGGTTTGGGCCAGCATTGATTTAATCTCATACAAGTAGTTAAAACAGAAAAGCACATTTATAAAGACAGAGAGATATTTATAAGAGAAATATGGTAAAAAGTTGATTGTATCTTTAATATTTCATGTAGTATTTTCTGTGTTATCACCTCTTGTTCCCCTTTCTGTTATTTCTCATTTTGAACAGAAATGATTTTTTTTGCCATGTGTGTTCACCTGCTGTTTCTCTCATGGGATAAAAATCAGTTCTTTTATAGCTTGAATAACAAGCAGTAATATGTGGTGCTGGGCTGCTAGAAATCTGCTATTTTCCCCCACTCGACTCACCCAGTTTTTCTGGCCTCTCTGTCTGCCAGAGAAGCACAGCATTAATAATGTCAAGCGTCAGGAATAATGTGTGCATGTGATGATGCTGCAAATGCTCATTAATGCATTCATGTTCATACCAAGCCCCCAAAAAAGTATATTTGTCATCGGCACAATCACATATTAGTGTTTACCCATGTGCACGTTAAGTACTACAAGATAACAGCCTGTGTCTCGGCATGCATTCAGAAACCCAAGAATCATTTGTCTCTTTGTCAGTACAAACGTTATAGGATGATCTGTGTCTCTCTGTGTGTGCCAGTGGGTCGCGGCTGCTGCAGCCAGCACAGGTATGTGATATGCTGAAGGGCCTTATCCTGGTGTTGTGCTTCTCCATGATGCATTATGTGGATTACTCCATGATGTATCATCTGATCAGAGGACAGTCTGTCATCAAACTCTACATCATCTACAACATGTTGGAGGTATTCTACACTGATCTGATCAACTTTTACTGAATCCAAATGTATATTTAATGGGGTTTCACATTTGTCTGCAAGTTTGATATTAGTTTTAATTATTATAATTCCAGTTGTGTAGATTGTGTAGTTTGTATTGGTACACACAAACACATACATGGAAGGGATACGTCATACCCATGCTTTCCTTCTTTTGTCTTCCTCTTTGCCTTGAGGGTTCACACACCAATCCCTAACAATAAATTTCACGGTGCCTCTTATTCATACGAACAGTCAGTGTGTTTGTCCAGTCCAGTTAAGATATACTGCTACTTTAGGGAAGGGCTTTACAAAATATAGTCAAAAGAGATTGTATGAGGTGACCCCTGTAGTTCTTGTTTTAAAGGGCTGTCTCAGGCTGGCTCCAGAGCCTGATAAGCAAAAATTACCTTTGTAGTGGATATAATGGTAGGAACCTATTACAATATTCACAGCAACATTTGTGACCTTCAGTTCTAAAATGTTGTTGTCAACAGAAAAAAAATTGGTCAAAACTAGGGCTGTCAAAGTTAACAACGCGTTAACGTAAATTCCTTTTAATGGCTGTAATCTTTTTTAAACATGCAATTAACGCACGTCCAACGCACGGCAGGTTGTGGCTCTGAAGCAAAAACTGACACAGAATGGATCTTTTACACGGACATTTGAGCTTTAAAGTTCTAAAAGATGGTTTTCTGGACAAGACTGAGGTATTTTATCAACTAAGTTCTCCAAATAATGCAGGAGAAGGCGACTCAAACCGACAACGGGTCGAGGGATAGAAAATTAAACTTTAACTTATGGTGACACGCAGCTCGGAAATCACAACTCTAACAGTGTACCTCACCTGCACTCATTTGCCCGGAAGCTGCAGATGGGATGCACTTGGACGTTCCAACATGACATTGATCCAAAACACAAGGTCAAGTTGACCTTTCATTGGCTACAGCAGAATAAAGTAAAGGGCCATCATTGAGCCACTCTGGGAAGAGTGGATCTCAAACATGCAGTTCATGCAACTGGAAATGGAGGCTTTTTGCCAAAACAAATGGGCAGCTTTACCATCTAATAAAATAAAGAGCCTCATGCACAGTTATAACGAAAGACTTCAATCTGTCATTGATGTTAAAGGAGGCAATATGCTGGGGTATGTAAACTTTTGATCAGGGTCATTTGGATCATATCTGTTGCCATTATGATTTAAAATGAGTAAACACAGTTGTTTCACAATAAACGGCTTCACCCAACCACCAACCATGAGTGAAAGAAAAGTTTTTGTGTTATCATTCATATTCTCTGAAAAATAACCAAAAAAATCACAAATCCTGCCATGGTATGTAAACTTTTGAGCACAACTGTAACTTATACTATTTTCTAAGTGATGCGCCCCTTCTCTACGGCTAATTTGGCTTCCATCTTGCATCCTTCCTGTAAGGCAAGGCAAGTTTATTTGTATAGCACATTTCATGTACAGGACAATTCAAGGTGCTTTACATACAAACATTA
>JBBBVU010000007.1:10081643-10092933 GCA_037177055.1 Atherinosoma microstoma | reverse complement strand
CTGAATGTATTTTGGCCCTAAACCATTCAGTGCTTTGTAAACTAACAGCAGGATTTTGAAGTTGATTCTTTGACAAATGGGAAGCCAGTGTAAAGATCTGAGGACCGTAGTTATATGATCCACTTTCCTGGTCTTAGTGAGGTCTTAGTGACTCGAGCAGCAGCATTCTGAACTAACTGTAGTGTGAGCTCTCTCCAGACAGTGAAAAACTGTCCTTTCTCGACTCTTGTCTTATCTCGTGCTCTTCTTTGGCTTTCCTTAGTTTCCTCTCTTCCTCCGATAATGTCTTCCAACGTTTCTTTGCCGAATCCGCTGGCGTGCGTTCAAAACATTTGTGTGAAGCTATAAATGCAAATATTAGATGTCACTGTGCGAACAATGTGCCCGGAAAGCAGAATTTTAAGGTTGAAAAGTTATATAGTGGGTCTTTTAAAAAAAGTATGATACAATAAAATAGATAACTGAAAATAAAATGTTATAAAAATTCTGCGATTAATATATGATTAAAAAATTTTAATCGACTGACTGCCCTTGTCAAAACCTCAGGGAAAGAATACATGTAAAAATGTTTAGTTGTATTTGTGACATTCAGCAAATCCAACATGTTTGTGGAAAAATTTATCAGAAGGTCCTAATTCTGTATTGAGTGCAAGTCTTTTTTGAAATGGAGAAAGGATTTTCATCATAAAGTTTATGAGTTAATAACCATAATTCATTTAGATTCAGTAAAATAACTGAAAAAATGGTTTTAGAAAAATGGTTTTTTGAAAGCCCCTTTCAGACATACACTCCTCACCTTTAATAGAATGGCCTGGTGTCAGCATCATGTCTAAATAAGCAGCCTAAACATTTTTCTATAAAAGTCACAACAGCAATTGTGTGAATGTAAAAGTGACCTCTATATGAATGGGTATACTGCTCTAACAGATATTCAAGACTTTAAACCATTAATTTAACATACAACATGTCTGAAAAATGATTAACTTTTGATCTTACCTTCCTCTGTAAGGTTGCAGATCGCCTCTTCTCGTCCTTTGGTCAAGATATCCTTGATGCTCTGTATTGGACTGCCACAGAACCAAAAGAACGGAAAAGAGACAATATAGGAGTCATTCCTCACTTCTTCATGGCTGTCTTTTATGTATGTATCCTTTTTAGTAGAATTTTACAGAAACAATGTTTTTATAGGTAAACAACTTTTGGAAGTAAGCTTTTCTGTTTTTTTGCTGTTGGCTGAGTTAAGTGTACTGAATATCAACAATTGTGGTATTTCATATATGTATAGTTTTCTCATTCAGATATCGAAAGATGTTTGGAGACTGTGTTGTTGAGATGTATCATTCTAAAATGACTGCACAGCACATTGCAAACAATTAGATTCTGTCTTAAAAGGGAAACTATTGATAATGATGACAGAAAATGTGTTGCTTTAATCTAAGGTAATATGTTTATTAGGTATCTTGAATTAAGTTCAGGGATTAAGTTGTTTTTAAAGCAATTGTTTTCCTGAGTAATTTGTTCCTCAGTTCTTCATGCCATCCTCATCATGGTCCAAGCCTCCACTCTTAACGTCGCCTTCAACTCCCACAACAAGTCTCTGCTTACCATCATGATGTCCAACAATGTCAGTATGCACACACACACACACACACACACACACACTCTCACACTTGTTTTTATTTGCAAGTGGGAATCGACCATTGACACACTGACTTCCCTAGACACTTACTCTAAACTTGACCATCAAAGCTGATACATGACCTTGAAGTAATTTTAACCTTTGACCTAAAACCAAGGCTTGGCCCTTGAAAATTACATTGTACCCTTGAAGACCACAATTCGGTCCCCACATTTGAGGGAAGTACCTGCAAGATTGTTTATGATGATAAACACAGACACACAATATTTCAATGCAGGACGCAAACAACAGTAAATACAGTAAATATTAACATGCAGCTATACTGAAGTATGCTGGTTTTTATGTTTCTATCTCTCTGGTCTTTTTATTGTTTCTAGTCTTTTATTGTAAAGCACTTTGTGATTTTATCTGTGAAAAGTGCTATATAAATACACAGTTACTTGCAACAAAATGTTCTTGTTGCAACAACATACAAGGTTGTTTTGAACCCTTTATTAAAAATAAATATATATTTATAGGAATTCTGACTGCATTTCTTCATCTTTCAATTTTCTCAAATACAGTTTGTGGAGATCAAAGGAAGTGTGTTCAAGAAATTTGAGAAGAACAACCTATTCCAAATGTCCAACAGTGGTAAGATCTTCAACACCACTTCAAAAATCAGTTTTAATGTATTACTACAGTAGATGAATGTATGACATTATTTTATGAATGTATGTTCTTAGTATTGATCCATCAGTGTCTGTCCATCCAGTGCGGTAATTGTTCACAGCAAAAAATCCAGCTGTACGAGTTCTCTAAAACAACTACTGTGGTTAGCTGGGTGGACATCTAACTGTACTTGGCTGACTGTTTCGTACCGAAGTGTAACAGGACAACTTTTAAGCGACAATGAAACAACACCTGTGAGCTAGTTTAGGCAGACAACTGGAGCTGCATCCCATGTGATTTGCCTCAAACGTTCACGCTACATATCAATCATACCGATACAATCTGGGCGGTCTATTTAAGCTGTACATTTCCCCCCTTGCTGTTTTCTCCCTTCATGCTTGCTGCTGATGCCATGATCACTGCACATTGCCCCTCCGCCACCCCAGCATCCACCTGTAGGCTCTTGTTGAAAGAGAAAATATCATTCAGCATTCACTCCAATATTTAATTGATTAACAACACATGCATGTGCAAAGGCTGATGGAATTAAAACATAACCTCCAAATTATTGTGCTCGATAAAGCTTTTATCCATCAGCTTGTGAGTTATCTAACTGAAAGTTATTTAAGAAAACAAAAGCCCAAAACTGAAAAACAGGTTACATGTCATTATATTTGTGTAGGAATGATGCAAACAATGCAACACATCAAAAAGATTGTAGTTTTCTAATGGCACCATGTTGTTGTTTTTTTTTTTTAATCCAAGTAATTCTTTCTGTAATCTGATGAGAGGAAAAGACATGAAGCCTAATAAGCTAGTGGATTGATGTTTATTGATTTAAATGGTGTGGTAAAGGCTGCTGTCACTACATTTGAAATATACATTTTACATTTCATTATTTATCAGTTCCTTTTTCAAAATGACCTACAAGTGACATTTAAGTAACATTTAAGCTTCAGTTGCTAAGAAACGCTGGTAAATGCATTAGGTGCAGAATTTATATTGTAGAGTGCTAAACAATATGATGAAGAGAAAAATCCAATATGGTCAGAGAAAAGAGTTTGTCATCAGTCATGACTCCCTTGTTTTTTGTAACCTCTGTAAGAGAGACAGTTGAAGATGGGATTTTTATGTTGATACCATGTTGAACAGAATGATCCATAAGGATGACCAATAGCTCAGTCAGAGAGAGTATGTTAAAGATGAGGTCCCTTCATCTATATGGATATTTCAGAAAGACGAGCTGAGATTTGTGCTGAAACCATGTGGCCATCTGGCAGAATAAATGTGTGTAGTTGGGTATCATCTGTACAGTAGGGAAACCATTAGAGTGGAAAAGTGGGCCTCAGGGAGTTTTGTATGTAGAAAAAAGAAGTTTCAGCAACGATTCTTAGGACACCCTATAGAGACACTATGGGACATGGGGGTTTCCCTTTTGCCTTAACGGTATGAAAGAACGCTTAGTGACCACACCAGGTACACTTCAAAGATTATAGCTGAGAAAACTCTGTGGTTAAAAGGTGTGTCATTTCACATTTTAATAATAGGTTTTCTAACACACCTACACTCCATCACTAGGAAACAGCATAAATTCTGTTTGGTTTTAAGTCAAGCTGCTGTAAGTATCACATTCTCTCTTCCAGGTTTCTGAACAGCTTGGATTTTGTGTTTTATTTCTTTTAATATTTATTTGACGGGGGGGACATACTTTATAAAATGGATTTTATTAGGTGAAAAAATGCATTTATTGTTATTTATGCTGGACTTCAAGCCATGATTAATTTGCAAACCCTGTCATAATGTATGAATTTGTTTATTTTGTCCTGCAGATATCAAAGAACGGTTCACCAGCTATGTTCTCCTGCTCATTGTTTGTCTCAGGAATATGGAACAGTTCTCATGGAACCCAGGTAATCATCCATATTCCCCATAAACTTCGGTTATACACAAATATCTCAATCGGAGTAAACATTGTCATTGTGCTTTCCCAGTTTTGTTTATCATGAATTATCATGAAAGATAATAAAATATTGTTCAAGTCTCAGCACTGAGTTCAGTGCCTTTAGGGCTTTAAAGAAAAAGATTCTGCCAGATATGCTGAGCAGTTCCTTTCTGACTGTTCCAGTTGACCCAGTGCAGCACCTTGGGGAGTCCCACCCCCCCCTTACAAACCTCTGTCAGTCAGACAGCAGAGCTGGGGATGAGAGCTGGGTGTTTCTGTATGACAGCCCTCTGAAAACAGTCAGCTTCTTTTGCCAGCCTTAAAGACAAACACACAGTTGACAACAGATATGGTCTGTCAGCTATGATCCTAACTCTGATGTATACACAGTTGCTGTTGCCGCCTTTCACTTTAGAGGTCTGCACTTCTTTTGTTTCTGTTGGAGAATAGAAACAAACCTGTTTACACTACTAAACACCTTTCATTCTATACATATGTGCTGATCAAAGTCATGTTGCTGTCATGTTTTAAACTTAGCAACAGGCTTTTCCCCAGCCTATTGAAAGCATAATCACCAGAGTAGTCAATACTGTTTAGTTGAAGTCCAAATTGTAACCGTGTCTTTGTGGCAATCCAGAGAAGACTTGTGCATGTGGTGTGGTAAGTCTTACCTTGCTTATGACTTCTTTCAGCAAACTACGCTTAAATGCATAATGTCTTTTTCCCTCTCAGACCACCTGTGGGTGTTGTTCCCTGATGTCTTCATGGTCGTCACCTCTGAAGTAGCGGTTGATATCATTAAACATGCTTTCATTACCAAGTTCAACGACATCCCTGCAGACGTAAGAATCGAACTTGCTGCTCATGAATTCATCACCAACTGTTAGCACATGTAAACGATAACTCTGTCTTTCAGGTGTACAGTGAATACAGAGCCAGCCTGGCCTTCGATCTTGTCAGCAGTCGACAGAAGAATGTAAGCAACTGTCATCTGTTTTTTAAAACCATCATTATTATATTAGACCATCACTAAGCCCACACAGCTTATAGATTCAGTTTTATAGTGCAGTAATTTATGGTTGTCTGTCGCTGTGTAGGCTTACACAGACTACAGTGACTCAGTAGCCCGGAGGATGGGCTTCATCCCTCTGCCATTAGCTGTTCTGGTAAGATACCTCATTTTTTTGCTGTTCAGAACTTAAATGCAAGAAGACTTACCAGAAATTTTCTGAATTATTTTATTAAAGCCACATCTTTTAAACAGTTGTGTAATTAATTTTTTTGTTGAATTGATAACAATTGTTCTTTTTTTCCCCTTTTAATTTGACAGCTTATCCGGGTGGTAATGAGTTCAGTGAAGGTGCAGGGAGCTCTATCTTACACATGTGTGTTCATCTTTTACCTTGGGTAAGCCTGTAGCTTTGTATCATTAATATTTTAGTGGAATTATATCACAGGTAACCCTTCCAACATCCATACTGAGAGCTCGTAAACTTCATAAATCTGGATTCCCTTTAATTTATTACATTTTATAAATGTTGCGAGTATTTTAATTTTACTGAAAAGTCGATGAAAATCTTGTCGGCTGAAAAACAATATTTCTTTGCCGAGAGGGAAGATATCACCATTTAAAAACTTAGATTTTTCATCAGTTATAATGGATCTATTTTCACTTGTGTTCAGGATGCAGTTATGCTCTCTGGGTCCCATGAAATCATGTTAATTTATGCAGGCAATGAAATTCAAATTAAGACAAACTTACATAAGCACTGTGTCCTCCTATTCTCCCTGTGTTGTGCTGGTGATAGCTACGTTCGGTCTATGTTGCGGGATTCCTCTGGGCTTATACCATTGAAGAATTCTCCTCAGGGTGAAGAACACAATGTTGTCATCACTAGTGCCATCTCTGGCCTTCCCTATCTGCTGATTTAAAAATAGCTCTGGCTTGAACATACCACAATGCCGTGGCAAAAATTCAGCTGACAGTCTCAGTTCTGAACTCCCTGTCACTGTGAGCTGTGGCCCACAGACCCAAACGTGTCCATTTCCCATCTGTCAGGACAATGCAAGGTGCTTTACATAAAACATTAGAAGCATTACAGTGAAGACGCATTTAGAAGTATTTAAACAAAAATAAAATAACAAAATAATAAACAACAAAAGAAACCCTCAGTGAAAATAGGATATATCACTTGTTTTCATAAAAGGTGGCAAATAGAAAAGTTTTTAGCCCTGATTTAAAACTGCTGAGAGTCTCAGCAGACCTGCAGGTTTCTAGGAGTTTGTTCCACATGCGAGGAGCATAAAAACCTGAACGCTGCCTCTCCGTGTTTAGTTCTGTCTCTGGAAACTGAAAGTAGACTTGACCCTGATGACCTGAGGGATCTGGTTGGTTCATAACACACCAGAAGATCCTGAATGTATTTTGGTCCTAAACCATTCAGTGATTTGTAAACTAGCAGCAGGATTTTGAAGTCGATTCTTTGACAAAGACTAAAACTAAAATGGCTGCCAAAAACAACACTGCCTACAAACACAGAAAGACAGTGCACATCAACATCCTGATGTGAGTATTGGGTCTTGGAACAGTGGGGATTGAAAGCAGGTGGAAGGAATTCATTAGAGCTGTAGCCCACCTCAAGAAAGCAGGTTCAGTATGTAATGCTCCTCATATTGTTATATTTAGTGTTCTGTTCTGAAAATATGCTTTATCATGCAAAATATTAAATGCCAGTAGTCAGTGATTGGTACAAATTACAGCTGCCATCATCTACTATTAAGATTGTCATGTTGAACAGAATTTTGCAACATTGTAAAGTAGATAGACTTTGCTTAGTCATTTTAATAAATACAACTTGCAAGTTTTTCCCTCTTTTTTTGTGCTTCCACCTTTGCCTCTCTGCAAGGGAGGATGGTAACTATAGCAACTGTCAAAGTGCCAGTGATTGACACTGATTGGAGTCAATCACCCTCTGGTTCAAACTGTTTGCTTTCACTCAAACATGGTGGATTTTTTCAAATGCCATCTGGGGGATCCAGCGTTTGTGTCATATGAGTGAATATTTCTGAATAGTTTAGAGCTGCAAATACTTTTCGTTTTTTTTCTAAAACTGTATTTATGTAAAGCAACTCATTCTAACTCTACCATAGATTGTAGAAGACAAAAAATGACAATGATCATTCTTTACTTCACTCCTGTCCTCTCTTTCTGTAGGCTAGTTACTCTGAAAGTGTTAAACAGTATCGTGCTACTGGGGAAGTCGTGTGTTTACGTCAAGAGAGCTAACATGGAAGACAAACTGTTTGAGAAACCCTCAACTGCTGCATCCTCTTCTGCGAAGAGCCCCAGCAAAGTTGAACCAGTCAGATGTACCACACCTTCAGGTAAACCATACCCAATTCTGTTTTTTTTGTTGTTGTTTTTTTTCTTTGTGTTTTTGAAAAAGTGAAAATACGAGATACAATGTTCACTTGAACAGTTTGTATTTAGAGTGTGTCACCAACCACCCTGATCATGACTCACCATAATCACATAATCAGTACAGACTTGTTGGAAGAAAGCCCAGATTGACCTTATTTCAAGGTTCAGTGTTCCCCATCAGTTTACAATAACCTTTATTTAATTATTCTCCCTCACTTTCTCCGACTAAACTGTGACACGTCAAAGATTGAAATGTTAAATTCTTACCTTTCTCATAAGAATTCAGGGAGATGTTAGAAACCTCCTCTGAGATCAAGGGCGAAACCGATCAGACGTAAACACAGTAGACACAATGCTTCCATCATTCATTCAGATGGAAAGGTTTCACATTTGTTCCTTTCATCAACATTGTCATGGATTTGATTCCTTTTACAAAAATGTTGCCATATAAAATATCCAAGTTTAGGTAATGTCGTGTTTATTTATCAAAAGTATAAATGTGCAATATGTAATGTTAATATGGTGAATTTAGCAATATTGACTTATTGACAACTTTGTTTATGCCTTTAATTTGTTAGAAGACGGATCCACCAAGTATTTTAAACCTGCATCATGTTACCATGGTATCTTACACACATTCAGCTTTTGGTGTACTGTTAACATTTATTTCTGTTTTTATATTTAATCCTGATTTGGGGATGGAAGTGAATTTTATGCCTCTTTCAATTGTGGGATAGTGTCAGAGCTACATGTGCTTCTGAAGTAAGCGATAGTATTCATGCAGCTGCATGCTGTTCTCTCTTGACTAAATTGCAGCAAAAGGTTAGCTTTTAGTTTAAATGATTTTTTTAAAATATTCTTAAGATCTGTACATTTACAACAACCCATCCCTGTTCTCAGAGACATTTTGATTGACATGGTTTACAAAACTAATGAACTTGTCAGTAAATCTAAATAGCGGCTTATTTACAGCTTGTGCAGTTTTACTATACATTTTTTAAGTTCCTTCATCTATCTGCTGTTGGGTGCTGAGACAGAACCAAATACAGATTACTAAGTTATACGAGTTAAAATGAGTTATAAATCAGTGACCTCTGTCTTCAGAGAACAAAGAAAGTATGCTGGTGTTGTAGCTTTTCTAACAGTTCTTAGCTGCTACTACAGACACGGCTATTATTGATGCTGTCATTCGCTTTAACTAAGGTGGTGACAACTAATTTATAAACTTATAAATAATTCCGATTCAACACTAAATTATTTAGATAGAACTCTGTTTTGTATTTTCTCTTTGCTTTCATAGCATTGATTTTATTTCAAATGGTTTATGATGCGTTACTCCAACACACACTGTAAACTGTACACAATCTTTATTCTGGTGGATTTCAGTCTGACTGTTTAGCCCTGTCTACGATGAGAGCTGGACTTTTGTAGTCGGAGAGCCTAGAGTGAAGGCAGTAGTCTCTGTGGACGATACTGTTTCTAATGCTGCTTTGCTCAATTCTCCCTGATATAATGAATTATTCTGTTTGGTTTATTCCTCTAATGTTACTGTCCTCTGTGCTCTCAAAGTGAGAGGGTATTTGCAGCATTTTAACATAACACAGGGGTATGTGTTGAGATTTGCACTGTTCTATGGTTTATGTTGCTGTCTCCTTCTGAACGATTTTGTTTACTTTCCTTCTGTGCTGCAGTGAGAGTGATGTTGGTCAGCCAATTTGTGGAGCTGACACGTTGAATCACTCCTTTCAGTGAAGTCAGAAGAGTTTCAGTTCTGATGTTAAAGGCTGGTTTCTCATTAACATTCCTCCCACACCATATCTGATTTTTGTTCTTTCCCCCAATCCTGGTCTTCACTTTTTCTTTCCTACCAACTTACCCAGGACTGAGGCTGCTGCAGCATGGAGACTGTTTACATACATTAGCTATATATTTTTTCATAAATGGACCAAGCAACAAAGTTCACTCGTCTGCATGATTTGGCAATCAATGGGTTTTTCTTGTTTTTCACAGGTGAATCCAAGATGGAGCAGACTCCTGCCACACCCTGCAAGCAACCTCCTTCCTCTTCCTCTTCTGTGACCACTCAGCCGAGCCCCAGGACTAATTTGCTTCCCCTACCACTCACTGATCCCTCCCCTGCTACTCCACCCAGCCATCCTCCGACGCCATCTCCCGAAGCTGAGCTAGACCCACCTGCACCCTCTGTCTCAAAGGAAGACGAGGAAGAGGAGGCCCACGAGGCCTCAAAAACGAAGCACAGAACTCCCAAAAAAGACCTGCTGGAGATCGACCGCTTCACGATCTGTGGTAACAGAATCGATTGACCAACAGCAGCCACTGATGTAACAAGTAACCACTCAGGAAAGACGGGCTCCCTCACTGGGCCCTTCCAGCCAACAGCAGAAAGCTGAGTATTTATTAAAGTCAGTGGAAATACACAGTAAGTTATTGTCAACGAGGACACGGTGTCAGACTGTCCTGCTGAGGTTGACGCCTCAAGTCGAGAAGGTTGACAAAGAACTTCAGCTGATTAATGAACAGCAGGAGGCTAAAAGTGTGAGTGTGGTCGTCGAGTTGTTGGGATGAACTGCTGCATGTGTGTGTGTGTGTGTGTTTTTAAGACTGTTCGGTAATAAGGATGAGAGTTCTGGCGTGTGTGACAGCACAGAAGCACTTCCTGTATGAGCAACAATGGGACCTGAAGGAGAGAATTTTCATCCTGCAGTCAGAAAAACAAACGAAACTTTGAAATTAATGGTAAAACTGAAATTGGGCTTTCTTTACCACAAATAAAACAAGTGTTCGTAGATGATTTTAAATATTGATCATTATCAAAAATGTCAGTTAGCAAGACCAACAAACTAGTCGGCTCAATCACTGATGTTATTTAAAACAACTGAGTAAGAAAGGGGGTTCCCAACATCACAATCAGGACCTCATTTGTCAAATATGAAGTCTTTTACAGAAGGTTTTTTTTTTGTTTTGTTTTATTGTTTGTTTTATTTAATATGTGAATAATTATGCCAAATTTACATTCAAGTTATTGAACTAAATCGAGTAACACTTTAAGAAAATAATCGCTTTTTGAGGTTTCAGTCAGATGCTGGTCAACTTTTAGGGGTTTCTAATCAAATGTCTGTAGACTCGACATTAGATCTGCTGGACATTGCATCGAGTGCTCAGTTCTGGTGGCTACAGTCTATACCTCAGTGGAGCTAGCTCGAGCTTTGAAGTGAAGCATCTTTTTGTGCTCGAACATCATGGGGGGTTTTATAAACATGACTTAAAAACTACTTCAAAATGCGAGCCTTAAGAAAAGCTTTTTGTTTACACAGCTAATGGATAGTCATTGGATGCAGGCACTGCACCTTCGGCAACATACTGACTCTTCATTAAGTGGCTGAGTCCTGCTGACACTAAATCGGCTGCTTCTGCTAGCAGCTTACACAGCCAGACATGGAGAAGAGGTCCATTTGAAACTGTTGAGAAAGAAGCTGACTGAGCCTACGAACCATCTAAATTTCCTTTTTGCTTTGGGTACGTACGTTTTTTAAATCGCTTTATCTCTTGTTTTGTTTCTGCAACATCTTGGCACCGTGTCTCTTCACCCTCAGAGTGTAATGGATATTAACAGCAG
>JBBBVU010000007.1:10061053-10077703 GCA_037177055.1 Atherinosoma microstoma | reverse complement strand
CGTACGCACAGATGCTGGAGTGGAACCGACAGGCGCGCTCATCTCGGTGGGACTGATCACATCGAAGATAGGAAGACGGAGGAGAAGATCACCCGGTTTGCGTCCGTCAAGGAACCTCAGACCGCGGGGAGAGATGCTCAGAATGAGTCGCTGCGCGGGCAGCAACACTTAAAAAGCTGCGGTCCATCAACTGGAACACTTTTATATTTACTCTCACCCCTTCTCCTTGTGTGTGTCTCATTCCATTTGATAGAAGATACAAGAGCCAAGGCAGTCTTCGTCCGGTTTGTTCGGTCTTTGAGTATCTAGTTTGACGACAGGTGTGGGTTTGGGCACGATGTGGAAGACCCGAATCCTGGTGCTGCTGTTGCTGTCGGTGCTTTCAGCGTCTGGTGAACTCCAACAAGAGACCGAGCCGCGGAGACTCCCACCCCCGGGAAAGTTGGATTTCGGCTATGTGCCTGCGGGAGTTTACGAGACACTGGCCCATTACGAACCGGGACCCATAGGGATTCTGTTTCACTTGGTGCACGCTTTTCTGCATGCCGTACAGCCCAACGCTTTCCCCCACGGTAAGGCATCCACGTCGGCTTTTTTCGGTAGAGATTAATAGATGGGCTGCATGAATTCCCTTCTGAATGTGGCAGGAACAGGCAGCAGAAACGGAACATTTAAAAGAATCCAGAAGAAATTGTTTTGACTGAAAAAATCTGTGGTGACATAGGGAGCCAAATTCTTTTCACAGTGATTGATTTGGCATAAAAATCTTGAAGGGAGGGCACTCTGGTTTTTGGAATATATCAAACAACAAATCAGCTTTCTTTCATATTCAAATATTGCTTCTCATGGTCGGAAACATAATTTGTACCTTTCCACAACACCAGAACTACGCGAACAAATATTTGATTCAGTTTTGTTAATATTTCTTTATAAATTCAGTCTCACTGCGTGGAAAGTAGCCTATTCACTTGCGGATTTTCAGCCCATTTGTGCGTCACGTTTATCCACGCCACACGCGTCTCCTTTTGCGCACAGATCAGCGCACTTCAAGGTGGCGTTTCCGCCTGCAGCGCACTTTGTGTTTGTATGATTACAAATTGGCGAACCTCTTGCTGATAGTAGCGGTCAGTTGCCGGTTTGCTCAACATTTAAAGCACAGAAACCCCCACACTGCGTGCTTGTTCTTTGAGAAATGTCTCAACACACACACACAAACACCCATGCACACACGCAGGGCGTGTGTTTAATTGGGTAGTAGATCCTCATAGGTTGCGACTCCCCTCCAAGCGTCAGTCTGTCCATACTCCATCGGAACGTTTTGCAGATTAGTAGCTCTCCAA
This sequence comes from Atherinosoma microstoma, assembly GCA_037177055.1. Lineage (NCBI taxonomy): Eukaryota > Metazoa > Chordata > Actinopteri > Atheriniformes > Atherinidae > Atherinosoma > Atherinosoma microstoma. Next base: position 10,076,363 of record JBBBVU010000007.1, on the reverse strand, counting down.
GTCACCTTGTTAATTGAGTAATCCCATAAGCTCCTGCGCCATATGTTGTTGGCCCTTTAGTTTCCAGTTTATCACAATCATTTGGGGGCTCCTGGTCTAATGCCGTGGAGCAGACATATCACTGCTCAGTGAAGATTATTTCATTCATGGGTGCAGCCATTAAATGATGCATGGCAATGATGGACTTCACGTGGAAGTTTGTTTGTTCACAAACACCTGTTTGTTAGTTAAATTATCTTTATTGTTTTTAGCTGAAAAAGTCTCCAGGGGGTTGTTTTTTTATTTTGGGGTTCAACAGATCCAGGAATCAAAAGCCTTCTGCTTCTTAGCAGAAGCAGCATGGCCACTTTAATCCAGAAATCTGTTTGGGCTGCTTGGATCTTTGTTTGGTACTAACATCTTGTCATATTTAAAGCACTCGTCTGTCCATGTGATTTGTTGGAGTATTTAACTGAGAGTCAGATATTACTCCATAAGACATGCCAGGAAGAAAATCTGCACATGCAATAGTTTCTACTCTAGTGGTTTGTGACTGGAGGTGATGTACAGCGCTTTTGAGTCTGGGTGACGTGGGTGTATTGTTCCTTCAGCCTGTGATAAGACACAGCATTTGTTTCCAAGATGAAGTTAGCAGAAGGTCAGATGAGTTCAACATGAATGGTGAGTTTAAATGTCCCAGAAGACATTTAAAGAATGATTTAATAAATACTCTAACAGACAACTGAAAGAAAGTCTTAACAAGATATGCTCATGTTGTTGTTTATCTTTAAATTGCATTTCATCCTCAGAGAAGCTTGCAGACCTGTGATTTCCTATTGATGTTTTGTGCTGCCCATTGGAGGCGGAACCAGATATATGGACTTCTCTCTGTTTTGGATGTAGTTAATCCATTTGTTGTGTTCTGCCAGAAAGGGTGTTTTAAAAGATAATCTAACCGGTTTGGTGCAGTGACCATCAGATTGCTGCACACTAACAGTATGAGCTCTCCTGTGTAACATCAGCTTTAGTCTGAAGTTCACTTCAACAGATTTCCTGAGAGGATTGGTTCAGTTTCCCCAAACAAGTGACTAGAAACCAATACTTCTATCTGAGTTTGAGATGATTATAAGTCCATCCAGATATGTAACCATGACAGCATGTTTGGTATGGGCTTTAGGAGATAAGTGAAGCCAAATAGAAACAGTTTATCATCCTCCATCTGTTGATCAGTAGCTGTCATTCAAGAGGGCTGAGGAAATCTTTACAACAAAACACAGGAACAACTTGGCAACATTAGTTTTAGTGACTGTTTACTCACTAATGCTCCTGCAGTGCTCATTGAGCCAAATCATTTTTTAAATGAGGCACCTTTTCATCTTGTAAAGCCAAAGAAATAAGTCCAATCTGTGAAATGGCTGGATTTGAGGTCTGGATCTTGCAGGCGAATTTTGTGCAGTGTGTTGTATTATTAATTATTTTCAGATAATTCTGTTGTTGTTCATTACAAATAATATTGAACCAGTATATTTAGTTAAAGCAGATTTTAAAATGTGTTCTAAGACCTCCTTAAACTTAATGGCTTTCTGAGGAACTTGAATGTGGAAGACCAGATTTAGCCTTATGTTAGTCTGAAGTAGCTATAAATATAAACCAAAGATAATATCAGAGGTTAAACATTCAGGTTTTTATGGCAAATTAAAGCATTTTCCATCATCTGCATCAAGATAAACATTAACATTTTGTTTTTGAGAAGTAAAAGCTCCAGGTCAGAAAATGAGAGACACTCACCCCGAGTGAGTAAAATACGTAAAACTACCGAGCCTAGACAGAATGTCAGGAACTGAGGAGCACTATAAGTAATATACTATAGGCACTATAAGCAATTTTTGTTCTAGTTAAGCTCTCATTTCTTTAGCCTATAAACTTTTGCTAAAAACACAAGATGTTCCTCTTAAATGAATGACAAATAGAAGTTCCTTCAGCAGCTGAGATTTGTTTAAAATTGTGGGGATTTTAAGATAATTCAGCTTACATTGAGTACTGGCCTTTTTTATTGTCTTCAGTCTGCAAAATAAACATCATGTCGGTGTATGATTAGCATCCCACATTCTCTGTAGTGAAAGCATGATGTTTTACATTGTTTTTCATCTTTTCAATTTCACAAATGTTTGCTTGAGTCGACTGACGTGTTCATCAAACTGTCTACCAGCTCGTAGGAGGTGTTGTTGACAAAGGGGCAGCAAATGTCTATCGCGGATGCCCACACTAAACAAATGAACAGTGACATAAAATCTGTAACATTTCTCTGTCGGCTTTTTGCTGCACTGTGGAAGCCCGACTCCCTCACACCCACCCACACTCTCACCAACATACAACATGCCAGTATACCTGTCACCAGGCCCATTTTCTGACAGCAAATATGTAACATTCCTGGCTCCCTGCTTTCATTATTTGAACATGACAGGATGATGGTAATAGGAAGATCTTGTGGTTTTGTGTGATTTTTTACTCCTGGTGCTGTAGAAAGCTGAATCATCGCAGAGAAACAGCCCTGAATCCTAAAGGTGGAGAAAGTTTCTTTAAACTGATGTGACTAAACAAAAGTGAAGACATGAAGTCATGAAAGCAACTTATTCTCATCTTTCACAGTTTATTAAAAAGGTTTTGTTTTATTGAGTTTCCACTGAAGCTCAACTAAAACAGGCAATTTTAGATAATGATAGACAAACTGTCACTATAAAGCCTGTTTAAAGATTTATTGATCCAAGTTTTTTTTGAAGCATGTTTTATCATCATAATTTTACATGGCTGGGAAAATCAGAGCAATAGAAATAAAAAACTGAAAATGTTCACACATCAGGGCAGCATTCAGGTTCAGGTCCTCCCTCTCATTGTTCAGCTTTTTTAATGCTTTATTTGTCTGCATCATTTTAAGTGTCTAAGTTTAAAACTGCATTTTCAGTCTTTTGACCTAAACAGTGGAGAAAATTTATTTTTTTGTTTGTTTTTTATTTTCAGCTTATTTCTTATAGATCAAAGCAAATAACTGTATAAAATGAATAAAACGATACATAAAAACATAAGGCCTAAGGAAGCATCCAAAATGTGTAAAGTTTTCATCCATAAAACGGAGAAGTCTTGCTTATGTAGTTATAATTGATAATTTCAGGAAGTTTGCTGTTTATGAAATACAGAACGAGTTATGGCCAATACAGTATGTCTCACTGAGTTGTTTTTATTGGCTTTGCTCATATATCTCCTCTTGCTTTCAGGAGATGAATAGCAGTAGTGTTGTTTTTAGTGTTGGGAAGTCCGTCTTTTTCTCAAAGATTCTGCTCTTTTCACTCGGCTCCCTTTGAAGAGTTGGCTCTTTTGGCTCCCAAATGACTCTTCAGAGCTTCTATTTTAGTCTAATTTAGTAATTATGTGGGTTTGTTGTCTTATTTTTGTGCATTTTTTCATTAGAAATGTAATTTTTTTAATCAAACCTTTGTACCACTACACTCCCTGTCTTCTAAGAGGCCATTCCTTCTTTACATAGTGGTATGATCCTAGTCTTTCCTTGCATGTAATTGACTACATAGTGTGCCTTTCAAAATAAAGTCCTGCCCCTTCTAAAGATTCAGCTCTCATAAACAGGACTTGGTTCTTCTCATTCACTGCAAAGAATCGGCTCTTAGAGCTGGCTCATTCATGAACAACATATCGCTACTAAGCACCATGAGAGCTAAGCAGCGAAAGGAAAAAACTGGGAGCCGGCTCTTCTGATTCACTACAAAGCATCGGCCGTAGAGCTGCATCTTTTGAGCACGACACATAACTAGTTGTTCACATAAATAAAAAAACTACGACATCCATTACTCTGCTCACATTAACTCAAACAAACTGCTCATTTAACATATTGAGGTTTTGGAGCCTCTTTGATTCAGTCTCTCATGTCTCACAGTTAATCTCTCTGTAAGTCAGCCATCACTTGAGAATTGAGGTGCATTAAAGCTCCTTCTATATCATTTCATGCCTGAGGGTGAGCGGGCCTGTAGAGATGATGCCAGCCACCATCACACAGCAGATCCCTGTAGGAAAGTGTTTTCTCTCTGTGTGCCTTCTCATCAAGAAATCAGGTTTATGTGGGGTTCAGACCACCGAGGATTGTAGAAAACCTACTGTTATTTCATGGAAAGTTACAGTATGCCAGGGAAACCTATCAGTCGTCAGAAGTGTGTGATTTGATTTCCAGCTCACTGACTTTGTGCGACTGCACTGTTGAGGTCTGAGTTAAAAACACAGTGGGAGGAGGTAAAGTTTTAGAGCTCAGGTGCTGTATTGTACCAGGTTTGCTATTTGACACTAATCAAAAAGAAAAACCAGGTGTTTTTGTTCCAACAGAAAGTCATAAAGAAACTCAAATGCTTAGTGAAGGACACAGATTTGAAAGAAAGTGAAACAGGGCACTTCGAAAGATTTCAATCTAGGGTCAAAGATGCCACCCAAGCGCTTTGTGAATCATATTTGGAATCATGTACTGGAATTATAAAGCAGCAGAGTTTTTATTTTATGTTTCATGCCCTGAGGAAAAGATATTGATAAAAGAGTTCAAGGATAAATGCTGATAAATTTCAGTTATGCCAGAAAATGAGTGGAAATCATTAGGATTTACTCAAAGTTTGTCCATTTTGGAGCAATCTGTAGCTTTTTCACTCTTTTCCTGGATCTGGACATTCCTACCTGATGTTTGCTGATACTAAATATTTTGCCTTCAGCAGCAAGTTGGTATTTCTAATCTACATGATGCATATTATTCCAAACATGGAAGATTTCATGCAGCAGAAATAAGATATCACGGCTAAAAGCGTTTGTAATTGTTTATTTCAGCCCCTTTCACACATTTTCTCCTTTACATTAATTAACTGAATGTGTATGTGTCAGCAGGCTGCTTTTCTGTGGTAGTTTGAACCTATTTACATATAGTTATTATTTTAAACACATCTCACCCACATGCTATCACATTAGCAGATAGGTCCTAATTTGGCATATGATCTGTGTGCCAGAGGAATCCAGCAGATCATGTTTAGGAACAAATAGCTAACGGGGCTGTCCAAACTTGTTTTTTTTCTCACTTTTATTCTGTGCAGTGGCCAAGCAATTATTTTCCATAATGCATGAGCCAAAAACTCTCTGACACAATGCACGTTCCACATAGCCTCTTCAAAGCGGGACTGTTGCACCTTCGTTTCACCTTGCTGTTCAGTTTTTAAGAGGCAGAGGCAGAAATTTGGGGTGGGGGTGGGGGCAAAGGCAATGCATGTTTGAGGCAGCCATGGATATACTCCCAGAGAAATATAGTGTTGAGTGTATTCTGCTGTCACAGCAGAATAATCAGCTTTAAACACAGACTCTGTTATCGCTATTCTGACTGCATCACCAGCCATGCTGTTAGAGAGCACACACTGATACCGCACTGAATTCCCTTTGTTTGGTCAATATGAACAAGAAAAGGCAGTATAACTGAAGAGTTTCCTTGTGCTAATTTCACATGATTTTGTGCAGGGAAAAAACTTGAAATGATAGTGGATCTTTTCGTCATGTCACAATTTTACACCAGTCTTAGAAGATGATAGCCTTTCCAAAGGTTTTCAGTATCAGTTTCCTTTATTAGAAGTTTGGTATAGCGGGAATACCCAACATAACAACCCCTTGTTAAAACCATGGATCCTCAATTGAAAAAAAAAAGTTCAAATAAAACCATAATCGTGACCACTAAATTCAATCTAAAACTCATCACTCCTAACTAGAAATATAAGTTACTTGTAATACAGTTATAAAGCACAGTTTTACTTCAGGGCTCAACAGGTTCTCTGCATGGCTGAAGAGAATGGACATCTGGAGGGCCAACAGACAGGGAGCTGTGCTACTCGTTGGCAGTACATGACACTGTTAATATATAGTGTGAATTACTTTGCAGATTTATTGATTTCACTCATTTGCCACACTGAGATGCTTCAAATATAAGAAAAAGCAAATGGTATAAAGACAAGCTAGAACATTTAAATCAGGTTTGTATGTGTATTTCTCACAGTTAAATTATAAAATATGTATTCTTATTATTAGGTCCTGTAACGCTACCATAACTTATCAATCCACATTTTTGGTGGGTGCTGTCAGTGAAGGGGCCAGACTGTGATGAGATTCACAACTATAGAGGGTGGTAAAGAGCAGAAAGGCAAAACTCTCTTGTGAGGCTTTAAAGCAAAAGGAATGGAGGCACAGTGAAGCCCAGGATTTATAGAGCTGGTTTGTGATGGAGGAATTACAACATTGGATTTGACAGCAGTATAAACCTGTCAGCTGACCATTGTGTTCTGCTGTGTGATATTTTATTTAAAGGAACTTTGTCTATTAACCCTAACCCCCTCATGCTGAAATATAATGCTAAAAGCAAATTAAATTCTTTCTTTTTCAAAATCCTCAAAATTGATCACATATCTTGAACTACGGTCATTGCCATGACTGTATGTGTTCAATGCATTCTTGTTAGATATTAACGTAAAATGATCCAGCTCAACATTTGCTGTTTTTCTGATGTAAAACATGCACCAACTAACACTAAGGACACATGTTGTTGTGTTTTGGTCTTACTTTAAAATCTGTAAAGCAAGTCTTTACAGCTTTTCTAGATGGGAGCAAAGACAACTTCCCAAAGACCTACTGCTGTGCTCTCTCCAAGTCTTCTCCTCTCACTTGTTGACTAGTGCTGGCGGGAAAGAGCTCATGTGTGTTTCTTGTTGTTATATGGGACTTAATTTATCCTTCGGGTTTTGATGTTTCATTTTCTAATTAACGTTTCTGTATCTACAGAAATATTCGGAACTGTTTCTAAAACAGGGAACAGTTGCAATTGTCTCTGACCAGACTGCAGATGAAGAAAATAGATATTTGTGAAAAACTGCCAATGCATTAGTTTAATGTGTGTGTTAATGTGAGCTGTTAGACTGTTTACTGTCTGCTCTGTCATTGGTAATTAAGTGCTTTAAGGGTTTCCAAGTACAATCTATCTAAAAAGAGGCAGACCCTTTGGAAGTCATTGGTGGAGTGGAAATGGTGGGTCACTCCAATAACACCAAAAACAAGTTGGTGTGAAATGAAGGGTAAATTCATTGTGGAAAAAGGTCACTACTGTCATTCTGTCATACTGAGCAAAGCACATCATAGAAATTTATTTAAAACCTTAGAAAATTGTGACAACTTAGGGAAAATAGGGCATAATATGTCTGATGTAAATGTTACCCGCGTCTTAATGACTAAATACTGTCCGCTTAACAGACTGATGAAGGCATCAGTGTGAGATATCTCATGTCTGAAAAAGACTTAAGAGTAGCAGCCTCGTGTGATGATTAATATCAGTGGGAGAGAGGTGTCATCACCTTTTTTTTTTTTTACTTTCTGTACCTGTTTTTAAAACTCCATCCCTCAATATACATCATCTTCAAAGACATTCAACAGTCAAGTGTCCAAAAAAACACACTAAGTATTGCCAATCATTGCTTACACTCATACAGTTGAATTAATTTAAGCATGTCATAATTTGCTTATAATCTATCACAAAAGCCGATTAATGTCATTATAGCTTATCAAACTAAACAAAGGCCAAATTAGAAGCATAACAAATCACTGCTGGTGGATTACACTGCATTCAGCTATTTCACCTTCAGCAGGAAGAGGAAATGCCAAGGAATTACAAGATTCCGCTAAATATTTATTAAGTTTAGAAATGTTTAGAATAAACATTGAATTTAGAGAAACTCATGTAGAAGTCCATCTTCATCCATCTGTATGTAAATATTCTGGAGGCTGCTTGGTTCCTAATACTTTTTACACCATGCAAAGAAATAAGGAAGAAGTTTTCAGGATTTCTGTTTAGTTTGGTGGCTAGACTCTGACCTTGACTACAACCAAAGCTGCTCCCTCTCCAGGGTCTCATTTGACTGATCCGAAAAAGACAGAATAAGTCTGGGTTAGAAAATTAACTGCTAGTACCCACAAGTTGTTCATTGCACTTTGGGATGACTGGATGAAGCTGCAGGCATTGTGAAAAAACGTAACTCGGCAGACATGATTAAAGAGAGTGTTGTTCAACTTAAAGGTTGCAGCTTGAGCCCCTCGACAGCAAATATCTGCTCTGCTGAAGCGTTGTTTGAGCAAGTTAGAGTGTGCGAGCACTGGTCTGCTGCTGACCCCAGTGTGATAACATCCCTGTTCTAGATCATAATGAAGCAGGGAGTTGTGAGCCTTTTTTTTTTTTAAGCATTTTTTCCACTCCAATGCACATTTTCCTAATTAGAGAGTTCCTCAGCAGCAGGAACATTAGTGAAGATTATCATTTGATGTTTTGATGATTCTCCAAAACAGAACATTTATAATCACAGAGTTAGGTATATACTGTATCTAAATGATCTCACTGTTCATAATACCAAATCTGTGGACATTATTTCTTATTTTAGCATTAACAAAATAAATTACTTTTTTATGTAATTTCAATCCGAAACAAACAAAAATCTGAACAATTCCAACACCTTTTTAATATTTTTTATTATTTATTTACAATTATTAAAAACAAAATAAATACAATGAAAAACCAGGGTGAAAAATAACAAAAAGAAAGGATTGCAATGAAATGAAATACAATTAAATATCAAATGAATGATTAAAAAAGATCAAATTAATAATACATAATTATAGTGATATATCATAAATATATAAATAAAGATAAACAGAAATAAATTAATCAACAAAACCTATTAATTACATTTTCTTATTATTTTCTTAAAAGGCCAGAAGTAGTTTGTCACAAATTTGAGACAACAGCTATCAGGGAGATAACCCCCAACTGCTACACAGGCAACAGATTTGGCCTGGCAGCTCCTCCTGTAACTAGGGCGGGTTAAAAGCAGAGAAGGAATTTCCTTGCTGTGATTAATAAAGTATAAAAGTAGTCATAGGATTTTTGATATGCAAACATTTTAATTGCATGTCTGTAATTGTGCTGTAGTCTGCCGATTAAACTGTGGCAAGCATCAGCTGACACAAACAGTCAGCATTCTGTAGTAAGATGAGGATTCGTGTGCAAGTCATATATCTCTAAGCATATTGAAAATAAAAAAGACGGCAACAGCTGATTGACACGGAGAGGGTGGGGAAGGGTGACGGCGGCCAATTGATGGTCATGCGTGATATAGAGAGGAGAGGAAAAGATTACCTTGACCTTCTCGGGAGGGCGGGGGATTTCCCCTCCCGTTATATTAGGCCCCCCTAATATAACATAGGGGAAACACTGAATACTGTATTTATTGCAGCATTTGTGTTGTAAAGTTGCTGCTTTTCTCTGGACTTCTCTGTGGACAGGGATCTAAAACACAGAATACAAACATGTGAGGTTGTGTCCTGGTACAATTTTTGATAACATTCATGATGCAGCTTATGATGTAGCTAACTTTTCTCAACTGAAAAGTCAATGCTGGCTTGTGAATTAGCAAAGAGGAATGGGTGTGTTAACAACTGTATCCTTCTTCCACCAATAAAGCAGAACCCAGATGAGAAAATGGCTACTGCTCCTGTCATGTTTGAACAAAAAACCAAGCTGATAGTAGAATTTGACCTGTATGAACGCTATGATGAAGTAGCTCCGTTATTGTGAGTGGCCCAAAAATTATCAGCAGTAGGATCCAAATTAGAAAAGGCATGTATTATTATTATTATTATTATCATTATTAGTTGGCTACTTTCTTGCCTTTATGGATGATTCTTTTCAGTTATAATAAAAGGAGTCAGTACAAAGCTGACAGGTTGCAGAGCTGAAAAAGCAGAGGTTTTTCCTCCATCTCGTTGTCATTCATAAGCCTAAAATTATAAGATTTATATGGATTTAGATAAATAAATGAGTACTGAACATGGATGGAAATATACTATCTCCACCCTCTTGTGGTGATAATTTTTTAACCCAAAGCTAAAATATTCACCTTTAAGTAAAACCATTTGAATGAAGTAACAGTGATTCTGCATCTCTGCAACATCCCCTCACCCAGTCACAATGTAGTAGCATCTGCATGACAGAAAGCAATGTAAATGGTTCCACTGCAGTGTTTTCGTGCTGTCACTCGGACTCATGTCATTGCCCTGACAGTGATGGCCCTTGGCACAGAGACGCTTCAGGACACAACAGGACACAATCTTACTCGCCTGCAACATAATGCCAACTGATTGCCAAAGGCACCGTCTAAGTGCAGCACATAGCTAGGCTGTTGCAGGTGAATAATAATTTCTTCCCGTATTTACACATATTTCATAATGAGGTACAGTATCACACTCTAAAGAATATGTTGTGTATCTACCGTAATTGAGGGATCCAAAAGAAAAACAGTGTAAAAGCAATGCTGACATTCAAAGATAACAATATTCAACATATTTTCATTTGGCTTCAGATGAAGTGTGCTATGTGCCAGAAGCAAAAATATTTTTACGCCTCAGTAGAACAACATGAGACAGACATTTTTGACACTGAAAAGGGAAAAATAAAAAGAGTAGAAGCTGGCTGAATTTTTATCAGATTTGCAACATTTAGTCTCTTTGCATTTACTCTGTGAAATTCTCACACCAATGAAGCTTGTTTAGCTTTTTTTCCAGTACAGCAAATTTCAAAGGAATGTGTCAACAATTTTGGAAATATGTTTTGCTGAAGTAGAGTAAAACAACTTGGAAATGTTCTGTTTTTTATTATTTGTATTATTATTATTATTATTTAGTATAATTTAGGACCTTTCCAACATCAAGACAAATTTTAACATAGATGGGTGAGAGACAATAACATTCAGAAATAATGATGTCATAGTGTACCCATCAGCACACAATGAAAGTAACAAGACTTATTCAGAATTATTCTTGTAAATTATTATATATATTGTGAAGTGACATATTCCTCCGGTGAGTGACTTTACTATGTTCTCACTTCTTTATCAAAAGTTGTAACACTGCGTTTCATCCGGTTGATAAAGCAGATGTTGATGCTTTCATTCACAACTCTTCTGTGTAATAGGCTGGGAATAAAAACTGCAGTGGTTTCATTACACAACAGGTGTTACATTTAAGCTGCCACTGCCCAAGCATTGTGGAAGAGATCATGCTGTATAATCAGAACACAAAAAGTAATATTGTACAGCACTTTAATTCCTTGCCTGCAGCTCCAGTCGTGTGAATACATTTTAAAACAGCTTTCAGTTACACGTTGGTTCTCTTGAAGTCGATCCACAAATCTGGGATTAGTCTTTCTGAAGGCTCGGAGAGACAGATGAGGTGGCCAGCTCTAAAAGAGCTGATCCAAAGCTAAATGATTACTCATGCATTTCAAATAAAGCCATGCATGCATAAACAGAAAACATAACATAATAAATTACTTACAATCCCAAGCCTACCTGATGGACACAGAGATGACAAATTATAGTTTAGTGAAAGGACATAATGTTACTAAACTGCAAGAGAAGAATTGGTTTCTGTGCTTAAATAAATGTATGAGTTACAGCAGGAGATGAGCCACGGCTTAACATCAAAACACTGTCTTAGAAGTAAAGCTGTGAAAGTCAGAATGGTAATTTAGATTTCAGCTCCGACAACCTGCAGCTCGGCTCGGCTTCAGCTCCAAACTGCAGCCTTTCATGAAGATTCGGCTCCATATTTTAAAAATCTACAGATGCAACTCTAAACTGGATGGTTGGGAAAGAAAAGTTAAGTCAATTTTACCATGCTTTTCTATGGAAAATCAACATTACAGCAGGCTGCTATAATTAATGTGATGTTTAGAAAAAATTTCAAATACATATTTTTTGAAAAATGATAGGAATCAAAATTGAAAATGTCAGCAATATGAATGTTCAGAATCAATGCAGTGCAAATACTAGACATCATAAGGCAGCAAAAAGCACCAGTGTGTCAACCTGGCACAACTTGAAGTCAAACTGGCTGGTGTGTAGATATGATTGTTAAATCATACTAAAGAAAGATTTGAAAGAGTTGTTGACCGATATTTAGCTACTTTAGGGAGTAACTTTGGGAACCATGACAGGTTCTGTTCTCAGCTTCCAGCCTCTCAGCCAGCAGTTATAAATCTTTTAACCCGGAAGAATCAGCGTAAATTAGCATTATGAGTATCTGTATTACTTTTGATACTCACATACATATTCAAAATCATTACCAACTGTTTTTTTGCTTTTTAAAAATAAGATAAAAGATTGCATCAGAAAGAAGTAGAGAGATGAAGAGGATGTTTTTCCCCTCAAAGGCGAATCTGAGATGAGTTTTTTTTTCCAGACTCATAGACCCCCTGTAGTGACCCACATAGAGTTTTTTGTGTATGAGGCTTTTGAGTGCAATGTTTGGCTTTGTGAAGGGCATTTAAATTACCATCACCTCAAACATGTTTTTATTAGAGGAGCTCAGTTGAAACAGCTTTAAAGGTGTCAAACTGTTTAATTCAAACAGGACTACATTGGTTTTCTCACAATGTCGCCTGACACCTTTTGAAGTGAAAAGCCATTGAATATACACTTCAATGGTGAAGAGTGTCTTTACAGTGCAAAGGGAAAGAGCAAATCAATAGCCTGAACAGGCGGCTTTTGGATTAAGAGAGAAAAGTGATGCATCTCATTTGGAAAGCTATCTACACTAAAGGCTGCCATATTAGCAGACTAAGTAAGGGGAGATAAGAGCTATGGTATTAAAATAAGTTGAACCATTCAGAGATTTCAATAACATAATAATGAGACCATCAACTTAAGCTCCCTGCTATCTGACAGAGAGTAGGAAAGAAATGTGGAAGAACCAGAGTTAAAGCTAAGGTAGAAAATCAAAGCAAATCAAAAGATCAGTGTGGCAAGAAAGGCTGTGGGGATATCAGCTTATTTAAAGAAGCAAGAAGGAGAAGAGTGAGGAGAAAAGAAACAAACAGATGTAGTGTATTGGAGAAAAATCTGTCACATCTCCATGTGCTTCTAAACTGGTTTCAATTGGGGAGCGTCATATTTGGGTCAGGCCTGGGTAGCCAAGCAGGAGAAGCTAGGGGGAGACTAAGCAAGCCGCTCAGGCCTGGTGAAGAGATGGCAAGTCATGCATTCTCTGTCCCTTTGTTCCGCTTCATTGGTAAAGGCAGTAGAGCCTGCCATGAGTCCACTCTGTTGACATGGCGAGTTGTAATTGCAGATGTGTAGTGATACATAGTGAACCTGCCAACGCCAGAGATGACGACTTTACCCTTAACGGTCCAGCTCCCTGCCGAGCCTTGCTGCTGCTCGTCACACCCCTTCGTGAGATCCTTGTAGCTTTCACTCAGTGATGCAGAGACTGTTTTGCCGAGAGAAATGTGTCACAGGAACTTGGCTGTCTGACAACTTGGAGGGACTTTAGGGGAGTCCAATTTATTTCTCACCAACAAGCTGCGTGTCAAGAAAACTCAATCAAGGAAAGTAGAATTGATCCGTAGCAGACCATTGTCATCAAATCCACATATGAACCGATACAGTGCAGTAAGCAAATGGTTTGTTTTAGGTGCTGCCCTTCAGACCAATCAGAGTTTAAATACAATTCCTTTAAACTTCATTCTTTAAACAGGTCATTCAGGGCCAAACGAATGTTCTTTTATCGTCAGTGGAGATACACACTACTAAGACGTTATTAGCTTACATTCAGAAAGGTAACACTATAATACACCTTGCCATCCACACTGACCTTAGTGTCAGTATGTTGAGTCATTTGTGTCTTAAGTGTCTTGACTGGCTTCATCTGGTAAGATATGGAAAAAAGATGTCTCATCAAGCTTGATAGAGGCTTATCCCCTTTGTGGCTGAATGTTTTTTTCATTTTTTAAAAATTGAATTACTTTTATAGACGCATGTCAATTTCAGCTCTCTAGTGTGGTCCACGAGCCTTCTCAGTCTCTGACTTATGTTTAAAAAAGTATCATCAAATCCACCCAGACAGTTACACAAACATGTAACACTGGGGTTCAAATGAGCTTTCATGGTGACTGCTTTCCCCCACAGAAATTTCCTGCTTGATGTGTCAGACTTCCAGAAATTTATAGAACAGGGCTTAAATTTATTAACACTGAAAATAGCTCTGTTACACTAGCATATTTCAGCTTGTTTGCAACCGTGAACAAGATTTTATTTTCATTTTGCTTCAGTTCAACTTGAAAAACAGTCTGGCTAAGATTTGAATGCATTAAGATATATAGTGGGATTATAACCAGAAATCTTTAAGGCTTTAATGTCAGTACATCCCTTCATCTTTAGATTGCAGTGGAAACAAATAGTATATTTAGATATTTAAAGTAGCCTTAATTTATTGGGAATATCCCATGACATTAAAAGTTGCAGAAAAGTCAGCTTTTGACATAAAAACCTATTAAACTATGACAGCAGGTCAGAGTTAAGTGTTTAAAAAGGAAAGTTTAGAACAAGTTTAAAGTAAATATTTATATAGTTATGTGAAATCCTGAGGTCAAACTGATGTGCTCTACTCTAACCATTAATTTTCAACTTAAGCCAAGTAGCTCGGGTGCATTGGAGCAGCTCACAGCATTACTCCCATTACACACTGATATGGCATACATGATCTAGCTAAGCCTTAATTTCCTGCTTATACTATTATAGTAATTATAGCAATTCATGAAAAGTACATGTCCATTCTTGCTGAAAAGTTAAAGTAGAAATATTGCCACTACATTTCAATTACACATCTTTTTCTCATGTTATCTGTCAGCAGGTGGGTGTTAGCTTGTCTCCTCTGATTGGTCAGTCTCCACACTGTGCAGGTCACTGTTCCTGTCCGTCACTGTCACCTCTGCAGCAGGGATTCTACCTTGATTAGCTGATGCTAATCTGGGTTGTTGTTTCTCTGTGCCAGACTGCAGAGCCAATCCTCTTGGCTGTCCATTGGTCACCATGCCAACCAGACTACACCACAGACTGCGTGTCCTTTAGTCCCTGAACTCTCGCTTAACTACTTACTGTAGCCTAAAGGTTAAGATATCAGGCATGTGGCCAAAAAGACGCCTGCAGTCTGACTCATTGTGTCATGAAGAGAGCAGCTTTAAGTCACGAGTAAATAAGGAGTCAGCTCCGTCCCCTGCACTCCTCTTTTCTACATGTTTCCCTTTCATACAGAGATTGGCATGCATGACAGATGCACAGTTTGATTGAGTCACCATAAATATCACCACATATTTTTCAGGAAATTGATGACTGAGTCAAATGCCCCTTTCACACTAGCACCTACTCAGCCCAGCCTA
>JBBBVU010000007.1:10004902-10040109 GCA_037177055.1 Atherinosoma microstoma | reverse complement strand
TTCTTTCTTTCTTTCTTTCTTTCTTTCTTTCTTTCTTTCTTTCTTTCTTTCTTTCTTTCTTTCTTTCTTTCTTGCTTCTTTCTTTCTTTCTTTCTTTCACCTTCTATTCCTCCTACCTCCCCTTTTATTTCCACATTCACCCCCATTTTCCAACATGTTTATCATGCAATCTGTTCTACATTCTTCATCTCATGTGTCCTTTCATTCCTCCTCCACTGACCTCAGGCCATCTACTACGAGATAGGCTTCCTAGTTTGTGCAGCAGTGGGGCTTCTGTTCGCCGTTCTCCTGCCGATGGTCGGGCTCTTCTTCTGCATGTGCCGCTGCTGTGACAACTGCGGTGGCGAAATGCACCAACGCCAGAGGAAGAATGCAGACTGCCGGCGTGGCCTGCTGGGAACACTACTCTTCTCCACCTCACTGGTCATCACGTGAGTGTGACACCGACACATGCTACACAAAATATGCTGCTAATTCCTTAAGAACAAACGTGTACTTTTTAAGCGCATATTTGAATGGATGCATACATGTGAACATTTTACTGTGTGGCATTCATGCACACGTGTACACACATTCATGCAAAAATACACATACTCCAGACACACTTCTCCTCTGGTCAAACATAGAGTCATCAGCCTCCACCATCCCCCTCATGCTGTTTGCTATATATAGTAAAGTCCTACTGTAGATTCTATGTGGCAGCACCCTTCATACTTGTGTTCAGTCTAAGTGATGGACACAATAATCTGCAGGGAATTCTTCCTGAGAGCTTTCATTCATTGCACAGACAATTCTTCACCATGTCCACACATTTCTATAATACCAACAAATCCCAAATAAGCCAATGAAATACCTTAGAATGATCATTTTTTTATCTGCTCTTTGAACTTCCACTCTTTGCTGCTATCGTTTCATCTTTAACTGACTGGTATTTTTTTAATATTAATCATAGTATAGCTACAGGATTTTCCTTCAAGATTTTTTCTATGGCCTCCGCTGCCATTTCTACATTATATATCTCTACATTTTCTGTACAAGGCTGATTACTTGCCCTGATGGGACTGTGGTAAGTGTAAGGTAATACAGTTAATTCATGTAATACAAGTGGTGTACTCATTGCACTTTAAGACTATAATACTACCTGCAGCTTAGCCTGTGCCCTCACAATCAAATCCTCCATCCTTGTTGAAGAGCTTGGAGGGGTGGCAGTGGCTCAGGTGGTAGCGCAGGTTGTCCAATGACAGGAAGGTTGGCAGTTCAAATCCTGCTTCCCCAGGATTCATTGTGTCCTTTTCTCCAGTGTTGGCATCACTGGTGTATGAATGTTCAGTGGTTGTTGGAGAACCCACTGGCGCATATTGGCTGTTGTGTTTCCATCAGTCTGCCCCAGGTTAGCTGTGGCTCCACATGTAACTTATCATCAATATTCAGACTTACTTGAAAGTGTGTAAGTCTATTTTAGGTATCCTAGATATGTTAACATTAAATAAAATAAATTTTTTCACTTAGGCTAATTCAGTATCTGCTACCTGTATCTCCAGTCAGTAAAAGCCAGTCCAGTATTGACTCTTGTCTTATCGCTTACTCTCTCATTTCCTTACTTTTCTTTCTTGCGTTTCTTTGCCTAATCAGCTATGGCGCGCATTCAGAAAGGCCAGCGTGTTGATATCCAGTTGCTGCCTAGTGATGTATTATAAAGCAAAATGCAGCCGGAACCTTACAGCTCCAGGCTGGAAAATTAAGTTGTGAAGTGCAGTTCCTCAGGATGCTGCAGGGCAACGATGGCTCCAGGAATGTGCATAATGAATGTCAGTGTGCAATCAAAAATGAGTCAGAAGCACAGAGTTTTAAGGTCAGAAACTTCTGGAGTATTGCTTTAACAAAACCAAAGGCGCTGCTGTGAGACAGACTCCAATAAAGGAAGGCATGGCAGAAAGGGACACACATAATGTTATACCGCCCGTATGTGGTTCTTAGTTTCAATAGTTCTATAAACATTCATGACCCATTGCAATACACCAAATACAAATATCAAGTTTCCCTCATCTATTATTGCTTCAAACGAGCTTCAGAATCTCAAGAGATTTTTCACTCTGAAAAACATATATGCTGGGAAGCCTGGTAATGTACTGTCAATGATTAAAAACTTCACTAATGATTCATCAGTAAATCAGTTCATTCATGTAACTTTTCATATTAAATCATAAAAATGTCAAATTATGAGAACAAGTGTGGGATCTGGAGTGATCTGACATCAAAACTATTAATATTAAGTTGAATTAACTTCCAATTAGTTCAACGTAGAATTGCAATTTGTCTGTCTGAGTCAGAAAACTTCCTCTTTGATGTTTTACAAGGATAGGTTGCATTTTCTCCTTGATCCTTGATAAATGGCAAATGAGAAAAAATAGCAAAGTGACTAGGCTGAATACGGAAAAGGGTAGATATATTCCTAAATAGTATTTCATGCAGACTTAGAACCTCCAACTTTGTTCAACCCGTACCCTATTTTCCATAACATGATCAATCAACATTAACACAGATGCATCATTAAAATGGTTTTGTGCACAAAGGAGGCAGCTTGAGATTTATTAAAGTTATTCATGGAGATGACATAATGTCGCACAAAACCAGAGCAAGCTCATGACTTTACATGTCCATCTCCCAGATAATGGAGCACGGGGAAACAGAGTCTTTTCTCTGCTCTGATTTTAAAGTAGCCTCTGTGAAAGCTTTTAGAGACTTGCATTTGTTTTCTACACTCAATACTAAAATCTAAAAGTGCACTTAATTTGATGTTCTCTGACTTTCAGTATTCATGTTGTAAGAAATTCCCTAGCAATATTCTAGAAGCTCAGACACAAGAGTGTGAGAGCATCCTCTTATTAAATCTCCCCAGCTACCAGGCAGAGATGCAGCAGAAGCTCTAATGAAGCAATTACAAGCTAGTGAGGGAAGCACTGAGCCCAGGCAACGACTGCTTTATACTGCCACAAGAAAGCTGACAGCCTGAAACAGAGGAGTGGGAAAGGTGATATTTATTATCCAAGAAGTGTTTGAAGACACACAGGTAAGGTGAGGACAATGAAAAGGCCAAGGATAACCTGGAAAACAGATTATTCCAAAAACTAAATGACACCAAAGCTGTGGAGTAGACAGCACAAGAGGCACTATATAAATCATTTTGGTCATTTATATTTCATACAAAGCAGTAATTGCAGCAGTTTGCACAGTGCAGAGATCCATTTTCACCTACACTTCGCAGTCTGGGATGAGATTTTCTTGAGCATCTTGGATTTTCCATGGATCAAGTCAGTGAAGTTTAGATGACTTATTATAGATTATTCTCTTGAGAATTAAGCTTTCTTTAATGAAATGTGGGTTGTGCAGACTGAGCTGAAAGCTACTTCGGCTGCTAGGCTAAAGTCTTCTTTGAGATAATCAATTTGTTGCTATATGCAACACATGTTGCCACATAGATTGATTGCCATGTCAAAACCCAACTTGCCATAAAGGCTTATGTGCTTCTACTCCATGAAAAATATCAAACATGCTTGATATGTTGGCTAAGGAAGCCTTTTGCCAAATTTACAAAAAAAACATGGTCACCTCTAAATATAATAACATGTCCAGGAAAAGCATTGTATGAACTAAATTAGCAGAATTGCCTCCGTTTCTCCTTCATAAATAGATTTTATTTTATGCCAGCAAACTGCAAGTTTGGTCAATGTCATAGAAATACTGAATTCAGTTTGTACTAATGTCAAGTAAATGATATAATTTGCATGATTTGCAAATTTTAATTTCACACATTTTCCACCATATTTAAACATTCCTATAAAACATGGTTGTTTTTTTTAAATATCAAAGCCACACAGCACAGTGACACTTTAATGCTTCAATCTTAAAGTATTAAAGCATCTTATGGTGTTTAATCCTCGTAAAAAAAATACATTATTTAGATGGTTTATGTTGGCGAATGTTAAAAAAATAAACAACAGAACTGATAAAAAACAAACCTCTAACATATATTTAGTCATTCTTGCACCTCCCTCAACTATGAAGGTGAAAAGGTTAAATGTCAGAAGAGCTGCCAGTAAGCTGTAAATATAAATGTAAATGAGTAATATTTACTGGGTTAAGTAGTGCTGGAGGGATTTGCAGATTAATTCTCTTGAATGCTAGTCAAGCTGAAAATGCATGCAGTACTGTTCTGGCTACAACTGTTCCGCATAAGTAACACATTGAAATATACCAAACATACAACAGATGTGAAGCTCAGTTCATTGTGTTCACCACTATTTACCGGTAAGACTTGACAAGGAATTTGACTGTGACTGTGAAATCAATCAGTGCATTTAGAAAAGACACATAATTTAAGCAGAATCAAATCACAGATATTAATATTAACAGCTTTTATAATTAAACGTATCACACTTAAATAGGTCAATGTAAACTTAAATTAAAAAATTGTATATGTTAGTTAAAGGCATGCATTCATTTTTGTTTAATGACTGACTTCACTCAGAGTTTTATATCTGGGTACATGTCAAAAGACGATAGCAGAAAAAAGCAAAAGAAACATGAGCGTGGTAGTTGAAAGTCCGTTACCATCCTTCACAGCCAACAGCCAGTTGACTCAAGTTATCAGATGAGTTGTGATAATAATGTGATAAATGTAGATCACTGATTTAATTAAAAAAAAGTTACATAAAAGCAGCTTATCTCTGACTTTATTAAACTACACTAATTATCTCATGTTACCCCAACATCACAAGAGTATTCTTTGTTTTTAATTTGATCCACATTTCATGCTTGACGTTGCAGATTTAGAAATGTTTAGTTGTTCAGACATGCCCTCTTTTATTAGTTAATGTTCTAACATTAGGGAATATATTTAATGTTGTCACTATCTCGAAATACAGCATCGTAAAACCTACAAATAAGGAAATACGCTGACATGTGGATATGCACACTCACAAGCAGAAAATCCTTTTGGTAGAAAATCTTCAATTTATGTGAAAATGAGAGGGAATCAATCCCACTGTATGCTCTCTAATAATCCTCTCGTAAATGTGATCTCCACTGCTGCTGTAGTTTTGCAGCATAATAGCTTCTCAGCAGTTGATGTCCATGTGATGATGATCTTAATACATCACATATTAACTCAAATGCATATTGCATTATGTCTGCTAGCTATAAGGTCATATTATGCATTATTAAGTAAATATCCAAAGCTTTTTCAGTCTCTTAATTGGTTCTGATTCAACATGATGCCTGCTTGGATTTATAATAATGAAAAGACAGACGATCATTCCTTCTCTAGCAGCCAAGTGGAAGATCCCTGCCTCATGCTGTTACCCAGCATGCACTTTAGCAGTCTATTTCAGTCCCTGGGTGTCCAGCAACATTAAATAAAGGGTCCTAGAATTATTGGTTTAATAATACTTACTGTGCTAATGATATGTAGTCTAATTAATAATATTGGAGGCGACAGTAAGCAGTGCATTCAGCACCGTACATTTAAAATCTGTGGCAGTCACTTTCCTGCCATTTGTCTCTGGCAAAAATAATAATTGTAACCATGAATTGGGTATACTGTATAATCATGATGTATTAATCTAGAATTATAGAAATCAATGCTAAAATAAAAGAGAATATCTCATGTTTGTATAATTTCTCTAATGTTTGATATTGTTACTATTTCAAACTGCACCTTCAGCACATCAAAACCTGTCTTTTGAAATCAATGATGCTGACATGATGCAACGTGGTTAACTGCATGTGTTTTTAATTTGTTATATGAGTGTTCTGATTTGTGCACTGCTTGGATGGTCTCAAAATTTGACTTTTTTTCTGAACACAATGATAATAAAGGATCTTAGCTTCTTCTCTTAAGACCAGGTATCTAAATGCCATAAGACTGCATTCAGATCTTATTCAGTTTTTGTCAAACTAGAATGAAAGTATTACGATACAGATGATTTCTGCTTTTCAAACACTGCTTACTTGACCCAAAGATATTGTTATTCTTTATTTTATTCCCTTATGTGCCAGGTATCGCAGTACTGCTTATTTAGAAGTATTGAGGAGTGGAAACAACACGAGCTTCATAGCAGAAGCAGTGTTAGACATAGTTATACTGCTATGCTATTGTAGAAGCTTTGTTCGTTAGTTCAATTCCACTTGGCTAATGGGCACCATATCTTTTGAAAAATACCCAAAACACAAAAAGGTAGTTCCTGGCATAATTTACATACTGTGTGCAGCCTTTTTGGTGTAATGAAAACTAATTTAATGCAAGTCTCACTGTAGTTCCTGTCTTATTCATGTGACAAGACATTAGCACTGAGTTCTGCTGAATTATTAATGAAGTGGCCTAATTAATGCTTGGGGAAAAAAAATATCACTTGTTTAGTTTTATTGGAAAACAGTACTTGAGTACAGCACCCAGAGTCTACACAGGGAAAACAAAAGAAACAACAGGAAATTATCAGTTAAAGCTGATCTGCTTAGTTTATTGGGATGATATGAATGAAATCTTAATCAAGATATTGTGAGATTTGAGTGACCCATCTTTTACCTAAAAAACAGCTTTTGACTGACTTTTGTCCATTTCCACACCTGTTTAACTTTGGTCTGTTGTCATCCTGAGAAAAATAAAATTGACTTTTCTCAGCTGTATGCAAATCAGCTATATCAAACTGTAGTTATTTGCTGTGGTGCATGTGACTCTTCACATCTACACCTGCATATAGTTTAGTCCATGTACTGTATTTGTTTGTTGGGGGCACTGTAACGTTGTGGTCAGTTTAATGCAGGATCCTGCAACATGTAAAAGTTGCTGTAGATTGAGTCCCACAGGAAAATTTATAGTTGTTCCTTCTCTGAGAACACACAAGTAA
The DNA here is from genome assembly GCA_037177055.1 of Atherinosoma microstoma. Lineage (NCBI taxonomy): Eukaryota > Metazoa > Chordata > Actinopteri > Atheriniformes > Atherinidae > Atherinosoma > Atherinosoma microstoma. The sequence continues at coordinate 10,033,204 of JBBBVU010000007.1, read as the reverse complement.
CATTTGAGAAGTATTTAGTGAGTTTACAGAGAGTGAAACTCAAATAACTAACTGAATTGGGATCAGCTTTAGTCTTAGTAAATTTATGTTTCTACACAAACCTGTGATATTATCTAGGAGTATTTTTTTGTCTGATGTTACTATGTAAGCCTCATTTACTGACTGAAAATACTTGTAAATGACATTTAAGACTTTAGAAAACTACCTTTTTGGTTCCAAAATCACCATTAATTATATTACACCATTACAGAATCGACTTTCAAACATCCACTTTACTGAAACAAATTCCTATACATATTCATGCTTTCTCAAAGACACCCATCTAAAAAGAAGCACCTAATTAGTCACCTTCAAACACACACACAGGCAAACACAGACTCACACATCCTCTCCTTCCTGTAACCCACACATTTCTCAGTTAACAGCTTCCCTGGGGGACTCATCACATGTGGGGCTATTTTTAGGGGATTCATTAATGGTGTGATGAGCATTAACTTTATTTTTTCATGAAAAAAAGACTAGAATGAAGATGTCACTTTTTGACTTAATGTCAGGTTACTGGGAGGTCCTTACGGGGAACTCATTTCCAGGCCTGGAAACTGTTTGTTTGTTTGTTTGTAATTCTTCAAGGAAAAGCGAAGGAAAATAAAAAATAAAACATGATTTAGAAAACTGAGTAAAGAAAAAAAAAATCAAGTTAGAGAAAAAACATATTCAAGAAATAAAGTGTTTAAACTGTGCGAGTAAAGAATAAGAATTTTGCTTTCTAACCCCTCTGTATTTCTTTTTAAATCTCATCCTGAATTTGTTTAGATTTTTTTTTACCAGTCATGAAGTTTTTCACAAGGGTTTTCTCATGCCTAAGTCTTGCTAGAAGATTTTGTATTTCTTCAGCTGCACATTTCTGTTGTGTTTTATCAGTTTCAAAAGTCCCAAAATGTTTGTCTGAGAAATTAAAGTAGTAGCCATACTGATGCAGTGATTCAGTAAAGAAGACATTTGATTCATTTATTTGCATAAACTTTTGTTATAACGAACGGTTGTTAGTTCTGCATGTATCTTCCACTTTTGTAACTGCCTTTCCATCACTTCATATCACTCCATCTGTATGGTTCTGATGTGTAAATATGATATACCAGATCCAACCTAGGCCTAACAAAGCTCCAATTAGCTTGGATAAAAAAAATAAAAAAATCAGTTTCGTTCAAAAAAACCTATTTCAATCATTGAAGAAGAAAACACTTGACTAGGGGTAGCAATTCATAGGTCCAGAGTTCAGTGTTTTCTCCGCTGTTGTAACCTTATCTTAAGTTTAAAGTGAACATAAATAAGCAGAATATGTTTCATACTTTACATAATCTATTTATTTAAACACCATCTGTGTTCTGGTGCAGAGAAGTGTGGACTAGTAGAGCAAGAACAGGCTTCACAAAGAGCACTGATTTTCCTTGGACCTATTTTTTAAGTGCGCTACTAATTTATATTTTCATTTAATACTAATATGTTTTTGCTCCTTTATTTTAGAATAGATTCTTATTATTTTCTGTTGAATTGATGTTTTGATTGTGGTTGTTTTTCCTAATAGTATATGCATTGTTGTGAGTTTTCCATTAATAAAGCAAGTTCTCTACTTCCATCGTGTCCACATAGTGGTAGATTTACACAAACCACTGCTGAGCTCATTAACAGCAAAGATTGTGGTCAGAAATTAAAGTGCATCCCATAATCCCATAATTTATCACATTTCCTGAACTCATTTCATTGTTCTGAATATCCTTCAGTTCTGTGTTATAGCTGAAATCCACTTAATTTATTTAGATTAGTTAGCTTTTTATTGTATTTTTTTCCCCCTCTTGGGGTTTTTCATGGTCTGTGGATTCTTGTGTGGATGTAGGAAAATCAACACAGTAATTCAAGCATTCTCCATGGTGAAACTAATTGATGCTCACAAGCTTGGTCAAGCTTTTTGCAAATTTATTGGAGACATTTGTGTTACAATATTGTTGCTCAGGAAAGAAAAAGATATGAAAAGGCAAAGCTGCTGGGCTCAGTGATGTGGTTTATAGCTTAGAGGTGCTCTCTATCTCCCAGAGGGTTGGCTTGGAGGATTTATAGTCCAGAAATAGCATTTCTAATGCAGATAGACCTGTCTTTCATTTCTTTGTGTCTCTGTAACTAGGGGCTTGGCAAGGGAAGGAATATACTTTGGAACTTAGGACACCGGCAAAGTAAAAGTTGCATCTGTGGTTGATAAAGTTTTCTATTCTACCAGCTAATTTGAGTAATGTATTGTTGTGTGCTAGCCCAAAAAGATCCTAGTCTGTTTGTCTGTTTTACAGAACTAAACTAGTAGTTTTCTCCACTCCTGTTGGACTTTTAGGATTCATTTTCCTGCATTGAGAGAGTTCCTGTACTCACCCACACAGACAACCTCACTTTGTTTTTTCAATCACAAGATAACAATTTACTGTGATATAGAGAGCATAAAAGTCAACAACAATTTTAAAAACATCAGTCAACATCAGCCGTCCAAATGATGCTAAAATTTGATCAGTTCATTCAGATTGCTGAGATAAACAAGTTCCAACAGACGCTGTGGTTAAGTTATTGTTTTGAAGCCATTTGTTTCTAATCTCAAGAAAACTTGGAGAAAACTACAGAAAACAGCAACTCATTAGATCAGTGAATTTTTACCTAATTTGACAATTCTTTAAAATTTCATCAGTAATGAACCATATAACAGCATAACAGCTTAAGACATGTTTTTATTATAAATATTTACCGGAGCCAGCAACTGCCACTAAAGTTTAACAGAAGAAGTATTGTAATCAACAGCACAGCATGCAATCCCAGCTACTGCACTGTTCTTTACCTACAGTTACAGCTGATTCTGCCTAAATGTGACAGAAACATTTATACACCTGCACACTGTGTAGCAATAACACAGAGTGCATGCTATGAGTTTAGATTACCCTGTCGTTTTCAGCATTAACACGCTGTGTTTCAGACCAACCGTGAGTCTGAATCATTTCCCAAAATGAACTAAACTCAACCCACACAAAGTCATGTGTTTGCTCTCAGGTGTATTAAAACGTGTAACTATGTGGAATTATGTCAGCTCCCACTGACCTTGGCGACACTAAATCCCAGAATGTGGCATTTTTACTCTATGAGAAGCCCCTTACTAAATACACCGCTAGTAAAATTGATCGCTATGATTACACTAATCTTTCACTTTCCAGAACACAAGGATAGAAAAAATGGGAAGTGTTTAATTTCAAGTTCTCCATGTAACCTGAATGAAGGAATACATATCATAGCTGATTCAGTATTAGTTTCATTCGTCAACATTTAAAAGTTAATAATTGAAAATTGAAATTAAAATAATTGAAAACTAATATTTCTCTTCAGTTTCAGTTTTTATAACCATGAACTGCCAAATATTAATGCACTCAGTGCAGCTACTGTAATGTGTAGACATCGAAAAGTTCTTACAGGATATTTTTAAAATACTTACATATGTCAGTGACCTTCGGGGGTTGCTTGCACAACTGTTTGCCCTAAAGGCTGTCTGGTTCAAACTCCTGCATTTTGCATCATTTCTGGATTGTTTAGTGTGGAATTAATGGTCTCTTGTCTGCTATATAACTACTGCTCCCAGTCTTTAGATGGAATGAGCAGTAAGTTACACAGTGTACTTATGAGTAGAAAAAGAGACAGAACAAAATAGCATCAAGGGGCCTTGGAGCCAGATGGTTGAAGTATTCATTGTCTGGTTAAATTCTTTATAGGACACAGTGTTGCACTGGGATGTTGACTTCAGACTGTGACCTGGCAAGATTAGAGAAGAAAAACTAAACTGCAAACAAAAGGAACATTACATTGCTTAATGACATGATAACAAGATAAATTGATACCAAATTGAATTCTAGGAGGGAATAAATAGAATATTGCAATTTAAAGAGCGTAATCGTACATTTAAACTAGCTTTATGGAGTTAACACACCGACTAAATGGGATAAAGTGATAGTAATGTTGCTTCTGTGATCCCTTGAAATTATGTCAGATAATTTATTTCAAAATATGTAAAGAAAAGGATGCCCAGGGGGAAGAGGAACACAGGATGTGTCAGTATCATTGTTCTGCCTCTACATTTTTCTGTCAGCAAATTCATTGTCCTGCACGGATACACACAAAACAAGCCGTAATGTATCTGTTCTCATGAGCTTTTGAATACAGGTCATTCAGGTCGGATCAGCACAAAATATCTTCACAATTTTATATTGAAAAGGAAAGATCCCAGAATTTTCTTCAGAATAAGGCCTTGATTAATACTTTGTGTAATATAGCAATAAAAAGACTCCCTTGAACCATCTACATTTTATTGCATCACAATAAATAAAGGCACTTCATACACACCACCATTATAGGGTTATAGACTACAGTAATTTTCCTTTTTGAGAGATGGAATAGCAGAGGTCCAGTTCCAACAGTATGAAACAAGGGAGTGGCTGAAAGGCGACTGTCCCAGCCTCACAACTACAGCTATGCTGAATGCAGGCCATTGTTGGGAGTTTGTAAAAGCTATGGAGCCACCAGACCATGTAACACTCACTTCCCAGCCCCCAGTAGTGGCCTAGATTCTAGGCCACTGTACTAGTGCGATGCTCTTCTTTATCTGCTGTTGTGAGGTTTCAACCCTGAGGGAAGAGTTTCATGTGTCATTTGGCTTTTGCTCAAACAGGAATTAAAGCCCTTTTCCAGAGTTGTTAGAGGTAAATTCTCCTCCTGCTGTGTTTGAATTATCCCCTGTGGTCAAAATGAGGCACACTAAGTCATCCAGTCATTCGACATAGTCAAAGGTAATGGGTCAGCTTAGGAGTTTCAGAGAAATGTGATGATGCAGCACAACAAGCCAATGGCTCAGATTCATAAAGTCTTCAGATAAACTGATGAATAGTATGCATACAAAGCAAACTTGATTTAAAAATGACTATAAGATATTTTGTAAACAAAAAACTTTCAATCCGAAAAAGTTTTTCTTCACAAATATTTTAAGTTAAAGGGTTTCAGTAGGGGATGTAGTTTGTTTAGTTGGCATGGGCTGACATGTTTCTTGTCACCTCAAGTAAAACACTGGAAGCATTAGTGAGAAAATTAGTTTTCTGTGAAAACGTATTAATCAGTTTTCTGTAAGTCAGTGCTCGCCTGCCTTGATTTTCATTTTTGATGTGAGTTTTAGCTTTTTGAATAAAAATATATATATGTGTTTTTTTTCTTTGATTTAATTTCTAATTTAATTCCTTTATTTCTCAAGTAATATATTCAAAAACGTAACCAAACTTTCACCATTATGGACAGTTATGAGCTTCGCAGCTGGTTGTGAAGCTCCTGGCTTTTTCTTCAAAGACTCTTTGTTCAATACCAGATTCCAGTGACCTTGCTGGACACCAGCGGGGAGACGAAGTGAGGGAGAGACAAAGAAAAAGAGAGGGAGGTGGGTAGAGGGAGCTGGAGAAAGAGAACAGAGGGCAAAAGAGGAGACAGAGGAAGAGAATAAAGGACATGGATGCATGATGGTGGAAAAAATACAAGTTTAATAGAAATATATTGTCTGTAGCTACTTGTTTAGGGAATTACAGGTGAAGTAAAAGACAAGAAAACAGGAAAGTCAGACCAGATAGAGACATATGACAGGAAAGTATAAGCAATGGCAAAAACAAGAAATGATGTAGACAATCAAAGAAGAAAGTGTGTCTATGTTGTGTATTCAAATAACACAGAAGGCTGTCAAATTTATGAAATTGCGTACTTGTGGGTGAGTAAGAGATGCAGTGAGGGCAGAGAAGCTGTTAGACAAAAGGCTTTTGTTGAAAAAGTGGCCATTTTGAATCTTCCCATGGTTACGAATGGCTCCACTTCACTGTGCCCCAGCCTAGTTGTTTGGCTTGGTTTCTCATTTAGTCTCACTTATTCGATGACAGTGTTTACTCTGTCAGCCCACTTACTATTTACAGCAAACATCATCACAATTCCACCAGACATGGTTCAGCTTAGTGCCATACAGATGAAAGAGTTTCTCTCCCAAAGGCGGCACATGATCCTAGAACACATTTGTTCTTTTAAGACCGTGGCGGTGGTTTTGCATATTTAGCTTGTTAACTATAATCGGTACCCAAATAAGACACACACCACACATTTTTGAACAACTGAATTGTTTGAAAGCTTTAAAAAAAAAAAAAAAAAGATTAAAAGATGCAACTCACTAATTATACTCAATTTTCTGTTATCATTTACACTCATCAGCAACAACATTGAAACCACAGACAGGTGAGGTCAGTAACACCTTGTTGTCTGTTGAAAATGCTTGGATCCTGGCATTCACATAGATGCCACCTTGAAACACACCACCCACCTATACGCTAACCCTTTTCACACATCAGTTGTGCCTTATTGGTGCCAACAAGACATCCTCGTTAATCCACTGCCATTCCTCTTCGGTAATTCACACATACCAGAATGACAGAGTGTGCTTACACACTTACAAGTCATCATCATTCAAAAGCTGAACAACAATAGTGTTGTCAGTTAGAACGGTGTGCTCTCCGATGCCCGACCTCCCTTACCTATGCACCTATGCTGTTACTACCTTCCTTGCCAGCTCAGATCAGTCAATAGCAGATCAATCTCAACACACGACCCACCTCTGTCAGTCTAAGCATGACACCGATACAAAACAAAGGCACGTTAGTCCCAGCCCAGCTTGAAAGGGATGTGTGAAAAGATCTACTCTCACCTTAACACAGCAAAGAATTTCTAAGCTGCCGATCTAGTCACCGAACTGGTAAAGAATTCAATCTGATCAAACATACACAGGGTTCTTTAAACCAATTAGAACAGGGCCTATCTTGCATTTCAACAGAATTAAAGGATTGTCTGCTGAAGTCTAGTTTTGTGGAATCCATATCACATCTCTGATGGTCATTTTTCCATGCTTGTATACACCACATCACATCCCAAGACAAAATGTATCATACTATGGAACAAAAAAAGAAGGGGAAGAAAATGAATGGCTCTTACTAAAAATAACAGAGTTAATGTTTATGAGAGTCATTGCCTCTGATTGATCTGTAAATTCAAAATAGTTTTATATCTCCATACTTATAGGAGTGGATTCAACTAAATATCAGTAAATTCTTGCAAAAGAAAAGATTACACGTCGTCATTCAAGAAAGTTAAACTTATCTTTGCAGTAAAACAGATTAGATGCAAAGTGATCCACAAGACCAATTAAAACAACTGTAACACAGGATGAAAGACTGTTCATTTTCCTCAACATGATGTGCCAACAAAATGTTCTTAATTCAATAGAAAAACTCTCAGCTGGCTTCCAAATGAATTGGCAAGCTGTGATATCTGGGAAGAAGGTCGCCAACTGCTGCAGCAGGATGGTTGAATATTTTAAATGAATTTAAGTCTCTTGAAATTAGAATTCTAAATATTTGAAGAATTATATTTAATGCAACTATATGCCTTGTCTGTAGGAGCCCAAACTTATACTTTTCGTTCTTGAAGATTCAGCATTATTGAACAGAAAGAAGAGGCCAAGCCATCTACCTAACATGTAGACATTCAACAACACAGGACGAAATTTAAGAATGTATATATAACTTTACCTAATCAGTAGGCTATACAGCAATTCTCCAAAGCAAAAAGTGTTCAATGTGTGAACAAACAATAATCTCTGATGTGGGAAATGTTTTCAGTTTTAGTCATGCCTGCTTAGATTAGATCCATAATGGGAGTCTGTGACTTCAACAGTGGCTACTGCGCACAGGACTGTAAATATGAATGACACACACTACCATCACTGCATAACATACAAGCCGCTGTTGCGCTTTCAAAGACACGCACACACATACACACACACACGACCACTGCCTTTTTATACAGTGAGTCAGAACAGCCTGATTCATTTCTATTGATCTAAACCTTCCCAGTGGCATCTGAGTCAGTCCTTTTGTTATTCCTCTCTGCAAGTCATCTTACATCATTCATAAAGCTGCTTATTTTACTTAAGTATTTCCATAAGTATTTCTCTGAGAGAGATTCATTGTGCTGTACAAGTCAGGATTTCTTTAGAATCCATAATGAAAAAAAATTTGTTCAACCATCTTTTCTGAAGTTAAATTGCCTCAACAACTCCAACTGTAGTCAGTGAAAATATACATACACACATTTACATGCACAGTGCTTTGGTAATTGTGAGGTGCTGCACAGAATATTCAGCTGGGATGCGAGTGAGTCATGGAAACAGCTTAATATTATGGGCTGTCTTTCCCTTGATGTTGTTCAAGCTAATTAAGCCTTGTAGTGAGCTACTCAGCTCTGTTTGAATTATGCAAAAGGCTCGTTCTAATGGTCTGCAATTCTGTGTTTTCACATTTAATTTGAGCATGTTTACAACCCACGAACCTTAGATTAAATGGATAGGGCCGTAGAGCTAAATGTTGACACACTGGAATTTCTAAACTGCAGGGGACCTTGTTAATTGAAAATCCTCTCTTTTTAATAATAATTAAAAATCCAGATAAAAATCTATACCCAACTGCTAGATGGTAACAAAAACAATACCTGAAGACCGCCATAGCAGTGGGATATGTTTTTTATTTCCCACCTTGACATGCTGTATTAGAGGGACGCATCCATGTAAGACTTTCCCAGCTGTAATTTAAGAGCTTATTAAGACCATGCCTAACAAACGACAATGTAATTTTCATACCATTATCTAAATTTGATTTAAAATAATAATAACTAAAAGTTTGGTTTGCAGCAGTGCTCGCTTTCAAGGAAATTACAGCTCACTCCACAGGTGTTCAGAGTAAATGTGGTGGTGAACACTGACCCCTACTGCTGATGACATGTTATCACCATGCTCTGTAATGCTCCTGTGTCCATCCCAGTACAGACTGAGCAGCAGGGTTAATTGGTGACTTTATGAGTGACTGTCAGATCATTGTACTTATGATTCTCACTTGTTTACAGGATTGGAGTGCTGTGTGCATATGCTGCCAACCAGAATCTCAGCTCTCAGGTGAAGAACATACGACGGCTTGTCAACAGCAACATGAGGGACCTGCACACCTTTGCTAATGACACACCCATGGTGAGTCAGACAGCAGCGTGATAGCAAATGCAGACAGAACACAACCACTACTTTATGTGTCTATGTAACACAAAATATCAAATAATGATAATAATTTCCTGTCCTGTGTGTGCTAAAGCTGCAAACTTGCTTCGTAATATACAGCCGCCATTCTTTTATATATTTCAATTGCTGTTTCCGAGAGAAAAATCCAACCAGATTCCAATTTTAACAAATGCTAATTCTCCATATTTTTTATTTTCTCTGTTTCATTGTTGCTATTGTAAAACGTATTTGTTTGTTTGTTAGAATCTATGATAAGACTAATGAACTCATAATTGTGTGCTCTCATTTGTAAGACTCTGCTCTGTTCTTTTTCCTGTTTACAGCAAATTGATTACCTAATATCCCAATACGCCACAGCTAAAAACAAAGTCATCTATGACCTAGATAGTAAGTAGACCTTTTTTTTGCCTCTAATAATGAATTAAGTAAATATAAACGATTCACTGAGCTCTTAAACTTGGTTGTATATCACGCTTATTATCTCAATTTACTGTGTGTATTTCCCGTGGCTTCCCACAACAGATTTGTGACATAACTGGGTCTAGATAACAAAGCTGTGACTGTTATGGAGCATCTCTTGAGTATTCATCCTACTTTTCTTGTGCTGGCAGTTCTTTCTTGAAAGTTGACACCTGCTAAATCAGTTCTAGGATTGTAAATTTTCAGATAAATTGTGTATGGTCTCTCCATACCAGCCAATCATAGGATGAAGGATTAGATGGTTAAGTGAACAAGCCCTGAGGAGGGTCTGTTTATGGGCAACAATTACACAAGGAAAGAGTGATGAACTATTTTACATGTGTCCAGTTGATCTGTTGCTGTTTTTTTGTACAGACATAGGTCCGTTGTTGGGAGGAATGATATATGAACAGTTGGATAAAGAGGTCCATCCTGCCTTGGACCAAGTGCTCAATATGGCTGGAGGTACATCCACTCACTTATTGTCGTCTTTCAGTTACTATCAGAGAACTGTAAGCTTTAGCAAAAGTGACTTGACTATAAATAGGGCAATATAACAGGTTATCTAATAAATAAAACGTGGAGATTTTATGAGATTATTATATAGCTTTTTGAACCTAAAAGTATGCCCTTAATTTTGTGTATAAAAGAAATCACAATTCCTTTTTAATGTTTATATTTTATGCTTTTTTTGTAAAGTGAAAATCCAGAGAGCCATCAAAGGTAACAATAACTCAGCAAGTGAACAATGATCCACAATCCTTTAATCCCTGACTTTGTGAACTATTATATCAGTGTTTCTCCTGTGGTTTGTTCCTTTTGTTCTTTTCCTTGAGTACTTGGACCTACCTAAGCCCTGAGTTAAATCTTTATGAACAATAATCAATATATTAAAACTGCACTAGGGAATTTTTATATTTATTAACAATAATTATTACCTACGCCAAGGTGCAGAGGTAATGTTTTCGGCGGCATCAGTTGTCTATCCGTTTGTCTGTCCATCCGTCTGTCTGTTAGCAACATAGTTTAAAAAGTAATGGACAGATTTTGATGAAATTTTCAGGAAATCTCTGACATGGTATAAGGAACAACTGATTAGATTTTGGGGTGATCCGGATCACCGTGTGGATTCAGGAATTTTTTTTAACACTAGAACCGCCAACAGTCCATACCCCCAAGAACCACCAGAGGGGTTCATTTTGAAACCCTGCTGATGCCACATTCATAAAAATGATAAAGGTTTACAAAAGCCAATACTTTCTACTCTTTCAATCTTTTTTAACAGAGCGCTGGATGTCAGCTGATACTTATTTATTGTATCTCAGGTGGAGAGCTCAATAATGAACGTGCAGCGGGTCATTCTGGCATCGATGTAGCTCCGGTAGAGGACACATGCATTCAGTGCAGCCAGGACCAAAATTTTATAAAACACAGAAACAGGCCATCTTCCAGTTACAGCTCCAGATGAAAAGTGCCTCGGCATCTTGTCAAGGATGTCTACTCTTCATTCTTCTGCTTCTCTTAGTTTTTTTAGAATACATTTTTTGATGATGTAGTTTGTCTGCATGTCTGTCTGTCTGTCTGTCTGTCTGTCTGTAAGCAACATAAGTCAAAATTATGGACTGATTTTGATTAATTTTTCAGCAAATGTCAGAAATGGAATATAGGAACAAGTGATGATATTTTGGGATGATCCGGATCACCGTCTGGATCCAGGAATTTTTATAAGGATTCTTTACTATTGGGAGAAAGGGATCATTTTGCCTTTACAGCTTCTAACTCAACATATAATGCCCAGAATCATTGGCAAAATAAATAAACAAATGAATTACATGATATCATGGTAGATGTTATGATCCAACATTGTTTGACCAGGATCATATTGATATTCTGGATCTGGTGATCCAGAAGTTTCGAAATATAGGGGGTACTGGGTGGGCTGTTTGGCCTTTTGGGGTTTTTCTCATGTGACTGATCCTATGGCTTGGCGGAGGTCTACTCTGCACTCTGAGTGCTTGTAGTCGATAAAAGCTTTTATTGTTAAATCAATTGAAATTATTATTCTAAAACCAGTCCTGAACAAAACTTGTATTTTTGTATAAACAGAAGTGATTCTCTTTACATAAAAATTTCTCATGGTGCAGTTTTAAAACTCCAAACCATCATTAACCTGCATCTGAATATCTCAACTGTGTTCCCCAGTGTGAAGTGAGCATTAAAATGTTTGAGCATGTCCTACACTTTCATATTATTTTGTTTGAATATTTGTTTTGTTTTTTAAATCATGAAATTAAAATGTTTCTGCAAACTTGATTTTTTTAAAAATATATGGAAACCTCTTGATTTTAGCACATCTTAAAAAATAACAAATGGAATTTAGGGAACATGCCAGTCCTTCAGATGGTAAAATGTTTGATCTCCCTGTTATTTGATTATAGGTTGAATGAGTCTTTTGGGTATCTACTGGGGCTGAGCCGAACACGTAAAGAATATTGGCATCCAGTTTAAATATAGTTTTGTCAGACATAAAATACTGTAAATAATAAGGAACATGATTTAAACTTAAACTTAAAGTATGAGTAGAAATAAATGTGGTATAAACATCCATGTGCGTTTTCAGAGCTGCAAAGTATTTATCAATGAGGCCAAGTTACTGTCCTCCTTTTTTGCATTTTTATCACTGTTCAGGGATGTCATTGTTTTTGGATTTGGAGTTTGTTGCAGGCTACTATGATTGTTAACTCAAACTGGCTGCTGCCCTGCAATGCTCTCAGTTGTCAGGGAAAATCTCTGAAGAGCAACATTATCAATAGAATAGAACAGGATTTCCACCATTCAAAGCTCTTTGGTTATGGTTTGCTAACACAAAGCTGCCGGACGGTAAATAAATAAAATTTTACAGTATCAGGGTTTGGAATGGTCATTTCTCAGACATACTCGGCTCAGGCCTGGTGTTTACAGTAAGAAAATATGTATCCTGGGTGAGTGTGAATGTGTGTAACAGAAGCATACATTACACACTGCATGAATCCTGATGTTAAAGCCAGTCTATGAAACATACAGTTGAACAATTGGACAAGTTTTTGAGATTACTGATAAACAAATCTTTGCACCGCTCTACTAATTACCAATTCTCTTAATATATACATTTACAAAATTTCTATTACAATAATTCCACAGCCTGTCCCAAGACAGAATTACAAGACTTACATAAGATATTAATGATTTTTTTCTGGGTCACTCAGAGGAGAGATGCACAAAATGGGCCTTGTGGAAATAACACTGAAATTATTCAATTTGAAATTTTACCTCAGAATCGTTAATTAATTTTAAAAAATAGTATTTTTCATTTTTAGGCATCATAAGTGAGACTTTCGCATCAACAACTGTTCTTCACTTTTATAGACCAAAAATTAAATTACCAGTCTTTGTTTTGATGGGCATCTTTCTCCTCAAGTCCTATTTTTCCTCTTAAACACAATCAAATCCACTTTCAGTTTCATCTGTGGTCTCTTTCATTTCAGCCATCCGAGAAACCAAGGAGGCTCTGGAGAATGTCAGCGTGTCTCTGGTGGTCCTCCAAGAAGGAACAGGGAAACTTAACTTCAGCCTGAGCCAAGTTCGCAGCAGCATCAACCGCACCCTCAACGACCCCGGCTGTCATGACGAGGAGTCAGACGCCACCACAGCCCAACTGTGCCAAAACATCCGCCAATCACTGTCACAGCTGCAGATTAGTGCTAATTTTACACGGGTACAAAACTTAGTACAACCCTGCCTGACACACAGATTATATGCTGTCAACAAATTGCCCCAAGTAACCACTGTGTTCTTTAATAACTCACAAGGAGATTACATAATATTCTGAAAAATTTACCAAATAAATCACCTTGACTTTTGGTACCTTTAGGTCATAATTTTATTTATTACAGCATTAGTAATGTGCAGATGCAAACACGGCAACTGTTTTTGCTCAATCTCATCATTCATGTGTTTTCTGTGATCTGTTCCCAAATCATTTTCAGTGGGGGACAAAAGTCACAGTCTTCAATTTGAGTGAAAATAAACTGAGGTATCTCCTAACCATACCTGAGGCTTCACCCTTGGGAGAAAGTCCTCCATTGTTAGTCTTTTCAATACCAAGATGGTTGTTATGCTCTGTAGTAAACCCTGTCCAGATATTTACAGAAGTAGAAATAAGTAATAGACAAACAGGTTTACTTACTAAGAGAACAGAAACCTCCTTGCCTTCTTCCAATAAACTGCTTTTTGTGTTTTTGCACAGAACTAAGAATATGAGTTTAGCTCCCCATCCTTTGCATTTAAGGTGCATTAGAAAGGGAGCTCTATATTGTCAGTATAAATAAGATGAAACATTAACATGAGGAAATTCCTGTTACAAGCTTTGTATGGGCAAACTTCAAAAGCTGTGAACCGGTGCTTTCATCTAACGCTGGCTAAATAATAATAGGATGATGTCCTTCACCTCCCTTTGTAATTGTTTTACAAAGATCTCCTTCTTCATGTTCCTCTTTTGTATATCATGAATTATTGTAATTTAGCTTCTTTCAGAAGAGGATCTTGTCTGGGACATTAATTACTATATACCTATTTATCAGTGTCTATTCTGTGCTTATTTTTAGCTATCCAATGTGAACCCTCAGCTGCAAAAGGTGAATGATGTCATAAAAACAGATCTCAGCGACATTGTTCAGAGGGTGAGTGTGGAGTATAAAATGAGAATTTAATCTTCTAAGCTATTGAAGTGTTGTTTCCATTTGTTTTTTAACTCAATATATTTCATCTGCCGCATTTAAAACTTTACTAAAACCCTGCAAAATGCACTTTGTTTTTATCCCCTCACAGGGCTTCTCATCTTTAAACGACACACCACATATGGTGATTGAACAGACCAGAGGCGTTGTCAACAGTAAGGGACAGCTAAAATCTGTTTTAGTGCAAACAAATTGAATAGCTCCTCCTATATCTGTCACTGTTGATGTTTGTCATGGTTCATTCAGGTAATATCCAGAAAATTACAAACAGTATTAACCATTTAAGAATAGCATGATGAGTAAAATGAAATTTATTCATTTTTCCAATAGCTTGTCTTCGGTCATTAAAATATTTAGAAATAATCTAATAACTTTTCTGTCTGTTAGTTGTGCAGAATTTGGTGGATGGCATTGGCAACGATATCAGCAGCTTTTCTAAAGCTTTTCCAGTTCAGAGCTGTCTGTCCAACTTCACCATAATCATCAGCCACGCACATGCCAAGATTGAGGACTACTACCCTGAAATTGACCGAATGGACTTCTACAGGTACACTTGCCTCTTAACATAGATTCTAAAAAAAAAAAACATACACATAACTTTACAAATTGTTTCCTTATATATATAAAGCGGATCACCTGATCTACTCCACTGAAAAAAAATTAATTAATGTAGCAGTTAAAAACTTAATTAGCTACATAAAAAATGGCCTGGGTTTTTTTTCCCTTTATCTTCTCTGTTCTTATATTAGCATTTCTTTGCATTTGTTCTCACTCATTGTGATTTTAGGAAACATAGTTATCTTGGTTTAGGCGCTAAAACAACTTGATTTGGCATAGGCCAGGTGACAAGATGAGAAAAAAACAATATCTTTTCATTAGAAACATCAATGCTGCACTTATCTTGGTTCTATAAACATGAAGTTTTAACATATTTTTCTGCTAAAAAGGTTGCAGGAAATAGAATTACTGTACTGGGAGCTGTATAACTGTGTTTCATTGTTTGCAGGTGGATTGGCTGTATTGCTCTATGCTGCATGGTGGTCTTGGTCTTGGCCTTTAACTACCTGGGCCTCCTGTGTGGTACTCTGGGATATGACAAGCATGCCTCACCAACAACACGAGGATGCATCTCCAATACAGGAGGAACTATGCTGATGGCGTAAGTCCATAATACCAGGGACTAACTCAATATGTTTCAAGATCTAATACAGAAAATGTTTTTGTCTTTGTATTGCTAACATTACGGCTTCTACTGAATGTATAATATAAAAAAAGATTTAACATCAAAAGCATTTAGAGGATAAACGAATTAGACAGATGAGTAGCTTATCATTTAAAGAAAGCTCAAGTAAACAAAGCATATATCAAATAAAGGGGCATCATACAAGAGTTAATCTCTCCTGTTTTTAAAATTTTGCCTTAATTTTTGTGCATTTTGATCATTTTTGTCTCCTGTTTCATCTCATTTGAAATATTAATTGTAAAAACTGTCCCCATAACTGATTCTACATCTTTTAGTTTTTCTCCTGTAAAATTTCAGCATTGTTGCAAACGGTTAATTCCACCTGTAATCCACCCTACTGCTACGCCTCAACATGTTATTGCTCTGTATTTTGGCTGTACCTGAAGGCATGTTCTTCTCAACAGTGGCGTTGGTTTTAGCTTCATTTTCTCCTGGGTGCTGATGGGAGTAGTGACAACCATCTTCCTTGCTGGAGGAAACATGGAGAAACTTATTTGTGAACCTTTCCACACCAAGGAGCTTTTCAAGGCAAGTCAAATAGAAACTAAAAGTAGAGACTGAAAGCTTTAGTCGAGAGATGACATTTAATCCAGGTGATGGACATTCTTAAAACTTTTGAGTTTGATACAGAAAGAGTGCTTTGCACTGTATGTTCAAGGTATTTATTAAAATTCAAACCTCTAAATGAGCAAACTACACACTATTAGATGTCCCTTGGATGGCCTCCAGAGAATTACACTCGCTCAGGTGTTCACTTGGATGTTGTTGTTGTGTCTAATGTGGATATTGTTGCAGTCAAGCAATCCATAAAGTAGAAAATCTCATTGTGATTCAAGTTTGAAAAGTTATAAAATAAACATAGGACTTGGACAGGAGTAGCTGAAATGCATCTGTTGAAATTACTTTTTGAATAACTGAATGTTTTATGTTTCTGTTTTACTAATGCTATGGGGTTTCATTAATTTCAGACTAGGGAAATTAAACTTGTTGGACTTTGCAAAAGACCCGTTAATCATAGAAGCAGTGGTAGTTTAGGTACTTGCAGCTTTTTCTCCTGTCCATACAGTGGCTGTATATCTCTCCCAGCTTTCTTGCTCTCTAAGTGCAGGAAACACACAGATTCATATAGAATATAAAGTAGAATACATTAGATATATTAATACTTTGTGTAAAGACTTAATGAGCTTTTTGTTGTTGTTGTTGTTGTTGTTTTCTTCAGCAACACCATAGCTCATAGTGAGTGATCTGATTTACTTAAACGTGAGAAAGAGTAAGAACAAAACCTTGTCTGCTTTCTTAATTCATCAGGTTGTGGACACCCCACATCTGATCAACCCAGAGTGGAAGAACTTTATTCCAGGCTACATGTACAACGACTCTGAGCTGGACCTGACGGCAGAGAGCTTGTACAGGCAAAGAAAACTCATATACATGAATGTATTTGATTTATGTCTGCCACCTTCAGAGGCAATTCTTTGGTGAAGATGATTCTCCTCAGCCTTGTCCCTGTTGGTTTTCTCCAAATTTCACATTTAGCATCTTATAAAGATGAAAGGGTTTTTCAGCAAGACAACATATATAGTCTGTGCGGCACAGTTATTCACATCTTGCTTAAATTTTTTGTTGTGATGCCGTGATTGTGTCTGGCATCAAACATGCAACTGAATATTTAATTCACACTGATGGGGATGCAAATGAGTGAGATGCAATGAATAAACCATGGCTAATTAGTGTCATTTTTCTTCACTATCGGTGCTGCTTTTCTGCAGCCTCCTTCTTTGTATTTACATGAGCTTTCATCATCTCCCTCTGGAAAGAAGCTGAGTATCCTCAGTATGTTGGGATGACAGACCCACAGTCATTATATGTCCAAATAGCAATGCTGTTTCATCAAGTCTTCACACATTAAGACACAAGCACTTAATACATTCAGACTGTATGGTATGTGGTTGACTAAAATGTTATCATAACATATTAGCAATCATCTGAGGCTCATTTGAAACCCATCAATGTTTCATGCTGGGAAACATGTCAGCTGTGTACTTCCAGTCCACCTCACATGGTGGCAGCAAATAGTTTTACTATGACTGAATCTAAACTGACTTCTTTCTTTTTCTCTTCCTCTCCCTGCAATGTCTCTGTGTGTCTCCATTTTTGTGTGTTTACTTGTTCAGTACTTGCAAACGGAACAGAGGCATCTACTCTGCCATGCGTCTGGATAAAGTCTTCAACATCTCTTCTTTCCTGAACGCCACAGTGGTTAGTAACCTGGGCACACCAGAGGTTTTTAGTTATATGCTGCTGCATCACTTTTAATGCACTCTTTAATGCTAGCCTATCTAATAAATATCTTCAAAACAATCACTTTTTATTCTATTATGAAAAACACATGTCATATATTCATATACTTAAAATGACATTATAAATAATTTCTCTCTGGGATTAATTGTTTTCCTTTTCATTCATTAAAACAAAGATACAAAATATGAACATATGAATAGAAGATAAAGATATAAGTTACAAAGACATCAATGTTTGATGTCACGTGTCTGTTACGGTTAAATATATACAGTATTTTGCTTATATTCTGATACACTTAAAGGATAAAAATAAGTACTCTTTATGGGATCTCTGTCTGGTCCTCAAGCTTTTCTTGGTATGTACTTGAATGGTCATTGTTTACAGTATGTGTGACCAAATATCACATCCAAATATGAAGGCAATCTAACATTTGACCCTTACATTAACACACTATATGCTCAAACAGGGTAGAAATTTGGACACATACCTACATAAGCAAAGTCAGTTTATGGTCAGACATCTGTTTTTTGTTGCAGTTTGTTGTCATTATATTATCATTTCTCTGCTGCCCAAACAAAATATATGCCAGCAGCTGATTGTATTACAGTCAAATACTGTAGCCATTACCACGCTGATGTAAGTTTCTATTTTACCCTGAACCAGACACTATGCCTCACACATTCAATGCTTTCCTGCCAGTTGGCAAGACAACCTTGGCTCTGTGTCGCCAGCAGCTGATAAATCACAAGCTGCACATGTTTCTGGACATTGGTCATTTATCTTCATTAATGCCTGCAAATGTTATAAGAACTTCTGAAAGTCAAACACTCTAAGAATGAGGACTTTTAAAAAACTGTCATAAAAAAATAAATCTTTTTTAAATTGTTTTAGTCCACTTGATCATGACTATCTGTTTAGTTACTCTGAACAAATTCATCAAAGCAGTAGAGATGCATAATTCACCTTAAAGCATTATTATTATTATTATTATTATTAGTAGTAGTAGTAGTAGTAATAATAATAATAATAATAATAATAACTTAATTAGTGTGATCACATGTTTTTAAAACTGAGTTATATTTGTCAATACAATACCACAAAAAGTGTATTAGGTCCATCTTTAGGTCACCCTACTTCAGCCAGAGGTGTGGGCAACTTTTGAATTATATTTGAGCGCACGTATCTATAAATTGCCGTCCTGATAAGCTGCAACATGAAGCAGGATTTTAAGGTTTGTAAGATGATTTAAGACTGTTAGATTATTTAAGGTGGTTTACAACAAGAGGTGATATATCACAATCCTAACTTAACCCTTAAATTAGTCCGATATACTGTTTGTTGGAGCAAATTGTTCAGTAACTAATGAATTTTATAAATAAAAAATCTGTGAAAGTAAACCTGCCTGAGCTGTTTCTACCACTTGGCTTGGATATGTAATGCCAGAGTAAGTTTGTTACCATTTTGTTTCTATTTTTGATAACAACTATTGTTATTATATCATTTACTGTTATCACAAGCAAAGTGGTAAAAAACATTTATTCTTATAATAATTCTCCAAAGGAAAAGGAAAATGCGAAGAATTATTTTTTTCTTGCTTTTATCTTTGCATGAAATGTAAAGGGCTACAGTGAAACTCATGTTTGACATAAGAGATTGATAAAAGCACTGCTGATAAGTGAAAAATATATTCTTCTAGAAAATGTAACAAAATCTTGGTGCCTTTAAAGTAGTACAGTCTCTTCTCCTCCCCTTGTTTCATGTGACTCAGACACAACTAAACTCTTTGGATTTCCCTCATGAGGATCTATGTATATGAGAAATATAAAAATGGATTGGATTTATATAGCGCTTTTCAGGACACCCAAAGACGCTTTACAGTGAATCCAGTTAATAATTCACACTTGGTGATGGTAGCTACATATGTAGCCACAGCTGCCCTGGAGCAGACTGACAGAAACGTGGCTGCCAATGTGCGCCAACGGCCTCTCCGACCACCACTGAACATTCATACACATTCACACACCAGTGGTGCCGACACTGAAGGCAATCGCCAACCGCAGAACCTTAATAAGAATAAGAATAATTATAATGGCGCCGTTGTTGCTCTGGGCCCAGGCTGCCCCCATACTAGAGTATCCTTTTAATGCATCATATTAGTAAGTTCACAAAGATAAGAGGAAAAAAACAACAACATATATGATCACCTATAGAATAGGGCAAGCATGGCGTATGACTGCTGGCCTGGGTTGGTCGGCACGGGGATGGCAGAAGTCTGAGCAGCACTCAGGCCTTGCCTCCTGCAGGAACCAGATCAGTGTTTCACAGCGTGTTTTATTTAACACATGACATTAGTACTATCAATACATTAGCTAGGTTAGAGCGGGTAGTCTAATGGTGGCCTATCTGGGTGGATGGTATGAATGGATGGGGCGCTTGATGTGTCTTTTTGTTGTTGTTATTATTAATAATAATAATATTTTTATTGTTGTTGTTATTATTATTATTAATAGTATTATTACTATTGTTTTTAATTATATTATTAGTTTAAAAAAAGTGGCAGTAGTAGCTTTATTTATTTATTTATTTATTTATTTGTTTGTTGTTGTTGTTCATTTATCCATTTATTTACTTTCCAAGTGTTTTGTTAAGATGATGATGATGATGCTTGTTGTAGACCAGGGATGTCCAGTTCTGGTCCTGGACAACACACCTGATACAAATGAAATTTATTTCTCTAACACCTGGTCCTGATCCTATCTGATATCATGCTCTGCAGGCAAAACCCCATGAACATTAGAATCCTTTGGTTATTTTAAATGTGGCTGAGACCAGGTGCTCATATTCATTTTCATTCAGCACAATTTCATCTTGTGATGCCATAATCTGAAAAGGAGGAGTGGGATTCAATTACTTTGGTTATTTGCTCTGCATTCACAATATTAGAGACCTAAAAGCGTAGTCTTTAGATTTGAAATATTTTTTTCCTCCCCTCTAAAGAAAATTTTAATAAAGAAAGATACTTGATAAACATTATTTAGGTTTACGGGACATCATCAGAACATACAGTGTTGTCATCCAGGAAATAACTTTATAGTCAACATGTTTTGTTTTTTGACTTTGTAGTGACATAAAAGATATGGTTTTGGTTTTTCTTTTCAATGCATTTGTTGTAAAAACAAACAAAAAAACCAACCCTTCTCTAAATTGTGTCTTAGAATGAATGTGGCTTTTAGAATGACGTTACTGAACCTAATTAAAGTCAGTGGGTTTTTAAGTTATAAGCATGCACACATTATGAAGAATAAGTAAAAGTAAATGACAACTTATGTGCTGTTCTGCTTTTACTATGTCTTCTTATGATTGTTTTTTTAAACAATTTTGTTATTGCATGAAATTAAATGCATCAAAAAAGGCTGAGGATATAAAAAGTAAAAACAAGTTCAATCTGGTTAAACAAACAACATGAAGAAAAACACATGAGAGGGCTGTGTAAACTTTCATCCAAACCACATATTCATGATCCATCTGCTGATATTTTTTTGAAATTTTTCTCAGTCATCCACTCTCGTAATAATTCAGGCAGTGCTAATAGCAGTTTCCAAACTCTGTTGTATAAATTCTTGAATTAGGATTAATAGCCAAGCCCTTCTAACAGGAAGTCCTTGCACATAAGCAAACTCAAAAGCCCCTACATGGTACAGAGGACACAAGCTAAATACATTTAACATTTCCATTTTAGACAATCAGCAACAGTTAAATAAGCTCTGATATCCTTATCAACATCTCTGATGTACTTCATTGTGCTTGCAGTTCACTAAGGATGTATTGGGTCAGCTGGAGAGCGTTAAGATCGACCTGAGAGGGATAATCCTGTTGGAATCAGAGGGAAAGCAAAACCTCAGAGATTTCTCTGAAGCAGGGCTATCAGAAATCAACTACGCCGACTACCTGGAAGAGGTGACTCACACACACAAATACAGGACCACACCAACATGTTGGCATGAGCAGGAAAAGAAAAACACTCAAACTAATTATTAAAATGTGCATGAATAAGCAGAGAAACATTACTGGATGGTCAGGTGCACAAAATGTGGCTACAAATCAAAGATTTGTTATTTTGATTACTGGATTAAACTGCTCAGGTTCCATTTCAGTGGCGAGATCATTACATTGCAAGAGATCAACATCTTATATGTACATTTTAAACATTACAAAAACATACTTTAATGGTGAGCTACCAGAAATAGCTTTGTTCTGCAGACTCTGTCTAACAGCCACCTCCTCTGCTATCAGTTAACATACAGCAGGCAGCCGAGCTTTACGTGATATGAGCTGCGACATGACACAGTACATTGGATTCTGTTGAGGACCACTGAAGCCCAATTATCAATAGTGATCCAGCCAAGGCAAAGGCTTGAATGAGCTGAGACTTGGCATTTGCTGTCTTCTCCGACCCAAGCTGTCAGATTCACTTAGATTTAGGCCTGAGAGGGAATAAAGAAGTATTAATCTTGCCTAATATATACAGCTCACACACTCCATTAGTCAGGGTGTGAGGCGTTTTATGTGCGATAAATGTTGACTCTTGGAGTGCTAAAGCTATTCTCTTGTTAAAAAAAAGAAATACATGGAGGTTATGAAGGTTATGTATTCCTTATTCTTTCAACCATTTGTCCAAAGTTGCTATTGCTTTTTAATCTGTAACTTTAAAACTATTTTGTTTCTCTTTAACCCATGAAAGCATAAACCGCATCCAGTTAGAATGGGGATCAAATCTAGTTAGTTGTATCCTGTCATTGCTATTCAAATATGAAGATTGCATAATTTTTTTCTCATTCCTTTTTTAGGTGAATAAAGGAGTCACTTTAGTGGATGTGATCTCCTTTGCCAGAGAGCTGGAATCTCAAACAGACCTCATGGTAAGGAGACGAAACATCCGATCTGAGAAGTTTCTCATTGTTTCGTCACTCCACTCATACTTCAATTGATTTACTTATAAATTTAAAGCACAAGCTGATTGTATGTGTGATCTCTGTAGCTATACCCAGACAAAGACTGGTTCTCATTTGGTTTGACTGCTTTACCCAGCCACGAAACAATGCAACACATTTATTTGCCTCCTAATGGAAAGTCTATTAACAATTGAGATGTTTATCGTTAGCTAAAGCCAGAGCAGAAAGCTTTTTAAATTGGATTTAATTCAAAGTCCCTATCAGTTAGTTGCCTGTAAAAAATGTTATGACTCCGTAGAATTACCTAATCCATGAACGAAAGCATTTGTTCCCTCTCTTGGTGGCACTGTCAAGGATGAGGAGGATAAAACCCACTGCTGAAAATTACACAATAGAAATGTTTTGTTTGGACTCAGAATTGGTTTTCAGTTGTTTTGTGTATTTGTATGTTTCAGCCCAGGGGCCCTCTGCAGACAGCTCTGAAAAGCCACATTGGCACTCTGCAGCAGATCCACAGACAGCAGATCATCCCCATGGAGCAGGCTATGGTAAAGATCCACTCCCACTCTACCTAGTCTATTAGTTTTTGGTTGGACTATATTTGTTTTGTCATCCTCTCTCAAGCACTTACCAAGCAATGCACAAACAATGACTGATGCATTTTTATTTAAACCAGTTTTGCTAATGCACTTTTCATCATTCTTCTCATTCCCCCAAAAGACAAGCTAAGGTAATAATAAAGGCAAAAATATCCTAGATAATTTCACTAATGTGCATAACATAAACATTTTTCCTTTTAATTTGAAATTTTTAGCATTTGTACCTGAATCTGCATGAAAATCAGACAAAAGAAAATGTAAAAAGAAACAGAGACCAATTTTATCACCCAAACTGATGAATTCAGTGCAGCCACAGATTAAACTGTTTGAATTATATAGCGTGTGCTAAACTAATCCTGAGTAGTAAAATAGGGGTTATATTAAGGTACTTCACAGACATTCACAGGGTCATACTTCAACATATCGATTAAGCAGTCGTTTACCCCCAGCACCATGCAAATTATATTTAATGTGTCAATTATCTTTGCAATGAAGCTTTGCAATCAAACGTTTTATATTTCCACAGAATCAAATGTGGAAGGGATTACTGCTACAGACCTGGTCTCAATTAATATAAAAACCTTTAATTCCCTTCAGCCTTACAGCATTTTTTAGCTCATTGTTTTGGTTTTGTTGTTCCCATGTCAGCAGAAAGTTGCTGTCAGTGAGAAAGCTTTTAAAACCAAACATGCACTACATACCCAACCACAGAATACAAAAAAATAAAAAATAAAGATATGTGAAAACCAAAACAGGGCAAAAAAAAAAAACAGAGAGACTTTTTCAACTTGGATCTAGCGTGTATCTGTACATGAATGCTACTGTTGTTTTGTATGGTGGCTATTTACAAAACTGTTCACACAACTGTGTTCGGTGGAAATGTCTACTGTATTTAAGAGACTGCAATCACCCTTAGAGAAGAAACTATATTTACATGTTATATTTGATATGATAAAAAAAATACTTTGTTTTCAGCCCTCAGGCATGTGTCACCAAAAAATGAAAGCAAATTAAATATTCTGTTTTATTTTCCCTGTCAAAGCTAATACTATTCTTTTAAATAACACCAAGCATATACAGCTGCAAGCAGTGATGTGCTCTGACCCAGCTTTTACAGCATTTCTTTTTTCTTTTTTGTTGTTCTTTTTCCTCATTCTACTTGAAGAAATATGTTAGAGCAAGGGTAAGCACAAATGTGTCCATCCTGTCCATTTAGTGTCCCTTTTCATTATACAAATCATGTAAGAAATCTGTATCTTTCAGATGATATTCTGTATGTCAAACACAGGAAACGTCTATATTTTATTATTGTAAAATATAGTATTCTTGCATTAGCATTTACATTGTGATCATAAAGTCAGTACAGTTAAGTGTGAAGGGTTTTGTCCCCAAATATCCACTTTTAAGAAAAGAAATGTTGCTCACTCATGGCAAAATGGAAAAAAACAACAACTTTGCCATGTGTGATCATGTCATTGAGGTATTTTAGTCATTTCTTTCTTCACAGTGTGGATATTCAATTTTGGGATGGAATTCTTCAGCATGCCAGTATTCAAACCATAATTTTCTTCACAAAGTGTCATTTTTGACCTCTTATAGTCTCACTAAGGTCTACACCTGTTTGTGTGAATTGAAGTGACCATTGACCTCTGACATTGATGTGTTCATTTGTGTCTTTCTAAAGAGTTCATTAAACCAGAGTATGAGGTTCCTGGAAAGAACAGCTTCAGACCTCCCAGTAAGTAAACCTGCCTCTCAGTATGCAATTTAGACTTACGTGAATCATAATCATAATCTCACCAAACAATATTTATTTTTTCACCTGTGCAGAACAAAGTCATAGCTGTTCTTGATGCCATTGAAGCTGCTCAGTACCTCATCTCCCACAATGCCACGCTCTTAGTCAATCAGGTAACTTAAAGACTGTTTTCTGTTTGAACTTAAAGCTCATAGATCATTTCTAATTCATGTTATACTTTGATTTTTCTCAGGAGACAAGGAAATATACAGCGACCATTATTGGCTACTTTCATCAATATATAGAATGGGTCAAAACATCAGTAAGTGTTGTTGTGTTAATTTGTAGCATGTTGACACCCAGTTTTCTCCCTTTTTCCTCACTTATGAAGTGTTAATGTTTACTTCCATGTTAATTTAGTCAGAATCAAATGCTTTCTCAAAACAAAAAGTTATGAAGTGGAAAACAAAAACTCTGCATGTTACAAAAGAGTTTTGGAGTAAATTTAGAAGAGACCAATATAACAGCTATGGCCTCTTTAAATCTAAGGAATCTGCTTTGAAGCATATTGGTTTCTGCTGTAGTGAAACCAAAGAATTCCAACCAAAGTGAAAAACAAAATGTTTTGATCCTGTAATTCAGAGCTCTCAATAAATCCTTTTTTACTTCAGTCATAGTTTTCTGGTTGTTTTACACTTTAAGTACATGGATCTATAGAGAAAAGCTTAATTTATAAAAAGTAAATAAATAAACAGCATAGCATTGAATCTGTTGTGTTCTAACATTTTTTGTTCATATTTTCTGTAGTTGGCCATGGAAGTTGCCCCATGCAAGCCCTTCAGCAACATTTTGGACACAGCGGAAATCATGACCTGTAGTTTCTTAGTAGACTCTATGGTAATATCATGTGAAGCAGACAATGTATAAACAAGTTATTGCTCAGTGAGGTTGTATAGATAACAGATTAACACAATTAACATCACCATTTGCACTATAAAATCTACTTTATTACACTGTTACAATATTTGGTTAAGGTTGGGCATTAAATGTACTATGTTAAGCTTCTAAAATGATCATGTTTTAGGTGTCACAACTGTGACATCCCTAGGTAGGAAACCCTGCAGATCCTTGAAGTTGGTAGTGAGAGTAAGACATATTTGTATGTTGAGAGATACTATGTAGAGTAAATAGAATACAGCATATAGGCTCAGTAATCACTCATAAAGATGAAGGCAGACACAGCTCAGTGCTGGTGTTCAGACACAAACCAATGACAGTGTGCAGGTATGAAGCTGAAAAAATATAGTTACACACATATAAAAACACACATATACATGCTCCATTTTCCCCATTAGAGACAGCAAAGAAAAATCCAGAAGAAGTAAGCTCTCCTTCTTGGATAAGATTCATTCAAAAGGAAGCTTATGCTGAAAACAAAACAAAAATCTCCTTATCTTAAACCTGAAAATGGAATTTAAACTCTTGAGGTACATTTCAGTAAAGGGGATGGATAGTCAAGTTTGGAAGACTAAGTTAATGGCAATGTACAGAATTCCTTTAGCATTAGCTAGGTTTTGGGAAGTCTTCTCTACCCATTCAAGTAGTTATTCATACAGGACTTCCATTTCTATACATCATTCACATTCACACCCCAGTGTGAATGTTGGGGACTATTTGAGGTTCAGTGTCTTGTTCAAGGACTTTTTCACTTGTTACACGGCCGCACAGTAATGAAAAACGTTTGCAAACAATACACAACAAATAAAATCATAATTAAAGAATGGTGCAGTGGCTAACCCTAAGCAGGGTGCATGCTTTCCATGTCCATGTACACAAACTGATTGGGACTCTTTAATGGTGTATTTAATCCTATGGATACTAATTTTTTGGTCAGTGCTGAAGCTTCATACACATGGCTGTATAATCAGTGCAGAGAACATAGCAGAGGTGTACATCGTAGCAACAACATCCATGTTTGCTTCCTGTGCTCTAAGTGTGGTATGTTTTTGTTGTAGTTGTTCTTGTTGGTTTTTTAACAGAGATAGAGCTAGGTGCATGTGTTGTTTGAGGACTTAGTGAAGAAAGATGCCAAACATCATGAAATGGCTTTAAAGCACTTGGAGTGGTGAGAAAGCCCTCAGTGCAATCCATTTAACTACAACTGTTATTACTTATTAAGCCGATACAATGTTTGAAGATAGTAGTGAAATGGTGAAATAGTGAAATAGTGAAGCTTCAAGTGCATTTTTAGTGTCTATCACAAAAGTTTAATGGCATAAATTTTTTACAACTGAGAAGCAGGACCTGGAAAATATTTTGAGTTTTTGAAATCAGATCTCCTCAATAAATACCCTTTGATATTATAGTGATTATCCAATTTATAAATCAATAATAATTTCAGTTTTAAATGTTTATCTTTGTAACAGAACACTTTCTGGATGGGCCTGGGCTGCAGCACCCTCTTCCTGCTCCCGAGCATCATCCTAGCAGTGAAACTAGCCAAGTACTACCGCAGGATGGACACTGAGGATGTTTATGATGAGTGAGTAGACTTTTTATTCTAATACTGCATACATACATTCACTTTATAGTGTTTATGCATTAAATATCTAAATTAAAGTACAGATACCTACATCTTGCATTGTTTAGTCAGATCTGAATTAGCTATTGAATGCTTATGGAGAGAAAATAGAGTCATTATCATTGTATGTGTGTGATACATGGTTTGTAAACTGTGTGTAACGTTGGGTACTTTTATGTGTAACATGTGGTTTGTAAACCATATAAACCATTTTGTGCGTAAGTTGGATTCTTGCAAATGTATGTTCAAATGTACACACAAGTATCTGGTGCACTGAAGTGCAGGTGGAAAGCTGGGTCATCTGTTTTTTCATTGGATTTTAATTCCCTAATTATTTCAACATGACAGAATGACAGAATAGTTTGCTAAGATAGATAGATAGATAGATAGATAGATAGATAGATAGATAGATAGATAGATAGATAGATAGATAGATAGATAGA
>JBBBVU010000007.1:9985667-10004802 GCA_037177055.1 Atherinosoma microstoma | reverse complement strand
AGATAGATAGATAGATAGATAGATAGATGGATGGATGGATGGATGGATGGATGGATGGATGGATGGATG
The DNA here is from genome assembly GCA_037177055.1 of Atherinosoma microstoma. Taxonomy (NCBI): domain Eukaryota; kingdom Metazoa; phylum Chordata; class Actinopteri; order Atheriniformes; family Atherinidae; genus Atherinosoma; species Atherinosoma microstoma. Next base: position 10,004,733 of record JBBBVU010000007.1, on the reverse strand, counting down.
GATGGATGCACCATGTACGCTAGAAGCTGAGAGGCCCCGAAGCATTAAAAGAGTCTCAAACCCTCTCGAGCACTTGTGAACTGATGTGTGTGTAAATGCAGTTTTGTCCGTGCGTACCAGGTGATTTGTGCACACGTATTCAACGATGTGTCTGCGTAGGAGCCTTTTTAAACATGAAAGTATGAGATTTGCAAAGTTAAAGGTAAGCAATTTGTGTGTAGAATTTGAATTTTTGTGCATTTTTGTAATTTGTGCATGTGCAAATTTATTTTGGGTGTAATTTCTAGATAGATTTGAACAGACATTTGCAAGTACTCCAAGTTATGCTAAAAATGGTTTATACGGTTTACAAACCACATGTTACACATACAAGTACCCAATGTTTGTACAAATTAGCTTACACAGTTTACAAACCATGTATCACACACACACACACACACACACACACACACACACACACACACACACACACACACACAATGATATTGAGTCTATTTTCTCTCCATAAATGCTTGACTCTATCATCATACATGTAATGTGCTTTTAATGGTTGCAGGGCACCCTTCTTTTTCTTTAGCTTCTTATTTCTATATGTGCTACGATTTTTTTAATGTTTTTTTTTATTGTATTGTATTGTTTTTTTTTTTTTCATTTTTCTAAAAGAAGTATCTCTAACCATTTTAACAATTTTAGAGTCTCCTATTTGCCTCTGAAGCTTGTTGTTGATTTATTTTCTGCTCACATTTCTCTTCCCTGTAGCTCCTCTGTTTCTGGGACTTGGCATTTTACTTTGTGATAACCATTTCTACTATTTCCATGTCCATATTGTTTATTTTATTGCTCCACCCTCTCTGTCAAGCACTTGGCACTTTACAAACAGACATTCATGCATTTGTCAGTTCATACTTTTTTTTACATGCACTTTTTGTTTATCTTCTGTGGGACCACTGCTTTAACACGTTCAACAGTTGTCTTCTAATGCCTATGTTGATCATTTGCATCTCTCTCCATGTAATCTGTACCAGATTACAGGCAGTTTTATGATGCATTCCATATGGCTATCATCACAATAACAGTTTTATGTTGATGTTTTTTTGTGTATCTTTATAGCAATGAGACAATTCCCATGAAAAAGTAAGACATGTTACCCAACTCCTTTTTTTTCTTTTTTAGTTTTTTCATTCTGTGCTTTTTTCTGACTCTTTGTACATAGAGCTGTTTACTAAACTCTTTGGTGCTGGTTTGCAGTTTTAAGCTTCAAATTGTTCTCATGGGTGGATGGTGTGGCTTCTTGTTGTGTGCTATCTATGAAAAGTGCCCCTTACCTTTCGTTGAAGAAGGGCTCTTGCAATCACAAACCTTACAAATCCACCTGTTTTTGTAAATTACAGTGTAAATAAAACAGTAGAGTTTTTTTTAATAAATGTTCTGCATGCCACATCTCTCATTTTTCATGCTTTTTTTTGTACACAATATTTTGTTTTCAGTATGGAAATTGGTAATAATGGTTATCATAGTGAGCGCTCGCAAGGTATTCCTAATCCTATGATGACAAGGTAAACTCTATATTTATGTTGTTGATTGCATGTGATGGTGGAGGTGGAGGCATGTCTTGGAAGTGGGTTTCTTGGTAATGATGAGGCAGAGTACAGTGCATGCCTGCAGGCGGGGTTATATCGTTGCACCATAAATCTGGAGGTCATCAAATAATAACATCAAAGCTGACCAGTAAAGGTAGCTTTTGTAAAGGAAAAAATTTAATTCAAAGGTGTCTTTGTCTGAAATACAGAACTAAGTAAGGGTGATTAACCTGGCTTTTTAAGAAATGAAAAAGATCTGTTTACAAGGACTTCTAATGGGTAGTTTGCAAAAGAGTCAATTATGGAGGAGCATTTAGTTTTTGTTTTTTTACAGAAGTCAATTTATTAATTCTGCCACAAAACTAAAAAAAAAATAGAAAGAAGAAAAGAAAAACACTGAAGTTTTGCAATTCTAATTAAATAAGTTATATTGACCGGCCACTTTATTAGGTATTCCTTGTTAGTATAGGGTTGTGAGGCCCCTTTTGTCATTAGAACTGCTTTAATTCTTCATTGCAGATTCAACAAGGTGTTTCTTTAGAGATTTTGCTCCATATTAACATGTCAGCATCACATAGTTGCTGTATCCATGATGAGAATCTCCCGTTCCACCACATTCCAAAGATGCTCTATTGGATTGAGATCTGGTGGCTGTGGAGGCCATTGGAGTACAGTGAACTATTTTTCATTTTCAAGAAACCGGTTTGAGAGGATTTGAGCTGTGTGACATGGTCCATTATCCAGCTGGAAGTAGCCATCAGTCACCAGCAATACTCATGTAGTCTGTGGTGTTTAAACCATGCTCAATTGATACTAAGAGGCCCAAAGTGTGCCAACAAAATATCCCCCACACCATTGCACCTCCACCAGCATTCATCTTGTCCTGATACAAGGCAACTTCTGCTTAAAAATCATCACACATATACACATATGCACATGTACTTTACATATGGGTTCATATGACATAAAGACATAACTACTCTATGCTGTTAATGATACCCTGACTTAAGTTCTGTATTTCACACACAGAAAATAGAAAAATTCAATTGTTGATTTTCACGAGTCAGTCTCACAATATTAATCTGTTTCTTAAAAGAAATTATTTGACAAATACTGATAACAATAGAATGTAATAAAACTATAAGGGGAGCTTTAAAACCTTTTTTTCTGCCATTACTGCTGTCACTTTATAAATGTTCTACTCTGTGGTTTTGAGATCATACCACTAACCAACTGCATGCTCTGTGTGATGCTTGGACGTTCATGTGCATTGAAACACTTTTCCTCTTTGCCCTTGTTTAGTGTCAGCCAAAGTCCAATGAATGTACACCTGATCATTTTGTTCAGAGAGAGGCAAGCATGTCGAGCTTTGATGTGATGCTTAAAATTTTACTTTTTCTCCTTAATCTAATCACACCTAACTGCATGGTTTATATTTTAAGTTGCATTTTGATGAGGATGACTTTGACCAACCAACTTTCTGAAACAAAAAGCAAAGAACAAAACATCCATTTAAAAACAATTCTCTATATCATGTTTCAAACTTGTTAAACTTCACATGACAGAAGTTTTATTCCAAGCTGAGCTGCATTTATGCACATTTAGAACTGATGATGATGAAATATATAATGTGAATAAAAGAATCAGGATTATTGAGGCCATTATCAGAACTTTATGTGGAAACATAATGGAATTAAATGAGGAAAAAAACACTTTGATCCCAGAGGGGAAATTATGTTGCCATAGATTTTTTTTCTTTTCAACATTTAATTCATTTATTCATTGATTAGATTTTTTTTCTCAACATGACATGCAATAGATTGAATTTTTACCTTTATAAACCTAAGATATTTATAAGGTGCACATGGTTTTGGAATGAAACTTACACATCAGTGAGTAATTAATAACCTTTTTTGATTGATCACCAGCCAACGGCTAAAATGATTCAGTCAATCCATTGTTTAGAGAATGTTGTTGAAGATGTTTTGCTCTCTGCCTTGTGAGTCCCTCTCCCTTTTTTTTCTCCCATAGAAGAAAAAAGGCGAGTAACGGTTTCACAAAATTCCAAGGAATCAATTGAATTTTCTGTCTTAAGCAGTTCATTTTGTGACATTGTGTTTTTGTGTGTATTTTTTCCCATGTTGGTAGCATCCCTACCTATGATACCATGAACAGGTTCCCGCGGGCCTCGGCTCCTCCGAGGCACATCGACTGGTGACAGATTGCCTGTTCTTATTCTGGCTCCTGAAAGGTACAGGATCGCTAACGACGCAGACTGTCAGTCTGTCTTTAACACTGTTTCACTCACACTTTCCCTCTCACAGTTGCCGTCTTGTCCTGCTGTCTGCTTACCATCACTTCAGTCATCTGTTTTCAATGTCATTTATATGCAACTTTTATGTACTAACTCTCTTAACACTTCTTTACAGCTTGTTTTAGTGCTTTCCTGCTCACAGGAAAACCATCATGGTGAGAATGAAAAATTTTGGAATGAACCATTAATGTCCATAAATGTGTTTTAGTGGAGAGAACCTAATGTGCTTGTTTATCTTTATTTCTGTGCTCCACTACGTTTGCTGCTGTCATAGTCATAGACGTAGTCCCGAACCGGTCGGAAAAACTTCATGCCTTTATAGGATAGTTCTTTTAACCGCCAGGCAAATTAGTGATATTTAGCAGTAAAACAGTTTATTTTTGCTAGATTGTTTTCCACTGTTGCTGAAAAGTGTGTTCTTTGAAAGAGAAGCAGTCATTAGGTCAGTGCTTGTCTGCAGGCTTTGTTCTGTGAGAATGATATGCTGCGGAGAACATCTTCTCTCTGTCCTCTATGTCCTCTGTGTCCTTTCTCACAGAGGACATTTAACATGTGACTGGTATGGTTATAGATAATAGTCAAAATGTCCAAGTTATGTCTCGCTGCTTCCCTGAAATAGTTCATTCTGTCTTCCTCAAAGTCATGTTTTTTTGAGCCAAAGCCATAATTATTGTTGTTGGCAACACCTGCACTTTTTCAGCTTTGACAAGTAAAAATGCAGCCCGGTTTCATCAGATAATGTGTAATAGGTGTGTTTGTCCACATTCCTAAACATAGTGGTGTCACAGACCATGGCTGTAAATGTTTGAGATGGCTGTGTAACTCAAGGCTGTTGTTTTCTTTAAGGCAGATTTCACGTGACAGGACTGATAGATCTTTGAAACTATACTGTTTATTTTGTAACATGTACTTTTGAGGATGAGAGGGGAGTAGAGAAATTAGGAGCCCTGAATGGGAGTGGAGGTAGAAAAATGCTATGATTGTGGAAAATGTGCAGGATGAGTGTACTCACAATCTCTAGGATCAAAGTGTACAGTTTAGCACCTTCTGTCATCCCTTTCTCCTCTTTGCAAGTGTTTGTAGACACATTAGCGAGACATGGACAGTGGATGTCATGACATGAGCAGGATGTATGGAGATATTGAACATCAACATATTGACATACAGAGACCTAAACCATATTGTGTAGATAATAGAGCAAGGAAAACATAGTAATGGCACAGTTTTTCAATCTTTATTGAGATGCTTTAATGGTTTGCACTGTGGACAGATGTGCTTGGAAAATGTCTGCTGTCAAAAGAACCGACTGTTTCCAAGATCTGTGGTTTGATAGTTGATAATGGTTTACGTGTTGTGTCATCATAAAGACAAATATAACATTTATTCAACAAATCAAACATTTGTCCTGATCAAGACAAGGGGTTATGGAAGCTAAATGATAAAATATGTTTGTTATAAACTCCTTTGTAGAACGTACAGTCCAAAGATAGGTGTGATAAGTTAATTGGTCACTCTAAATTCAAAAATAAAAATAAATAAAGTAGCATGTTTAGTGTTTTTACCAAATATCTTAAAATGTCTAATGATTTTTTCTGATATTTATCCTCCTAGTGCCCTCGAAAACTGGAACTGAAGTACACCACAGTAAGTTTGGATTCTTGCTGTTTTCACATTTTATCTGAATCTGCCAAGAACTGTAGGAATTTTGCCTTGCAGATCAATAGTAAAGATTATGCTGGTTCAGAACTAATGTTAAAGTGTGCATAGCAAGTAATGTATGCTTGCCAACCACAAAAATCAAATTTTCCTTAAAAATGGACACAGTCTGTCAAATGAAAGTTTATAGCGACTCATTGTTTTTTAAATCAGCTCACTGTGAAGATAATGAAATATCTTCTGGCAGACTGATTTTTATTTGACCTAGTGACATTATTCCTCACTAAAGGTTTTTAAATATCTTTGTTAAAAATCAATTTAAGGATTGATTAGTCTCAGTCAGGGATGGAACTGTATTGCTCCCTGACAGAATGACAAAGCTGGTGATTTGGAAAAGGACTGACAAGAATAGATCTCAAAAGTTGTATTTTTGTGCTTTCTAATGTAATAAAAAAGTGCTAAAATGTTGAATATACAAAATATTGAAAAGGTATTTTAAAAAAAAATGTTTTGCTCTTTTTAGAATTAATTGTATTGTAAATTTTATCTCAAAGAAATAATACTGGCTTAAACTACATTCAGTAATCCACAATGACAAAGTAATGTATGTAAATACGTTTTTACAAATTTATTTAAAGTCAAAAACTGAAATCTCTTCATACAAAAGTGCAGAATAGACTTCACAAGCTTCACAATATCTGTCACATTTACTGCATTTTCATAGATATTGTGTGAGTTTTACATCAGGGCTTTGTCTTAAAGCCACTCCAACACTGCCTTGGTTATATGCTTCCAAATTCTTCAAGTGTTTGGCTGAATACATCCCTCCCTCAGTTCTGACAGGTCATCCTGTCTGTGGTGTTGAGAGGTACTTTCATACTCTGCTTGGGAAGTCAGGCACAAATAGACAGCTTGGAGCCTGGCTCTGATAGGCCACAACTCACAGACACGAGCATGATGCTGCCACCATTGTGCTAGTAGGTAGTGAAAATTTCCTGCTTGGCAAATTGAACAGTGCTGGAAGTTCTGTCCAGAGAGATTAAGGTTTTTCTTATCTGAAACCTAGTTTCATGGCTGTTTGTAAAATACAAAATCATTCTTGCTTTTGAGAATTACTTTCTAATTGTCTTTTTTCACATACACTGCACACTTTTAAAAAAGGAATATAAAGGAATGTGTCCAAAGTGCAATCATTATATTTATTTTTGTTTTAATCCTTAATTACTTACCGGTAATCACTGATTATATTTGCAGAAAGTAAGTTTAGAAGATTTTATGTTGGGCTGAATCAGACTCTTTCACCACATATGCCAAATTCCACTCTCCAAAAGCAAAACAAACTGTGACACAAATGCAAAGGACACATTTAGAATCAGAATACAGTATACTGCATTACTAAAGAAGTTTACTATAAGAGTATGAGAAATAGAGAATACTTTTCCTCACTCAGAGACCCTTTAAACGCTGTGTGACACACTCAGAGCAGCTTTCATTTAGAGCAGCTGCTCAACCATAAAGGCCTGACTGAAAAATTCCTGCTGAGATGCTCGTTTTTCCAGCATGTTCTTTCATCTTTGCAGAGGACCTTTGAAGCTCTGTTTTAGTGACTGATGGTTCTTGCTCGAATATTCAGTATGTCTTTATGGCCTCCAAACTTCTCCCAATTCACATATACTGATCCCTCTCAGCTGATGGGGACACTAAAGCTCAATTTTATGCCAGTGTCCTATTTATTGTTACTGTTGTATTACTGAGATCTATTAGGTCTATCAAGCTTTTCTCAAACTTTAAGTAACTCTATTTGTTTTTGTCGCAACATGCAGTGCAATTTGTCTGGCCTTGTTTACACTGGTCTTGGTCTGTCTTTATTATTTTCTGTACAATTTGGGAAATGTTTGTAAATGAGAGATTTCAGTTTTTAGTTTTAATCCATTTATAGTAATGCAAAATCAAATATAATCTATTAGAAGTTAAAAGTAACTATAAAACAGTAAACTGAAAAAATGAAAGTGGTCTGAATATATTTTGAAGCAATTTAATGTGAAATGTTTTTTGAGGGGGGATGAACTAACGCAAGTTTGTTCTATTTACTTTTGTTCATAGCTGTTCGTTTCACAGTTTCTCAGACTGGAGGAAGCGCAGTGAAAAAACCTGTTTCCTTACAACAGATGAAGATCACGGACAGTCTTGCGGGTGTTTTCTTCAACATTCAACTAAACCTCCTCAATCAGGCAGATCACTGCCTTTTGTGCAGGTACTTCCTGAGGGACATCAAACTCTTCTCCCCTCAGCATCAATCTGAGCCAGGCTTTTTTTCTTTTTTTCAAAGGACTGCTGTGTCTCCGTTTACATTTGTTCAGGCACAAAAACCTAGCTTAAAAAAAAGAAAAAGAAACAATTCATCGGACATGACATTAACTGTGACATTTGCTCTTTTCACTGTGCTCATATGTGCTTAAAAACAAGCTGAATGCTCACTTTAAGGTCATTCCAAGCTGAGAGAACCCCTCGTTTGCTTTCAGCACTTAAAAAGGATGTAACACTTTCAGCTTTAGCCAATTTTAAAGGTGTCACAGTGTGTCAGTACACCTGTGATGAAAGTTTAAGTGTGTTTTGTTGAAAATGGAACATCCTTTTTAAATGAAGTATGTGTGAGATGGATGTGTGTTATCTTAGACCCTGGGAATTATTTGATCAAAGCAGTACCGACACAGACACAGTTTTGGAGATTTTGTAAAAAGAGTATAGCATGATTTTTTAAAAATGTTTACAATATTATAAAAAAGTTTGTTTTTGCTGAATTTTGATTCACACTGGAAATGACTGGTTGCCTTTGAGATGCATTTTTCACCTCGGCATTTGGATATGTTCCTTTTCAAAACAGAAAATACCACTGAACACTCAAACTGTTGAAAATCAATAACTGAGGAGGTGTTTTTTGTTGTAGTGTTTAAAAATGTATAACTCTCTTTAAACTTTACTAATATTCCCTTTACCTGTGCCATCTACAGTTTTGCAGGTTTTACAGTTGAAGTCCTGTATTTTCTAGATTTTTTTTCCAAAGAAAAAATGCATTTGAAAAAGATTATATGAAGTTTTTTTGAATGGATTCTTCCTTGTAGACAGTGAATCCTGGCTAGTACCCCTTTTCCCCGCTTATCCATCAAAAAAACATCACAGACTATGGAGAGAAGAGATTTGTATTTGTTATTTGTCCCAGGAGTATGAAGGATATGCCACACAACAAAATTGCACCACAAATATAACAACAGTCTAGTGTCTTGGGTGGATTTTCCCTTCAAATCATCTGTCAGAGCACAGCCTATTATTATCCACTTTAGTGAAAGTGTGAGGTTTTTAAGATTCCCCATGTGACTAAGTGATTAGTAACACTATTTTGTTCAGTTCACTAACATTTTTCTGGGGTCCTTCCTGCTTTAGTGGTGATACTTTTCAAGTGGAGAATTTGCCTAATTCTCAAGCCAAAATCCTCTTTCTTTTTTAGTGGTTTGTCAGTGATTTGCTTGTTTTGCTTGTCTGCTTTTTTAAGAAAAAAAAAACAACAACAAAACAGTAGCTATGAATACATGGAACAAGTGAATGTATTCAAGAGATTTTTTATTATTATTATTTTGTTGTTTGATATGAAGAAAATATGCTGAAATATATTGCTAATACAAGCCAATCCAGTTCTCCCACCCACCTCGCCTTCATGTTTACAGCTTAGATTTGCATCTGCAGAGTAAATGTTTGTTATAAATTTTGACAATCCAATAATGGAACAAGTGAGCACTGTCAATCAGATTGTAGAAAAATAAATACATGCTTTGTGGTTTACTCAGCTGAAGTTGATGCACACTTTGAAAAAAAAAAAACAATGTCCATCTTAACACTGAAAGTTATGGTTTTTATGTTGTTATTGCTATTTGCACAATAACATAAGTTATACTATACAGTAAAACATGCTAGTTTTCACTGTGATAAAAATCTGTTTCCATCTTGGTTTAATTTTTTTCAAAAATCTCTGAGATTAAATAAGTAGCCAAAAAGATTTTGAAATCACTATGATGCTAGGCTTGATTCACTTTCACTAGCATCAGCTGGATAGCACTAAAAGTTTCTCAAAATACTTCACATCACTACATTAATTCCACATAATAATTGTTTGCATATTTTAGCCTAAATCACTTTCACTGTTCTCATTTATTGATATTGAAAAATATAGCCCATTTCTTCATATTTTCAAATTGAATAATGTCGACTCAAACACAGTTTGTTAGTTAGCTAGTCTCCTAAGTTTACCAATAAAAATACTTCCAAATACATTCAGCAATGTGTTTATTTAATGCAGTCAGATGTAATAAACTTCATGGGTGACTGTTCTTTTTTTATATGGAAATTATAAAAACATTCAACAGACAACTTCTTGATACTTAATTGTGTGGATTAGAAATCACTAAGATATTAATTTAGAGGAAGATCCAACAGTTTGAGTGTAGAAAAATGGAGTTAGAAAACAGTTTGTGCATACGCAAGACAGCCACTGAGCATAATGTCAACTTCACATTCTCCTTCTCTAATTATTGCCATCTCATGATATTTTGATTGTTACAGTATATTTATCTGCAAGCTTTCTTAAAGTTTGAAACTATAGTGCAGGATAAATCTAAAATGATCCCTACTTGTTCAATCCATTAAGACCTGAAATACCCTAATTATATGGGCCATGGACATAGGCATACTTATATGATAACTGTGAATTTAATGATTTTCTCTTTAAGTTAATTCTATTTCTTTCTCTCTTTTTTTTTTACTTGTTTCATTTCAATACCCAGTTCATTGTTAAGATTGACACTTTTAGATATCTGTGTGCTCATTTTGACTATCATTGGTTTTCTTGTTTGCTAGTCTGGTGGCTGATCTCTGGGGAAAATGTTTAATTCTAAGTGCTTAAACTAGTTATCACGTGTCCATACCCTGCAGGGAGCAGATTCAGTGGTAGCTTGTTTAAAATGTGATGCTCTGAAGTTGGGCACAGATGGCGCCACTGAGGACCAACTTTTTATGTGGCAGTGACAAGAGTGTATAAATTGTGAATAAACTGAAATTAAAATGATGACTTCTCTGTGATTTCCTGCATTTTTTCTTTTTTCAGAAAACATGTTCATGATTTGGAAACTTTTTTGGTTGCAGAAAAAATACTCCTGTGTTGTGTTTTTACGAGTAACAAAAATGAACATCTGCATAAGTCAAATGTTTTAAGAAAAACATACAGTTAGCCTTTATTTAGATTGATATAAATTATACATGAAGTTGAAGCAAAATGTCGCCATAAGTTTGAGATTATCACAACAATGCATATTTTTATGTAGTGCTGCAACTGCCCACAGCCCTTGTGGGGTGCATTACTGGCAAGCTATTTCAATAAGAGATAATTATCCTCTTCCATAAGCTTCACTCTGAGGTTAACTCAGGCACCAAACAGTATGCGAATAAATACCACCAGCAAACCACATGCAAACTCTGCATCTAAATACATTTGTACAGACACAAATTTAGTCAAAAACAGAAGCTGCGGTTCAGAGAAAATCATTTTTTTCAGTGTGTTTACTGACACTGGGTGTGGTTATTTTAACTACTTTCACTGACCGTACATGGTGAGCCCTTCGGGATGTTGAATTTTATTTATTTATAATCATCTGTTCACTCGATGGGCAGTATCATAGAATACCTTTAAAGTCCACACTTTAGATTGTTTTAAAGAAGGGGAAAAAAACTTTGCTTATGAGTGTTCCCCTCACCCAGAAACTGATAAAGTTACAAAGGGAAAGAACATGAAACTCATAACTGAATATCAGAGCATATGGTGGCAATTTTAGGGACTTACTCTAAATGTAAATCTGGGAATCTAATCTCTCCAACCTCTCATCACGGGCATTTCTTGTTCTTTCTAAACTGCCATGGATATAGCTTGCTCCTTGCCATGCAGATCTTGTACCTCCATGTGTCTCGTCACATTTGGCAGTTGACTGTGTTTATGTTTGGGGGAAAATGATAGGTTTTGCTGCACAGTTATGAGCTTCAGCTGCATCTGACTGCAAACAAGAGGTTGAATTCTTGGCGATGCTGGTTTACATGAGTAGACATGCTGCAATTCTTTTTAATTGAAATTTTCTCAGCAAACGTATAAATCTCTGTGTGGTTGCATAAACCCTGCAGCAACAGAAATTAGATAAACTACAATGAGGTACATTTGACATTACTGTGCTCTTCAGGAGTTTCTCCATGTGTGACAGTCTGTACTTTTTACATAACACCTGCAAGCACATGCATCGGTGTCAACATCTTAACTGGTTTCACATGTAGCCCTCTCTTTTTCCTGACAGCTGAGTAATGTGGCTTTTCTCCTTCTCCGCCCATACAGCCACTTTTTCCTTGTCTAACTCTTTTTTTGCTGCCTGAATTTGCTCTCTCTCTGCTTGGCCAATAAATAGCAGGAGGCATCCTCAGCTCAAGCAGTCTCACTCTTCCTCCTACACTCCATCCGACATGATGTGGATCCAGGCCACTGCTCTGCTGCTCGCCTGCTGCCTTTGGCCAGCTGAGGCTCAGAGAGATGGCAGCAGGAGACAAAGCATCTGGGATGATCCCATCAAGTTCTCCACCAAGGATAAGGACATGTGCACCATGATAATTACGGGCCAAGGGGAAAATACAAGACTGAGGCTGTCATGCCAAGGAGGCAAGCGCTCCTACTGGTGCGAGTATGTGGGGAAACCTCACACCTGCAGTGCTTACAATAAAAACCCTCGGCACTACTTTGTTCAAATGATGTGGACCCTGAGAAAGCTCCACAATGCCTGCGAGGGCCCGAAGCAGTTCCAACCTCATATGTGCAGGAAGGCAACTGATGACTCTCAGATGATCTTCTCATCTGCTTCTGTCTCCCAGTCACGGCCAGAGGCTCCAAGTAGGAAAACAGCAGCACGACAAGTAAAGCAGCTTGGTGGACCTCAAACTCGACGTGCACCTGCAAGGCCCGATTCAGCAAGGCAAGCTGTTATGAAAGGCATTCGAGCGCCACAAAGAGTCAAGACCACACAGAGAACTACTCCACAACCAACGACACCTCCAGCTGAAAGATATGCCAAGAAGATGGCTCGACAGTACTGCTGGAGATCACTGCATGGCATCTGCTCCTTTGCCATTGGTTTGTTTCGAAATTAACCAGGGAGGTGAGCAACAGAACTTTCTTTGTTCACACACAGCACTATGTTGTTTTACAACTTATCCTAGAGTGCTGTGGTGAAAAGAATGTATTTAATCCAGTTTGCCTCCAGCTTTTTTATTCAAAATGTATTTTTCTCATTTACTGTAAAGATATGACTGATGCTCATGAATTTCAAAAGTACATGCATCCATCGCTCTGTTTTATTCACAGATCATACATAACTTCTACTTAAAAAAGCCACTGGAGGAAAATTCCAGACCAGCAAATTGTGAAGAAAAGAACCCTAGTGCCCTCGTCAGGGGATGCAGCGGTACTACAGTGGCTTTAATAAGAAAACAGAACTTAAGATGCCTATTCTTCCACTGAAAACCTGCCTGGAAGAACTTTACTACCTTCATTTATGTTTTTGCATGAAATATCTGTGACAAAACATGTATTTACTTTTGCATATCATTACCTTGAATATTGCATTCTCGAGAGGGAAAAAAGTGCTGTCTGCACTGATGTATTTGTATGAAAACAAATATATGTATGTTGAATGTGAAACTTTTATCATTTGCCAAATAAACTTTATTCTAAATGTGTCTTTGCTGATGAGTTTGTTTTATTTGGTCCTTCCTGTGAACAAGCAATAGATCAGTATCTTTTATGAAATGGTATACCTGAGACTTTAAAAATGGGAGACAGGTTTCTGCACTGAGGCATCAGACAGTTTCAAGGGAGATTTAGTGAATTGAGGGTATGCACATTACATATATGTATATGTATACACATCACATTAATCAAAATATTAGTTTTCATATAGTGAGATCAAACAGAATGGCAAAAGAATGTGGGATAATGTTTGTGACAGTTTCCCCACTTTTCTGTGCTTAGAAATTAGTTGATAACTTACTTATCTTTTTTTCTTTTTAAATGTATTGTAGATCATTTTAATCTGAATTAAACAAATCATTGAGTGCCAGTGGTATTAAGTAACAGTCATAATCCAACAGGCATCAAGGAACTGAATGAAACTAAGCGAGAGCTTAGGGGAAGTCCACAATTTTAGACTTTGAAAACCATTACTGTATTCTACTTTTAGGTTTCTATAATCACCCACTCCACCATATTTGACCATTCGTTCATTGATTTCCAGGTCGGTTAGTAATTTTCTCCTGAGAGGACCTATGACTCCTTTCAGGATATTTCATGTTATTTTAACTTTGCAATGCTGCACAGATGGTCTAGTGAAGGTCATTAAGGGCTTGAAGATATTATCATTTGTTTAAATTAAAGAAACCATTCTAAAGCAGCTGAGATTTCTTGATGCAGTTTACTGTATATAATCTGACACCAGTGACTACTCTTACATCTGATACCTCAGCATAACTCAAGTTAGTAATAACCAAAATTCATAAATAGAGTTACAGACGCTGCCGTCTTTCTAGTTGACAAAGTCATAATAATGAAATTAAATGAAATATACCTTATTAAATATAATGTTGCTATGTATAAATTTGTGAGAAGCATTTCCTTTAATGGTACACCTACTGCCTTGCAAATATCCAACCTTACTCTTGCCACTGGTTTACTGGACTGAATTCAAGAGAGTTCGCAAGCCCTTCATGTATGTATGTGTGTCTCTGGATGTGTGTGTGTGTTTGAAGGGGAGGGCTGATTATGCGGCAGCCTCTTGCAAGCTGCAGGTAAAAGCAACTGTGCTCTCATCTATCAGGACTGCAAACCAAAGTTTCTCTGAAAAGTTCAGGTAAGACAATTGCTTCTTGTGCTGTCACTCCGTATTGAACATGTTCTGGTATTTTCTAAAACTTGTTGTGTGTTTATTTGGTTGTTTGTAATAGTATCAATGTTATAAATTTAACACGTAAAATACTGTTATGTTCCAGTAGAGTATCCTTCACAAGCTCCTTTTTGAATAAAAAGCACACAGTACTCTGGTTCATTATTGTTACATAACATCTACCCTGGGTATAGTTGTTGCAGTAGTTCTTTATACTTTTCTGTATTCTAAATGATCTCACATTGTGATTTTTCCATCTATGTATCAATAACCGATTGAAACGTCACTTGACCATGACCTCTTACTGATTTGGTTTTCCTTGATTTACTTGATCCTCTCTTCATGTTTTATATATGTAAGCTATAGATATATTTGGATGCACATTTTTCAAAAAGTTTTTATAGTGCTTTTTGAAAAGCCTTGCCTTTTTTCTCAAGCCTAGAATATCCCTACAACTATGAGTTTGTGAAATGTAGGTCTAATGGGGGATTAAAATGGGTCTCTGCAAAGGAAAGTGGAAGGGATTTGAGGTCCGATCTCCTAAATCTGAATTTATCCTCTTGCAGGGTTTGCACTGCAGGTTTCATGGCTCTCCTCACCAACATCGCCATCCTCTTTGTCCTGGCTTGTATTTCCCATCATATGATGTTGGGCTGCTGTCAGAAGAGCCATGGACGAAGGGGGCGAGGTGATAGGACACAGCACAAGGAAAGGCCAGAGCCAAAAGTGGGTCACCAACCAAAGTCTGTTTCTGCACAGCCCATTAAAGGCAAATTAGTCACCAGAGACAAGTCAGAGTGTATCTGGGCAGCAACAGGTGAAGATCTTGTCATCCTTAATGTCACTTGCATGAAAGAGGACAGGAGCTTCAGGTGTGAGTACGCTGCCAGACCGGCTGTTTGTCCCCAGTATGCTTCCAACATGGAACTCTACTGGAAGCAGATTTCAAGAGCTCTGAAGAAGCAAAAGAACATGTGTCAAGACAGTACAGTGCTGGTGAAAGCAGCCATGTGCAGAAGAGCTGCAACAGATGCTCATTTCAAACTCTATGATGCACAGAGGAAGAAGACTGTTTCACCTTATCCAGCTTCTGCAGCCAGAGCTGTCAAATCCTGTCAGCCGGATAACAAGAAGCTGGCAGAAGAGTTCTGCAGTGACTCTTGGTCGAGCTTGTGCACCCTTCTTTTCACCATGGTGAAGGATTATGATTGCTGAACCAGAAAAAAAAGTGAACTTTAATTAAAATATTCATCATATACAGTCATATCATTTCCTTATTATAGGCTTTTTATAGATGTTTTATGTTTAAGAAAACAATTCTGACATCATATGTAGACTGCAGTCATACTCGGTATTAACAGAAGTTTTCCTCTTCAATAAATACTTTTTCTATCTACTATTTGATGTCACTCAAACACCTTTGTATTTGCTGAAAAAGAGGAGAGTTGCAATGTACAGGTAGAGTAAAGCAGGAGCAAATCCCCTTTCCATTTTCTCTTTTTTAAAATGGTTTGATTATGTTTAAACTTGGGAATACTTTGTTTTTAGAATTAAATATGTTTGTTTCTCATCATAGTCTGAAACTCATCAGTTTATAAAAAAACAAAACTTAATCCTCTCAACTTACACATTTTCTGTCTTTTTAAAATGTGCACACTGTGCTGAAGATGACTCGGCAGGGATCATTCAACATTTGAGCATGTTTGGTATTGACACAGCAATTTGACCTGAGGGAGTGCGATTAGCTTGCATATCTTGGCAATGATGAGTCTTTGGATCCGCACTCTGAGTTTGAAAACATGTTCAACTTAAACAATTAAAGTAAAAGGCCACAAAAGTCCAAATAGAACAGATGGATAGTTGAATTTAGGTTGAAAGGATTACACTCTCCATTCATATCATGTTTAGATTAGCTTTCCACTATTTTCTTAGAAGTTCAAACTCTACATAGCTTATTAATTTGTTGATCTTTTTATAGCAAAACAGCAAAACTGTGTATGCAGTTTATGACAAGATGAAAAATCCATTAGTGTGTTAATCCATTAGCTATGATTCCTGTGTCATTTTAGTTTTTTTTCATTTATACTTTGCATACTAAAATCCTGAAGAGACTTTTTCTCTAGGATAAAAAAAAGATGATCATGCGTCAATTATTACTTATTCCTTTTTTTGTTCTTTTTTTTTTAATATCAAGATGCATATTTACAGTTCGACCTGCATTTGGTCTTTCCAGGCCACAGTTATGATCATCACATCCAGCACAGCTAAAACAAATTGTCAACAACCTCATTCACTTATCAAATGGAGACCATAAAGAGGCAAACACATTTTTATTCAACCTGAACAGCCAGAGGGTATGCTGTGGCTTTAGAAGGAGGGGGGACTCTGTGCTTTCTTCATGATTAAATCACCATCCTCTGCTGTAACACAATGGAATACCCACAGCTGAAATCCATCAATATGAGACTCTCAGCGGGTTTCATTCTGAGAATTTGTGGGAACTCTGTTATGGGTGAAAATAAAGGCAGACTGAGGCAATGTGGCTAAAGCAAAAAGTAAATTAGAGGGCAGCCACAAAGTCACTGTAGGAATGCAGTGAATATAGAAGTGCATTTAAGGAGGAGTTTTCCTTCAAGGAAGACTTTAAAACACCAGCTGCTAAATACAGAAGACTGCAGGGCTGCTCAAAAGCTTGTTAAATGTGATGAAATCACTTTGAGAGAAGGTACATTCAGTCAAAACTGTTTTCAAAGAAATTATATTTCTGGAAGTTCACCATAGCTCTTAATTGTTCAACCTTCAGAATTTGGTCAATCAAGTAGGCTACTTACAGACAGCTGCAGTATTCAAAGATGATGGAATCAGTTCCACATGCAACAATCCTTTCAAATGCATTTTTTTTAAGTGTAACTAAGATGACAATAAAGAACTTCAAGTCATGTATAATTATTATAAAAGAATAATTTTGCAACATACAATCATTTCCCTGGCCATAATTTGGCCAAAAGTCCATTTCAGAAAACATACATTTTCTGCACCCTCCATTGATTATCTCCAGCCAAAAGACCCAAAATAAACCACTCTGTCCTTATATTTCAGAAATTAAACAAATCGAGGTCACGCGTATGTTTTACTGTTGTTGCACACCTTATATGAAGGCATCAAGAAAGTGAGTTTTTTGTTTTGTTTTCAGCAGAGGTGTCAGTGGAGTCTCAGCTCGTAGCTCAGCTGAATGTCTCAGTCCTTGAAATATTAGTCATGCTGTAAATGCAGAAAATGAAGATGAGTTTGAGTTGCAAGTGTTTGCAAAATATTTTACTATAGATGTGAACATAAACCAATACCAGGGTCATTCATCAGCACATGTACAAAAGATGTAATCACTGTCAAAAGGTTATGTGTTTGATGGGAGTCTTTGAGAAAAACACAGTGGTTTAGCTTAAGTTTTTTTTCTTCTAGTGTTTTAACTTATTGTCTGCAATCTTTAAATATTTCAGAGGAAATACTGATGTTATTATTTCAGTCCACTGGAGTTACTTGAACTATATCACAGTTCATCCTGTTTTGTGGTTTCTTTGCATGTGCTTTTAATGGCGAAATGACAAACAATGAAAACATTATTTAACCTGAGATAGGAGCTTAAACATCTCAGCTATCCTAAAACATTGCTCAGTGAATTACACGTTATTCATTACAATTTACTTTTGATGGTTATGGAGTTGAATAATTTCTTCAGTAAGCGCATGTGTGAGAGTTTCATGGAACCAGTGAATGCTGGTAAAAAAAAATAACATTTAGTAAATCAGCTGCATGAAGAATAATACTTTTGGGTATTTTCTAAGCTAGAGAGTGAAGATTATGCAGATAGTATCAGTGTAATCATATTTTTTGGTCTGTCATTATGTGACAAGCTATTGTTGTAAAGTTGTTAGTTTTGAAGAGCAATAATGAAGTCATAAAGTAGTAGTAAACTACAAATACTCACTGTTGCTGCAAAACTACAGCGGATTATTGTGATCAGATATAATAAAAGTTAGAATGAAAATACCAAAATATACCAACTATCTAAAAATAGAGTTCATGTTGTACCTCTTTGCAGAAGAAACTATTTTTAGTGGAAGTTAAATTTAGACAGCCAACACAACTGACACAGACAAGATACAAGAAAAAAACTAATTTCTTTAGTGCTCCTCACAAAAACAAAACAAACAAAAAAAACAATTAAAATTAATAACACAGCCTTGTTCAGTACCGATGCTGATTATTCGTTTTTGCACACAAGCATATAATCATTGTACAGGGTGAACGCTGGATCATGTGGACTGACAGGTGGTCTGACTACCTGCAGCTCCTGATTGGCTGAAAGCTATGAGTCAGTTTTACTGAAAGTGAGTAAGAACACACTCCAGAGGTACTGACTCTAAGGAGATTTGTGTGTGTGTGTGTGTGTGTGTGTGTGTGTGTGTGTGTGTGTGTGTGTGTGTGTGTGTGTGTGTGTGTGT
>JBBBVU010000007.1:9964534-9985567 GCA_037177055.1 Atherinosoma microstoma | reverse complement strand
TGGAGTGGCAACCTGATGACTTGGTTTGGTATCAATTCTCTCTTTACAGATTCTGAACATTGCAAGAATTACTCTGTTGGTCCTTCTGAGTTGTGTTAGTGTCTAACTATATTTTTTCCCTGTTTAGACAGCTGAAAAATCCCTACACTATACATCAAAGTCTCATCAGAAATTGTCTTCATGACTGACAAGAGACTGTTTCAAAGGAAGATGAAACAGGGAGAAAAGGCTGAAGTATGTGAAATTGCTCAAAAACTGGGCTGAAAATCAGTGGCAACAGGTATTATGGAGTGATGAATCCTCCCCAGAGCCTGGACTTCAACATTATTGACACAGTGCAGTATCATCCTCACATAGAATGGAACAATAGGCAGCCATCATCTAAAGAAGAGTATTGAATTGTCCTCTAAGAAACCTGGACAACTATTCATGAAGAGTACTTTAAGAAATTACAAGGAGCTTGTCTAAGGGTTGAAAAATTAACTTGTAATACCTAACATTGGCTTTCAAGCTCATTAGGATCATGCAAACTGTTGTGGACTTATACTGAAGTCTGCATCGTTTATGTTGGCACAAATTACAATGAATTGCTGAACTATTTCCTGGCAATATATGAACAAATGAGGGTTATTGAAGACTTTCGTACTGTACTGTCTCTCTTATTTTTTAGTGCATTGTATTTTATCTTTTTATCACAAAGTAACACAACATAACATTGTTTTCAATGCAATTCAATCTGTCTGCTTCCTTAGTGAGGCTATTATTTTTTAAGAATGAGCTTGTATGAATACTGACTGGATAACGATGAATTGGCTCGAATTGATTTGTCTATAAAGTGCCCTGAGATGATGTTGTGAATTGGTGCTACACAAATAAAGCTAAATTGAATTGAATAACATCTTAAACTTCTGTGCTTCTAACTCATTTTGATGGAACTGCAGTGTCCTAAGGCTGAGGAACCCCACATCACGACTTTCTTTCCACCCTGTAAGATCATTTACAGTATTTTGCTTTATAGCAGCATTTTAAGCACCGCATCAAATGCTAGCAACTGGATATCAACACAAAAGCCATTTTGAACGTGTACTGTGGCTGATTCAGTAAAGAAATACAAGAGAATATTGTCAAAGGAAGCAAGGAAAAGAAAGAGAGAAAGGGGCAGAGTAAAGGCCATTACACACTGGGTCCGATGCGAATAAATGACACGAAATTGTGAATAATTCGTGGGTGATAAATCAACATTTTGTCTTTGCACACTGAGTCTGATGCAAAATTGCAAATAAAGGATGAAAATTCTAAAAAAAAAAAGACTCCCAATGCAGAAAAAAAAAACAAGTATTCAGCATCTAGTAATGATGCTGTTGTGCTGATATGCAGCAAAAGAAAAGAAAAAAGAGAACAAAAAGAAAAAGCTGGGTGCATCGTTTCCAGAAAAGAGAGGAGAACTTGGGGGAGTTCTGTTAAGTCCAGTAGCTGAAGCTACACCAGAGACCTGCACTGGTTCAATTTTGCAAACCGGGATCCGCCCAAACCCGTTAGGTAATTTGCCAAGGCCGACACAGTACCTGTGTTATCTAAAGTCAAATCTGGAGCCAACCCGACCCGGTGATATAACCCACAATCCGACCTGGTGATAGGCTATATAACCCGCAACCCGACCCGCATGTTTAACGCATTAAATAGACTAACTATACCCCCCATCCCCCACAATTGCATTATTATCTTTATTTGTTTTTATTTGATATGAAATTGTTTATAGTCTCCGTTTTCATTTGCAATGAAAATAGGAAACAACAACAAAGCAGTAAACATCGGCTATTTGAAGGGGTTTTCTTTTGGGGGTTTTTTTCCTTCTTTTTTTCTATTTTTGCAGAACGTGCACAACATTTTTTTGAACTTGCCACTGAACAACTACTACCTCACCATTGTCCCTTATTTTGCCATTTGGGGGATATATTTGATTTGGAGATTGCTGTGTATAAACAAAAAGTAATTTAACGTCCCGGTTCCAGCTGTTCTCTACTCCTCACCTGCAGCACATTTTTTTTGAGTGCCCGACTCTGAGCTGCACCGCTGCCGCTTCAAGACGGACAGCTGTACAGCACAGGCTGCTACAAACACTGTAATCAATATCAACATACCATCTTCATAATTCAGCTCATTGGAGATTCTTCGCCAGTCTCCACACATCCTCTCTGAGATCATTTTTTTTCTCGCTTGTCAAAAAAGCACGAGGGTTGCTGAGAGTGGTGATATAAAGTTTGAATGAAAGGAAAAAGTGACTCTTCGGCTCTGGCGACGCTGTCAGCTGTCTAAATGCCTTCTCAGATTGGTCAATTGTGTATCTGTCAGATGCGAATATTCAAAATATCGACCTCGGTCCGAAAAAATAAAACTCACAAAATCGCTGGACGGAATTTCGGCTCTAATGTAAACATTCACATTGACTCATATGATAAAAAAATTTTGCCGTGTGAATTATTTGGACGAAATTTTCGGAGTAGATGTGTAATGGCCGTAAGAGACAAGACAAGTGTCAACATGGAACTGATATTTTCCTGAATGGAGAGAGCTCAGAGAAGGGAGAGAACGCAAGACATGCTGAATTTGCTGTTGTAAGATGGCACCTCAGAGAGAAAATCTGCCAAAGTTCAGTAGTGGAGCTTTAATGACATGGTGGCATGCTTGCCGCTGTTTACTGGATTTTGTAGTCGTTTTCTGACGCTTCTGTTTGTTATGCAAACAAAATTATGTTGTTAAAAACATTAGTCAGGGCCAACAATCACAACCAAACAGCTTCTTTATTTGATAAAGAGCATCTAAGCTGAAACGACTTAATAGAGAGATGAGCTGTAATAAAAAGCAGCAGAAATCACTTGTGGTTTCTCGGCATGACATTTACTACAGTGTGATGGTAACAACAATCTGCAAGTCATTATGCAGAGAATTAAAGTGAGCACACGTCTGCAGAGACAGCAGGAGCAGCCTCTCAGGAAAAGCATGCCAACACATGAAACTGCTTTCATGGTTATAACCTTCAGGTGGTTTTGTGAAAACATTACCAAACATTTCATGGGCAGAATGTACGGAAGGTTTCTGAACCACATTTCTGACATTTTGATTTAATTTATGACCTTCATTTTCAGTAGGAGGACTTCATAAATCCAAACTCAGACAAACAAGCATGCTACTCTTAGTTGTTTGGTGTCACACAGGAACCACTAATGCATCATACTTAAAAAATGACCCAAGAAAAAACTCTAACGTTTCAACCACATATTTTAGATATCCTTTGATAGGTTAATATTGTTCCAAACTACTTCCACACAGAGAACTTTATTCTATAGCCAACTTTCTAAAGATATTTGTTAACAGGAAAACATTCTAACAATACAATAAGATATACAGAGGATGAAATGAAACAACAAAGATGAAAAAGTCTGAGATTTTAACAGTAATATCTAATAAAGTCTGAAAAAAATTGAACTTAGGTACTTTAAAAGATAATGTATGTGAAAATAAAGTTTTTGTAATAGCTCAATATGACTAACAAGGGAAAACTCACATACTCATGCTTTTTTAGTTAAACTGTTGAGGTTGTGTCTCTCAGTGATGTGAAGCAGTGCCGACTTCAAACTTTGCTGCCACCCTGTGGTTCAGCTCCAGGAAAAACAATGCCATTTCTCATCTGTTAATCTAAGGACTCTATTGGTTTAACATTTCCTCCTTTCATGCAGAAAGGCATGTCGATGTCCATATACCAATCAGCCAACATTTAATAGCATCCACATTACTCATTGATAACTGACAGCAGCTTACAATCCAACTCTGGATCAGTATCTCATGATTAATTAATGTAAGTAGCAGCATTGTTGACATGTTGGGTTTAATAATTAACCAGCCGTATTGTATTTTCTAAGCTGCATTTAACACATACACAGCACACAAATTAGGTAAAACAGAGGTAAAGGCCGACCATAAATACCATCCCATAGTAGATTTAGAATTAATTATTCATTAATTCCAACAAAAATAAAATGGTTCTTAACGTTATCTTCAAATCTGCATCTTTCCTTGCAGGGATGAATTGCTGTTTTCTATTCATTGTCTGACAATAAACAGAAACTAAATTACTTTCACAGGATTTCATAAGTGTTATTCATGGTACAGATAAGTCAGAATGGCACACAGGTCATTCGCTTTAATTTAATCAACAGCATACTAAAGTTAGAAAGAAGAAGAACTGCAGATCAATATTCTCATCTCATGTGCATAGCTTTGTCTAGCAGCTCCCTGGTGGCTCATCACTCAGTGCTGCAGAACACATCATAAGACAGCATTAATCATTCCCGCCACAGAGGTACAGTAACGCCTTCTGGTAGTCTCCCGCTGTGTCCTCCTGCAAAAACAAAAAACACTGAAGGTTGAATTTTTATGTTTTGTGTAGATTTACATCTGAAAAGACCATTTCTTTAATGTGTTTGTGTCTGAGTTATTTCCTGATTGTAATTTGCAGGAACACATGTCACTGGAATGGTATACCACAATGACTCTTTATGTGATGTGTGTGTCTGAGGCTTCGGTGGTTGGTTCTGCTGCCCCTCCTCTCAACATGTTTGTGTCCTTGAACAAAGCTTAAATATATGGAATACCATTTCAGGCAAAATTGAATATATAATTAAAGACTGAATTGAATGCATATGCCTATCAAATAAACCCTGAAATAAATAAATCATATAATTATATAAAGACTTGACATAAAATGAATAAAAATCAAACTTTTGCATTGTAATTCTATTTTTAGCTATATATTTGATTTATTGTTTCGAGAATTATTTCATATAAATGCTTAAGAAATTCAGAAACTTAAAATTGATTGAAATGGTATTCCAAGAAATTGTTTACATGTCATTCTGGTAAGAATGCATGCAAAATAAATGTCAGTCCCTGCAGGAATTCACGATGTTGCAATTGCAACTAGAATTCGACCAATCCTCGCACATTCTGCATGTCAATTCTACAATTTTGTCTGATTTAATGCAACTTTAATGCAACCATGACAAATTACTGCATGTTACCCGATATTCTGTTGCCATTAACTTTTCTTCCATGTTTTGCTTTTGAACATGCAGAAAATTGTGAGAGAAATGTGACCTGGATAATATCAATATCGTCAACCCAAAGGAGAAATGTGAAGCATCTATCATTTAAAATCACTGCTGAGGACTATGCATGACACTTTTCCTGTGTTGTTCATGAATATGGAGGTAAGCTGTTTTGTACCACAAGCAACATTGTGGTGGAAGATAAATGGACAAACATTTTTCTTAAAGATTAAAATTTGCTAACAAATGAGAAAAATCACCATGATGGAATCTATAACATCCAGATCTGTTAAGACTCAATCTATATTTACAGCTACAACAACACAACCATACATTTATTATTCATTAGTCAACTACCTGCTACTGTTCATTCGTGATAGGTTACATCAGTGACTTCATCTTTTAACACTGCTGAACAAAGGACATGCTACACAGCTGGCAAGCTTGGGTTGTTGGCCCTTTGTTAGGTATTTAGCTCAGTCCAATGGTGAAACAATCTAAGTGTGACTATCACAATTCAAGACAGGATAGACAGGACAGCATCAGCATCACATGATGGGAACTGCAAAAAAAAAAATGATATTTTTTTTAAGACTTAACCATGTATCTTGAGCAACTAACCCTAACCGTGTCCTCATATTTGAACCCTAACCATATCATTTACTCCTTATACTGGCCATTCACAGGGACTAGAAAAGAAGCAGAAAAGAACAGTAGTGGAAGAGGATGTAGAAAAGTGAAAGGACAGTTGAAAATCCTGTGGAAAACAGAAGTCGAACGAGAGATCAGCTGTGTTCGTATCATTGCATCACATGTGATCTCTAATTTGAATAAAACATCAACACAATAGAGAAACTAATCAGGAAACATAGTAATTGTACAGTTTTTGAGCCTTTCAAGTGAAACTGCAACATTTTTTATGTCTTATCCATAACATATTGTCATGAGATCACATCACAAATTTCAACAGACCTAATTTCTGAAATGTTTATGCAGTCAGTACAAGAATCCAGTCAAAACACTGTCAGATAGGTTATCAAGAAAACTGAGGAGAAAGTGGGCAGACAGGACAGTGTTTTTGATATTTTAGGGGATAAAAATACAAGATAACCTCAGATATCTACACTGCCTGAAATAAACTTTTATAAACTGTCTTTGCCCTCTTGCATCCTGTTAACATATTTTGTTTAAATTGGGCACCGCAGTTAAAAAGCTTTTATTTACTGTATTTTGTCCTCCTTATATTTAAGCAACAAACAAAAATCTTTATTATAATCAGTGCAATATTAGCAGCCTTTAATTACAGTTTGAGGAATACAACATTAAGTGGTTTCTTTCAAAACTGATAAAGAAAGAAACTTTGTAGCCAATGGATCCTATGAGTCTGACAGTTATGAGCATGACAGGTTGGGAATTAGTAGAAAAATGATAAAACAAAAATATGTGAAAACTGAACTATTATGAAAATGAAATGAAATGAAATGAAAAATGAAATGAAAAATGAAATGAAAAATGAAATGAAAAATGAAATGAAATGAAATGAAATGAAATGAAATGAAATGAAAAATTAAATGAAATGAAATGAAAAATACTTTATTTATCCCTTTTAGAGGGAAATTATTGTTGTAGCAGAGTTTTTTTTTTTTTTTACGAATTATCAGATTTAGCTGAAAAGGCCGACTTGAAATATTCGCAGAAAGATGCCTTGCTTGTGTTAATCATGTACCTGTTGGATGTCTGAAGGTTATTGACAGTTCAGTACCTTATGTAATAAATTTAGATTTAATTAGTTTAATTTTCTAACTTTGAGAAAACAAGACTCATGTTAAATATGAACAATACTGGGACTGATGGTATTCTGAAAAGAAATGCAAATTATGTTATAAATTACCATTGACATGTTGAAATGTCAGCTTTGAAGAGGTCTGTTCAGAATTGTCTTTAATGTAAGTGAAGCAAATATTAATTCTAAAAAAATTCTGACAAAATTTAGTCAATTTTAAATTTTCCCCTGATTAACTTAAATATTACTTCCATGATTTATCTTTTCAGTCTTGGCCATGTGGGAGTTGTACAAGGGGATGGCAATTTTCTTTTTTTGTAGGAACATCTGGCCCTGGGAGAACAGCTTAATTTATGTGTTTGTGTGAGAATCATGAAAGCAGTTTTGCCACACTGAACAAGACATTTAAAGTAAATCACCGATCCCCACTCCATCACTGTACTGACACAAGACAGCACACAGCAAACCCAGCTGAAGATCTTCAGTCATGCAGAGGGAGAGATGAGTATTCATAGCAGAATATCATGCTGAGGACTGCAAGGAGAATTATATAATTTCTTATAGCAATACATTTTTCTTCTAATGTATAAAACTGTCCTGTTTAATATAACACCAGAATGATGCATAAATAGACCAGCTTAATTCATACAAGCAGTACCTTGATGGTGTTATAAAGAGATTCTTTGTACATCTTCTTGAAGCTTGTTCTGATGTCCAACATGTCTATCTCACTCCTCGACACCATTATCCTCATCAGGGTGTCGTCGTCAGTTCCAGCTCGCTTTGGGAGAAAAAAAATCAAGCTAACAGCTCAAGTTAAAATATCAAAGGTAGTATTTTGCTCACTTGTTCAGTGTCTCAGAAACTAGAATTAAACCTTTTTGTCTTCTTTACTGCAGGGTTTATAAAAATTATAAGCCACAGGTAAGAGACACTATTGATCATGTATCAGAGGTTAAAGCATTGTTTTTTCTAACCATGCAAAGGCATTGGTGTGGAAGATTATGACAAACAAATGGTGGCAGAAGCCACTGGCAGTGGCATTTCCACTTAGAGACTGTTCAGGGCAGTTATTGCTTTCTGTGGCTGCTGTTAGGCTTGTAATGTTATCATCTGTATGTACTGTTGAATTATACAGCAGTCTTTTTCTTTCTGATTGGCAGCAAAGAATTCAGTGTTGGATTCCCAGGACCAACTAAAATAATCTGTGGATCAGGGATCTTATCATTCACTTGCATTGACAGCTCTACATATAACTGTTCTTGTTGGTTAAGGAATATACAACTTTTTATCTATAAAAGTTTGATTTAAATTTAAAATGTAAAATGTTCAGATAAATTAGTAGCTTACAAATTTCATGCATGTCTTAAATTGGGATTGTGATCAATCACAATAAATACTTGAATGGCATTTGGCATTTTGGAAAATGAACGCTCCATGGTCAAGGCCAAAATACCAATTACCTCTAGTTTCCTGTCTTTATGCTAAGCTTTGATAACTGGCTGCAAACTATTTCTAGTCTCTGGTCACCAATCCTCATTTGTACAGTAAATAATGCCTACATTGTTTCTCTGTTTCACTGTTATATAGAGTGTGGGTGTGATAGTGACACTTACCCTCATAGATTTATAGAGACACTCAGCAAAAAACTCAGGTACGCTCCTAGCACATTTCACTT
Organism: Atherinosoma microstoma; assembly: GCA_037177055.1. Classification (NCBI taxonomy): domain Eukaryota; kingdom Metazoa; phylum Chordata; class Actinopteri; order Atheriniformes; family Atherinidae; genus Atherinosoma; species Atherinosoma microstoma. The sequence continues at coordinate 9,977,001 of JBBBVU010000007.1, read as the reverse complement.
TGCAGAAAAAAAGAAAAAAAGATTGTGTAAAAGCTGAATCCCCATCATGCAAAGCCAATACTGTATTGACATACTGTAGATTTAAATATCAAGTGTTATTTCCCACAGCATTTTAGTAAAAGTTGTAAAACAAGAATAAAAAAGTCTGGAGGGAGTCTGGTTTATTGTCATGTAGTGTGACCTTGATAAATCATGGGTCTTACCAACAGCTACAAGTAAGCTCTCCAAATTCCCTGTGGTCTCGCTTTTAATGCTGTCCTCTATATCAGAGCCAGAGATCTTCTTGTAGGCTTCAAATACTAAAGCAAAGAAAACAAGCACAATAACTCTGTTGCTGGAGAGTGAGAAGTCATATTCAGAATGATGAAGTCAAGTCATTTTCAACCAAACTGTGTTTTAAGTTCAAGGTAAATTCTATTTATTGGTATATTTAACACAATTATGTGCATTTTCCTTTTTTTTTTGTGGTTCATCATTTATGGCCATATGATATTTTATCTAATCTGCTTTATAAGGCGTTGACCTACAACACTTCCATCCTATCACTCATCATACATAAGACAAATTTACAACCTATCAAAACCATCCCTCGTCTGTTTATTGATAACTATTGATGCTACTTTTGATAATCCATTTTCATATTAGTCCTGTCCAGCATAATAGCAAGAGGAATAGTGGCCTGGCTGCCATATTGTGCTGAATCAATTTGCTTTGCCAAGAGGAGCTCCATAAGGCTCCTCCTTTATAAGACACCTCTAGGTACTTAAGTTAGAAATTCTTAAAAGTTAAGAATTTCTAAATGTAACCCTTTACTCTGAATTTTACATTTGACCTTTTGCTGCAAGATGTGAAGAAAAGTCTTAATCATGAATCACTCATAGACAGAATAATTAAATGCATAAGTCTCATTTCAGCAGCCTGTTCATGCCTAAAGGATTGTATATGGCAAGAATAATAACTATAACAATAAAGATATGATTAATGATAGGGATATAAGTATCCCCATTGATGAATGATGCTATGTAAACAGTGAAGCAAAGCACACGCTCTATATCCAAGTGATATCTAGCCAAAAAATGGATTCTGAACATAGTTGCTATATGTTGCACAAAAAAAGAAAACCAGAAGGTGGTGTACTCATGAAAACATACAAAGATGTTAGTTAAATTCTAATGCTTTCTTATAAGAGATGTTGTCTTTAAGGACAATTTTCAATTTAATGTTTAGTTTGATTCTTTTCATCAATTTGCCCCGAAGCAACATAAACATTACTATGATTTGTTGGTATATGTGAGTTGATGACTCCTGTGACCAGTTGAATAAGAACAATATTCACAACCAACTATTTGTAGTTGTTACTGCAGTTATTTTATTGGTATGAATGGTCCTTAAACATAAGGTGCACACCTGGCTCCAAATGTTATGACTGACCATTGCCACTCTCATTTTGATCTAAAAGAACTGATGATAAAATAGCCTAATGATTCATCTTTTTATTATGTGGATGTTCTTTAATACTGACATTTTTGTGCTTTGTTTCATGTACACGTTTATACTTTTCGCATATATATTATGTGTACTGTTATAACTACTATTAATCTGACTCAATGCTTTTGTAAAGTAGATTTTTCAATTCCAAATCTTTTGAGTAAATAAAGGTTAAAAAATAAAGTTTTTTTTTCAAGTTACACACAGAGACCGGACATAAGAGTAAATTGAAGTCAATGTCATGTTCCTGATCCACTTCTGTAAATTTCAATTCTAACTTCTTTCAAAGGTTGTATGTTGAAGCTGTGTCTCTCATCAGAGACACAGCAGTGATGACTTTCATAGGTTTATTGCTGCAGTCTGACATACTAGTCTGATGAAGCCTTCCTGGACAAACCCTGCTGCTGAGTTCATGGATTATTGAACCCTGGGGCTTTCTATACTTTCACATGTTCTATGCTGTGTACTACAACATATTTCTGAAGCCTAACCTGTATATTTTCTCCCAATTCAGCTTTTTAGTTTTACTGTCAATAGCTAACACATATGCATGCAGCCTCACATTAAAATTCTGTGGCAAAAACAACCTCACCTTTTCTGAGATGCTCTGCACTCCTGTTGCCAAGAATTGTGATGAATTTTTCCTCATCTGTGCCAAACTTGCCCTCACCAGCAGCATACAAGTCCTGCAATGACAGAGAGTGCACACTGAACATCCACACTCACGCAGCAACCTTGTGTAGACTTTCTGGACTCACCAGCTAACAGTTGATCATGGCAATGAAGCACTTGTGCCAAAATTCGGAAAAGTCTGCTGTTATTGACAATTTCTAGAAATAAGATCTCTTTCTCTGCACTAAAATGAAAGCATTCTCATCTTCCTCTCATATACAGTCAAATGGCCAGACAGAATCATGTGACTTCTTTGCAATCAATTTACCTTTTTTTGCTAATGTATTTACTGTGGAGTTATCAATGTTATGAAGGACTCATGGGTTGTGCCAAGAGGTACATGCCTCATAATATTTGTCTTTGATGGATCCTAATTCATAGCTCAGTATTAATTAAGAGAAATGGCTTTATGTACTAATTCTCTAGTTTAACATTATGCCAATATTATAGTAAATGTTAAACAGAAACTACTTTATGGTGTTTTGGGGTATTTAGTTGTATTTCGTTGGACAGACATATGAGTATTATCAAATTTGCAACATGTTGACATAAAAGATAGCGTGGTTCAGAAGACAGTGGACTTTATGCATGAGATGTTTTTCCCACATTTTCAACTTTTGACCCATATGAGCTAATGCAATAAATACGTACTTTTATGTTTCAAGCCAGATGGGAAGTATGTGTACAAATAATATTTTCAAGTCACATGAATGATTATATGTACTGCATTTTCTATAGTAAAATAGTCAAAAATCATAAAGAAAGACAGCTTGACCCCACTAATGGTTTTTATTTCCTGAAGCGTTATAGTGGATTGAATCTGCTTCATGCTGCCTTTTGACATCAGTAAAACTATAATCACAATAATATCAAGTCTATCATGCAATTGGACAGAAAGGAGTCAGTTCTTAAAATCTGTGTGATAGTTAACTTATTATATGTATTAACAGCCAAATGCTTTTAGTATTGGTACAAAAATTGGTTGAAATCCACCTATAATAGATGATTTCAATATGTCTAATGCCAACATTGATAAGTATTAAAGGAAGCGTTCCAGCCAAGAGGAAAGCTAAATATTATATGCTTTATTATGTTGAGCTAGATAAGAAAAAAATAAACACTCTAATTTAAATCATAAATAAAACTTTGCATACTTCATAGGAAAATGAGTACTGATCAACAGTAACAACTCGCTAATTATTTCTCTCATCCAATTTCCAAGAAACTCTTGCTTATACCCTCAAATCTTTTACCAGAGTATAAGCAAGAGTTTCATGTAGGGGTTATGTGATGTGCTAGGTTTTGGCAGGGAGTTTCCTAAAAATCTTTGCTGAATAGCTGGAAACCACTTCGAGCTTGAACCAGCTTATGTTTCAGTATGAGTACAATTCCTCTGAAAGGTTTACTACAACATTTCTTTTTAATGATAACAGGAAAACAGTATCAGTGAGCATATAAAAGACTTCATCCAAAATCATCAGAAATTTTTAACCATTATTTAACAACGTTATCTTCTTTGTCAGATGTGGTTGATATTGAATAGGAACAGCTGGAGAGGAGATTCATCTTGCAAGTGACCTTTTGGATTGTTTGCTAGCATATAGAAATGATTATATAAACTCAAAAAACTAATTAAAGCTAAAAGCCAGGTCATGACATTTCTTACCTTAGCGTCCTTCTCAATTTTTTCCTCATCCACTCCCTCCTCCCTGTTCCCCTAACAGACAAATAAAGATAGAAAAGAAAGAGGGCAGGCCGGTGTATGGACAGAAGGAGAAAGTGACAATGAAAAACAAAAAGTAGGTCAGTGTGGATGAGCTCAGAGCCTCTCTCGACCCAGGTAACCCCTGAAGAATACTTTATCCTGAGAGAGCCCCAAATCTGTGAAATTCATTTTCTCTCTGTAAAGCACAACACATTCTGGAAACAAAGTATGGTGCGAAGTGCCAGACTTGGACCTCTCATCACTTTGTTATGACATCACCAGACTCTCATTATTATGACAGATCATGACAGGAAACATAAGTCTCTCCAATGGGGCCCATCTCTACCTGCAGCAGGATCACCAACATTTTTCTATAGTCCCCCCCCGTGTCACCGCAGATATCTTTCTCCAATTTACCACTGAACTCTGGAAGAAAGAAGAGAAGAGGGGCATAAGATTGCTTACACTTACTGCTCACAAGTCACTAATGGATGCAATCGATAGCAGCCTGTCCTCCTTTTCACAGGAAGACCTCTGTCAGGAGAGATTTGATTAGTCGGCTGCTAGTAACCTTCCATTTTGTCCAGATCACAGAAACAGGGCTCTTTGTCTTTGTTCTATTTGTTCCTTTATTTGCTTTGGCCTTTACTTTTTTATATTACAAGCACTGCCAAAAGATCAACATCATGTACACAAGAATATTCAAAGGTAGAGGTGAGGTCTTTCTTTTATTTGTGGTATGTTAAACCTCAGGATTCTGGATTCTGCCCTAGTTTGTCTTATCTGACAACAGATAATTGAAAGATGAAAGGAATGATGTTGATGTTGAATTATTTTTTAATTTTTGGCATATTTTTGGGGGAGGTGTTCTTTGTAAGCCCATATTGGGTTTTTTAACCTCTCCGGCATTTACTATTCTTGTTTCATTACTGTTTTTGATTTTGTCCTTTTTTATGGTGTAAAATAAAGAATAAAGAAAAAAGGAACAAATAATAAAACACACTCAAATTTGAGGTTTTTACTTTTAAACATTACATAGCAACAAGAACACAGAATTCATAACTACTGTCAAAGCAACCTAAACCTCAGCTTGGCCAAAGTTTTTTTTAGAAATGTATTGTAAAAATTTTAACTGTAAAACTTATATAAATACATTTATGTGTCATTATTAAGTGAATCCATGACAATTGAATTGCCATGGAATTGAATACTTTCTGTGAAACAATTGATTATTATGCCACTAATGGTATCATATTCTCTATATGGTGAATGTTTAATAAGAACTAACTAACAGAAGTCAGTAACCATGTTTCTCTGCTCTGGTCTGTCTCTTTCTCAACCCATTAGATCACCTTTCTTGTACACTTTGATGATGTCTTTAATCTGTCCACCAGTCCTGGAGGCCAGGATCTCAATCAGCACTTGATCATCAGTCCCTGCCCCCTGAGAAAACAAATACACAGATGAGCTTAGTATGAAACAATATGGATTTTCCTCAGGTAACTCTCTTCAACCTTTATGATCCTTGAGTGTGATATAAAAAAGCAGAGAAGGTAAAGAGTCTAAAAGTTACAAAACAATAAGTCTTTTTTGATCTGGAATATATTTCAATTGCATTCAGAAAGCAAAAGACATGAAGAAGAACTGCAACATTACTGTCAACTTTTCAAAGCGGATAAAATGTGATAGAGTATTCAGAGTAACTGCAATGGGGGGAAAAAATCAACCTCTAAACTTAAATAGATTGGAGGAAAATATAGCAATAAACAGAGGAGCTATACTACATTGTAGATGATTTTTATAATGGAGAACATAGGCTGTAATAAAAATGAATAGAACATGTCTATTACAGAAGGCTCTATTTATTCTTTATTCATCTTTTTAGTTTTAACGACAGTCAAAAACAAATGTAGATCTGACTCTTAATTAACAATGCATTCATTAGCATAACAATGACAAAACAACTCCAAAGATAACTGTGCCAAAGTATCACAATTAATCTTTTGTAAATCAGATGAATTGGCAAGTGTCCTTTATTTTGCTGTTGTGATCCAGATTAGTCATAGTTTGCTGTTGATGTCTACAGATGAAAATGAACACAATTATGAGAATATAATTTGGAAATAAATGCTGACTAACAGCAGCAACAGCATAAAACAAATACTGAAATGATTCATAAGCACATAAGCGATTTAAATCCATTTTAATGTAATAACTGAGCACTGAGCAGCAATTGAAAGGAATAACAATAATAAAAAAAACAACTCCCAATCCTTGTGCATCTGGTGAAATGCACCCAATTTACATCAAATGAAATATTTGTTATGAATTTGACATTGTTGCAAAACATATGCAAGATGGTGGATAAATTAATCGTATCCTGGACTGCTCTATAGAAAAGTTGCTCCTCTACCTTCTGTTTTTATATTATGTCTATTATCAGTCATAAGTCTAGCGCTGTGTTAGTCATTTTGGGACTGTAATATATTCATAAATATGCCATGAAAATAGATAAATGAACTACAAATTGGCTGGAAAGCGCACTAAATTTGAATTTTTAGTTGATTATTTGTAGTGAGCTTGTTACTGTTTATGCCAATTGATTATTCCCACAAAATGATTACTTTTTTGTGACTTTGGTAACCCGGTAGAATAGATAACTTTGCTGGTAAATTTTAACATCCACTTGAGTTACAGTTATAATAACAAGTAGTAAACTTTGAAATCTTGCAAAGCAAAGGCTAGTGAAAATTAACCATAGGAATGGACTCAACATGTTATAAAACCTTTCTGCATACAGACATTTCAACTTGTCAGTTGACCTTAACAACTCACTGAGTTGAGTCTAAAGGCCCATTTATGCTCGATGCAGAAGATGGATACGCATACGGATGGATAGTTTTGTCTGTCTCCTGCATCAGTTAGGCTTGTAATTTGGTGTGTTTTTAGGGTCCTTTCAAGATCCGTCACTCGACGCAGAAGACGGAGCAATATCACTGGAAATCACGGGGGCAGTGCTGAACAGAAACAAACCAGAGAAGAAGAAGTAGAGGAACAGGAAGGGAAAAAATTGCAGAGGAAGAATGAAGATGATGACAAGAACTGTAGAAATTGCGCAAGCCTTTGAAGTAAGGCTATGCTATATACCGTCACCAACAGGTGTCTGAAACTGACGTCTAATTATGGGAGTCAACTCTGATCTCAACACTGCCCACTAGTGGAGGTCAACCATGGCAACGTAAAAGATGCATGGAAGTATGAGGACGGCGACACATTAGAACGTTTGAAATGGACATCCCTATTTATGGACGTAAGGGAGCATAAATGGGCCTTTGCCCCGTCTTCTGCGTCGAGTGACGGATGCCCAAGGACCCTGAAAACGCACCAAATTACTTATGTCACCGACACAGGAGACGGACGAAACAGGACCTAAACTGGTTTAGGTTCTCCTAAACCTAACCAAATAGTTTTGGTTCCTAAACTGAACAACTAACTTAACTCTGTAGTGCCAAACGTATCATATTTGATACATAGAGTTTTTGAGACATTTTGCATCACTTTATGGTAAAAACTTTACTCAAAACCCTGTTGTACACAATATACTGTACTTGTCTTCTGCCCCCCCTAATGGTTATCAGGAAGCAAAGACTACACTTCAATCATTTTGACATATCATATGGTAATAAATGGTAAATATACCAAAACAAAATGTTAATTTTTCTCCCCCCCCCCCTCATTTTTTCTTGGGTTGGGCTTTAAAGGGTTAAACCCAACAAGAAATGATGTGGTATTAACCTAACCAAGTTGCTGTGATGATTAAACTGAAAGGGGTGTGAAACACTGAGTGAGAGAGGACTTTTTTCAGAATTGCATGTGCTGGGAATGAGATGGCATTAGGTGAGAGGTTGCTGGTATTGTGCACTTTGTTTCATTAACCTGATAGATCTCTGATCTGGTCAGCTGATCCATATGTTTCTTTTCCTTTTTCTAGGTCAGAAGACATATATGCAAAATAAGTGGTAAGTGCCAGGGTTGAGTATTTCTGTGAATCATTTAAGTTGCTTGGTACTGGTTAGGAGCAGTAGCCTACTGGTTTGCTGATCAGCCAAATGTATCTTACTTGCAAAACATCATTTAGTCATGTTGTGTTGCTGTAACATTTCTAACATTTTGGAGAAATAAAGTAATACAACTGTACTACATTCACCTTTAAGGGATCCACTACAACTTCCTCTGTTTCTTATTTTTTTCCACCCCAGAATCGGACTTCATTTCAAACATTTATGATTGAATTACTCCAATAGTTTACATACATAAAGCACTTTTACTGTTACTATCTCAGAGTTGAAGGAGGGCAGCTGCGGCCAGGCAATTGCTGGACATGAGTTGTGAATCAATTTGCCTATTCATAAGTCTCTGCATACTAAATGAGGCGAATGTGTGGAGTTTCATCTAATCAATTTTAAGGCAGGATTGGATTATCTACATGGTAAAAAAAACTTTAATGCAATGTAATTTTAATGAATTGAATAGGTGCCAAAAGAGGAACTTGAAAGTTTAAGGTATCTCTGTGCCCAGTGTCTCTGTTTCAGATGAACTACCTATAAGACCTGCTTGTTGGATTCTGTAAAACATTTGAGAAAACTCATGAGTTACCTTTAGAGCCTTGTGCAGTTGAGAAGCATCATATGAGATAGGCGGCGTCATCAAGGCCACAATCAGACTCTCAAACAGCCCGCCGAGCTCAGATTTCAGTGCACTGACTAAGTCCTGCAGTCAAATAATAATTCATGATGAGAGAACCATAATCACTATAACTGCAATATGACTGCAAAAAAATAGTCTTTAAATTAATAAATGATTAGAGACCAATAACATATCAATCATAGCGTCAGAATATACTTGCTTTTAAGGCAGACTGTACTAAAACAGAGACCGTTCTGGAAAAATAAATAAATTTGTGTTCTTTATTTCAACATTTATGAGAGCATAAATTGAGATTTCCCTACACTGCTGACATTTTCGAGTAATTAGGATCTTCATGAGAGCTTTATATGCATTGAAGAGCTATATATTGTAGATGAAATATTTCTTAAAAACACCATTTAATCAAGCAACACGTACTCACAGTTGGCTCCACTGAGTTCCACTTTAATAGAAATGCATGAATAACAGCATAGCTTTGGTATTTGATTGTTTGTGCAAAACACCAAAAGCACATGTTAATCTAAAGAGCTTTTAGAGTTACCAACCGGTCGGCGGTTCGATTCCCCGGACTACATGGCGAAGTGTCCTTGGCCAAGACACTGAACCCCACCTTGCCTCCTGATGTGCCTATCGGGGTTATGAATGTGTAGAAAGCACGTAGTATGATTCGATATAAGTGCTGTATGAATGTGTGTGTGTGAATGGGTGAATGAGACATGAAGCATCAAAGCGCTTTGAGTGGTCACATGACTAGAAAAGCGCTATACAAACACAGTCCATTTATAGATGATACATTGTTTTTTTGGGGTTTTTTCTAGCAGAAAACCTTATTTAAACAAAACAGAAATCCTTATTACTATTTGTGTTAAAAAATTACAATTTAGTTACATTTTTGAAGTTTCTAAAAAGCTGATTAAATCAAATTCTCATAAAAGGAAGTTGGAAATAAAAAAGGAGAAATAAGGAGACACAGGAACTGGAGATCACATATATCAAATATACAGATAAAGATGATCATTACTTTTTATACAATGGAAAAAAGTGGAATGGCGATAAAATCATATGGGTTCATTCAGTGGCTCACTTTTATAAGACACTAATATTCAGGAATATTCCAGGGGCTACCTTTCTTATGCATATATATATATATTTTTTTTTATCTCGTCCTGCTTCATCTAGACTCTTTGTACTGGAGGCAGCAAATTGTCTCTGCCAGAATTTTTCGCAATAACCTCTACATGTGGTCATAAAACAAATATGATAAAACACTAAGATCATGAAAGCGGAAAAATGCCCATGTACTGTATTACTAACTGCACCAATAGCTCTGCTCCTGGGGGACAGCGGAGAATTGGACTTTCTGTCTTGTAATTTCTGAGCTGGAAGGATCACTGAATGTTGGTACCAATGTCTACTTTTAGTTTTTTTGGCTTCTTAATGGCATAAACTATCTTTGTAGACAAGACAGTGGCAGAAAAAATATAGTCGGATCCTTTTCGATTATATGTACAGTTATAAAAGAAACTGGTCGTGTGATTTCTACTGAAGGTTTAATTTGGGGATTTTATACATTTTATTCCTTTCGCTTTCATTAAATTCTGTCAACAAATCCTGAAAGAAGATGAAAAGGAATACATGTGTATCTGTCTGTTCATGTTTCTGTGCATGTACAAAATTACCACTTTCATCTTTTGCAGGTCTGTAAAAGCCTTCGATTACTGAATATAAATATTCTAGTTTTCAAAAGTTAATACAAAAAACAAGGGAATGGTATGACACTTGCATACTTGACATAATGTGTATGAATCCTTTTTTTTTACTGTTGATGTTTTATGTCCTGGTGTGGCCCCCTTTTAATGAATGCATTAGAGCAGATGCCAACAATGAAAATGAGAATACAAATTTTTTTTACATTTTCAATAGTTGATGAATGGCAAATTAATTTTTCTTGAACCTTTAGTTTGACACTCAGTCCAGTTTTCATAGTGTTGCATTCTAAGAAAAGTTATTTGTGTTTTTTATTTTCTATCCTCTATAACATCTGTCTAATGGACAGATTGTGCAGAGCACTTTACATGTGAGCAAGATAAATAAGATTTTTAACAGATCTATTGAACAGCAAGCCACAATGGTTTCCTAAACCAAACCACATTTTGGATCATTTATCTAGCTCCACTGCCACATTTGGCAGCCTCAAAAATCAGGCTTTTTACATGGTCAAAATCACTAAAAAGATTGTACCTCTTGTTGTCATGTCGTGAAAGGAGTGGAAACATCAACAGCATGATGAAAGCAGCATTGCAGTAGAGGACTGAATAAGGAAAATACAGCTACTGCACCATTTTTGAGTGCAGATTGTGAAATTGCTACATATTTGGTGGACTAATATTTGTATGGTTTGAGATCACTTTGTTCTGGGCTACAACACATAACCTTTGCTTAACTTTCTGGTTGCAAAGCATCATTTTATTCAGCTACATGCAGAGGTTGAGGCTCACCCAACCTTGTAACAAAAAGACATTTGGTTCATTTGCGGAATAGAAAGTAAAAATAATTTTTTTGTGCTCCTTGTGTTTCGATTTTTGATGTTTTTCTCATAAATTACATGTTTCTCATAGCATGTAAAACATCTCATCTTTTTTTTCTCAATTGTCCCGAATGAAGCCTTGGTTTGATGTTGGTGATTGAGAAAAATTCCAAGTCTAATATTCATTGTCTTTCTTCTCTTTCAGTTGTCTAGTTTTATGTTTTATCCCCTGTGACTTACCTTTCCATAGGCTTTTTTGTAAGCTGCCTTAATTTGTTGGCGCTGATCATTGCTGCGCGATGTCAGAAGCATGAGGATAGCATCTTCATCTGTACCTGTATCAGGAATAAAATGGAAAAAGAAATGTAATTGCAAATAAAGACACAATTTGCTTCCATTTAAGAATCATTTTGAATCATTTTGCTCAGAAAGTTTGAATCAGCTTTCATTGTCTGACAGTTTGTCTTTGCAAAGTGTTGGAAATGACTAAATTGAGTCACTAATCCAGAACATCTGGATGCTATTTAAGTGCATATAGCTCTGCGTGCTGGCATGCTCCAAAGTTAGAGGTCACTGATATGACCAAAAAGGAGCAAACAGTGGATGCGATTTCAGTCTTATCCAGCAGTTTGCAAGCTTTGGATTTCTAATTACCTCAGCATGTTATTGACCAGTGAAGAGCTGATGCTGTGGGTTGTTGGATCACACACAAAAGCTGCTACCAAGGTTGAATATATTGTCCCTTTACAATTTAAGTTGTCAGATACCAGTGCTAGCTTTTCATAACCCACTTCAGGAACTGGTTTAGGCAAGCACAGTATATGTACTCTGCAAACGTAAGTAATCTGAATTTCACCCCTTTTGCACCATACACCACCAGAGCCTGCACTAGGGTGTCACAATATTTTACTGCAATGCCCAGCCTGTGTTACTACAAGTTCTGTGCTCATCACATAATGTGCACAGACCTAGAAAGCATGTTTCTATACTCAAATACTGGAAAAGGATTGGTTGCAAAACAATTAAACTTCTTTAGTCTAATAGATTTAAATGTAATCAATTTCTCCTTATTATTAAGGCCAATTTTTATGTCACTTTCTATTGATTACATTTAGAATGTGTAATCTAGCTTAATTGTTCCATGAAACAAGACATTTCTTTAGATAAATTCATTTTTCACCTTATATAAAAAAGCAATTTTCCTTTGTTTAGTATAACCTGCAATATTACATGCTTTAGTATCCAGTAATTTGTTCAATAGGCATTTAAAAAAAGATTTCACGTGTAAAACCACAATCTATCTATCTATCTATCTATCTATCTATCTATCTATCTATCTATCTATCTATCTATCTATCTATCTATCTA
>JBBBVU010000007.1:9936047-9964147 GCA_037177055.1 Atherinosoma microstoma | reverse complement strand
TTCTATCTATCTATCTATCTATCTATCTATCTATCTATCTATCTATCTTAGCAAACTATTCTGTCATTAGTGTCTGAGCACTAATCCAGAAAAACTCACCAATTCCTTTCATGGCCTTATGGAGAACTTCAGCATCATGTTTGCCGTTGAAGTTGACAAAAGGTCTAACGCTGCCTCTGTAGTCCTGTGGTAAGACAGCAGCAACACCTTATATTAAATAACATGACAGCTAACACCTTTGGCCTGTATTTTCAGTTATTTGTCTAGCTGCCAAGAGAAAATCTCCAACAGGAATGTTTTATTGAGTGGTTATAGAAAATCTAAAGGTACTGAAACTTGCAGCAAATAAGTGCTCAAAGCTCCCCACTGTAAAACATTGCCAGTAGCTATTAAAAGCTCTCCCAGGTTTAGATATAGTCACCAAAAATTCTGGGACAGTATTGTAGGTAGAACCTAAATCAGGTGTGATGTTAATCATTCATTGTTAATTATGATTTCTCTCACACAGAATCACAACATGTAACTGAGGTTGCAACTGTGAAAAGGTATGCATGCTGATTATGCAGGTGCATCAGAATCAGAATGTACTGTAATTAACTTAAATTAACATAACTGTAACAGTTAGCTAAACACTGGTTTTCTTCTGAATACTACCGAAAAGCATTGCATTTTTATGCAGTACATCGGGATAAGGTGTGCTTTTGTCTCACAATCAAAGCAAATTTTAAATAAGCACTACTCATTAAATACTCAACCATTTCGGTATGGGGATTTTGACAATGGAATAGTTGTCAAGAGGAACAACAATGACATAGAAAAGTTGTTATTTTATTATTCCCATTTTAGAGTAGCTGTGTCATCAGGTAATACTGTCTCCAAACCACTGATGAAAATGTAATGCTGTGAGGACACAACATATACAAGTACCTGCAGTTTCCATGCATATGGTAATACAATATGGTACAAATTAGACCACCGTCATCAACGGAAACAGAGTTCTTACCACTCATCCTCATCAGACAGTCTGAGATCTCTCAACAAGCTTAGGGGGATAAAATTAAATCAAGGATATCAAATGAAGCTGCTCCTTCTCTTTTCGTGCTAATGTGAGTATACTACGCTAGACATATCAATGTTTTACTAATGAGTGCATCTTCGTGGAAAGTCCTTTCAGTGAAATTAAGATGATCTAAAGATAAACGTATTTGCAAACACCAAGTCTTTGCATAATTAGAAGAAACTTGTAAACTGAGAATGCTTTTAAATTTATGAAGAAAAAGGTTTAGGGTTGCATGCAAATCAGATGCTGGTCCTTTTAGTGAAGGGTTGTGTCTGAGACTGCAGAGCCAGTATCATGGTGACTTAGAAAGGTATTGACCTTTAAAGAGACAAGTATGCTTCATTATTCAAACATAAAGGTTAGTCCTCTTGTGTGACTAAAACACACTGCTCTTAATTTCAGCTATACATGCAAAACAGAATTTATTTCTTGGCATTTCATGTAGTATTTATCTTTTGGTATATTTCAAAACACAGAAAGAAAAAGAAAGACTCACCATCCTTTTTGCTGATGAAACAATTGAATAAATGTTGTAACCTGCAAGAAAATGGAAATGGTTCAAAAAGAAAATTGACTTTGCATGTTTAAAAGCTTCATCTAGGCATCTGCCAGTATGATGATTAACAAAACAATTTTTTTCTTCTTACCAACAGGTGTGTGTCCTCCTCTTCTCACAGGTGATATGTGCTCAGGCAAGCTATTTATTTTCTTCTCCCCTTAACACCCCTCCTGTAAGGGAAGGCTGTCAAGATGCATTCACCTCATCCACAACACAGGCAGTATTGCCTTTCACTCGCTGCCAGTGAAACAAGAGATCATGATCTCATTCATCCAGTTGCTTTTGTATGACCCTTAAAATGTAACAATGGTCTAAATGGTTGTATGAAGCGCCCTTAAGTCCAGAGCTGGTGTGACTGACAGTAGCGGCTATGACAGATTCTCAAGAATGGTATGGGTTATTATTCAGAAACAACACTGTCCAGTATATTTTATAGATATTTCTTATATATTGAAGTCAAAACATTGTTAATCAGGAAAAAAAATCAAACTTAAGAGAGTAAATCATATATTATAAGCTCACATGTAAAATTCAAATTTGTTAAATAACACAAAGTTAAGAAGTGCTTGAAATGGCACCTCTAAATTGTACAGAATACTTCCAAAATTAAAGTACTGCCCATCAGCCTAAAATACTTCTTACAATCAATATCATAAGCCATAATTACCTCTATGATGGATGAAACCCTGAGGGAGACTGTCGTTTCTCTAATAATTCATCATAAATATGTCATCTTACCATAGAGCAGGTTCTCATTTGCACTTTGTCATTCACATTATCAACATGCTTGCAGGCATTTTTAGTTCTAGGTAAAAGTGTGTTAAACCGAACGGGACACAAACAGAAGATTCTTGATGGGGTGTGAGAGATCCGCGCACCTAAGCAGCAAGGTGCAGCTCACATGTCATTACTGCTGTCTTTCTTCCTGCAAACCTTAATTAAAAAGAGCACTTGTGAGACGATGAGAGTGTGAACACCATCTGGGAGGTAACAGAAGCTCAGCTTTCCATTTCACAACCTCCCAGAATGACATGGAGCCAATTTCCTTTATTCACAATAAGCAAACATAGCTGATAACAGCAAACATATCATATTACATCAAGTTTTTTTTTCTTTTTTTTTCTCCATATGATTGAGAAATCTTTTTCTCTTACTTGAGTGAATTCAACAGATAATTCATGCGGTGTATAGTTATTAAACTGAAGCTAAGACAATAAGATTATATTTATGCCTCACTTTAGATACAATGAGTTTGTAATAATTTTAAAAACTGCAAATTTCCATTTGTGCACATTTTAGTCCCTTAGTGTCCCAATCCAGGGCCCTAAATTCTGAATGTAAACATAAACCTAACTTAATTCTTTAAGAAACCCCTCAATGATAACTTGATAAAGTAATGTACACTTATTTAGTTCAAAACATTGAGATTTTTAGCTCACAAAGCTAATTAAGAATATATGTTGATACATATAATACTGTCAAAATAGATATACCTAATTGTCATAATGTGGCACTATTTTCCACTATTGACTATAAATCACAAATCACACTATAAGTGATACTCACCAAAAATTAGATGACAGTAAACAGCAGTAACTGGTGAGCTAACCATTAAGAAAAAAGTGATTAAGCTATTAGTTACTTAGTGATTAAGCTATTAGTTATCTAGCTAGCTGTAACAATTGTTGACTAACATCACTCTTTGTGCGCTGTTCATTTCTGTTCACTCACTGCTGCGTGCAATTTCATTAAATAAAAGCAGAGAAATAAACTCTGCATAGTTACAGTTAATAGCTACTCAAAACACACATTAGCTTAGTTGCTAAAGCATTATATAGCTTGTTCTAAAACTACCCATGGGTACTACTTATATTCTACCCTCCAGAATATCCTTATGGTTCTAGACCAGAAACTGGAGTGGTCTTCCAACACACAGCATGGGAGGTCACCTTTCCTTCCTGAGGTGGACACCAGATGAGGCGGAAACCGCAGGGCATTTTGGACAATAATAAACACTCCCTCCACAACACCCTGACAAGACAGAGAAGCAGCTGCAGAGAGAGCCTGATCTCACTGTGCTGTAGGACTGAGAGGTTCAGGAGATCCTTTGTTTCTGTGCCTATTAGACTGTACAACAGTGGCTTCTAACATGTTCCTTATCATTTATAATGGGGAACTACAATATTGCTCATATCGCTAAAATCTTACTCATTTTAAATACTTCTCTTATTGAAAATATGTGCATATGGGTAAAATTGTGAGCTGCTTGATTATTCTAATTTCCCCCATGGGGATGAATAAAGAAAGTACCTACCTACCTACATACCAAACTAACTAACTAACTAACTATGTATCTGGTGTGCTGTACACATCAACATATTGTTGTTTTTGGTGGAACATTGACTGACCAGATTTCCAAAAGAAGGTTAAACTAAGCTCCAAAATCTGTAGCCTCTGTTGCATACTCTGAATCTTCACTCTTAAAGATTCAGCATGGGAAAAAATCTATGCCCTACACTAGCCCCTGCTCTGAATGTGCAGATACTATAGGAATGAAAGAGAAAACGAACCATTTTAAATGTTCTTGTCCAGGTGTCTTGACTACTTAATTTCTTGTAGCAGAGAATATTTTAAAGTCATGACAAATCTGTCTTGCATTGAAACTCTTTAAATCTGCAGTGATAGATTATCTATTGTAATCAATCAGTTATTGGCCTTTAGGGGAATGCTTTGGCGGAGTTCATTATTCAATTCCTAAACTTTCCTTTCATTAATTTTTTTGTTTACATTTTAGATGATTAATTTAAACAATATCCCAATTTGATTGCACCATGGAGTGTACTATGTCATTTTGAATACATTTTGACTATAAATAAAACTTTACATTGTTCATACAGCTTGTTTAACTTAATTTGTAATGGTAAATGTGATATACCTAAAGGCTTTAAACAAGATACTGAGTAGCCATTGAGTGTGGATTGCTTTGCAAACTGCAATTTCCGCTATCCAAAAATGAAATATGAGTCTCAAAATGAATTATGTGTTTTAAGAGTGAAGGAAACAGCTACAAAGTTATTCATAATACAAGTAAGTGATCCTGCAAGCTGCTATCTGTTGGTTTCTTTCCCTGGAATAAAGTAGCAAAACAGTATCATGAGTTTCCATGAGTGGTGTACCTTGGAACAGAGCTGTGTGTTGAAAGCTCAATTTGTCTGGTCTTGACTGACGGACAATAAGCTTTAACATCAATCAAAGCCCTCCCCAGCTGCCACAGACTGCTTTTGTTTGCAATCTACTCTGTGCTTTTCACTTTTACAAGCATTACCTGCCCCTTCTTAATGGGTAACTGTCCTTGGCTCTGGTCTAAAAGACCAAGAAGGTAACCTTATTGTCTGTTAACTACTTTGAGTTCAAGTAATGATGAAACAAAGTAAGATATACATTTGAAACACCAGTTAGATGAATACTTTGACTTATCTCAAAAATGTATATTGTTAGGATGGAAAATAGAAGACTGGCCTAAAGATAAAGTTAAGTATTATTGTCCCATTTAACCCTATGTTCAATTTTCTTTTATTTAGTTTAAATTCCAGTTGAATGCAAATTTATTAAATCAAAGTGATATCTGCCATTGGCAGAACAAGTTCTACGCTGCAAAAAATATAGTCTCTTCTCCTGCTCATTGTTTGCTTCTTTGTTGTCATCAAGAATTTACATATTAAGTTACAATAAGAGTATGAACACACTCCTTTTATTTAATCACATACCACTTTGTTCTAATTTATTGTTCTAGTGTTTTATTTTATACTTATCTTAGATTGTTTTTATCTTTATTTATTTATTTTTATAAAAAATTTTGTCAGCTTAACATCTGTTATTTAGATTCCAGTGTTTAATTTTTCCCAATGCGATTGATGAGGGTTAGAACAGTGATGGTCAAGGACATCACTTTATGTATGTGTGTGGTATGTATGAGCGGGTATATGTCATGTATGTGTGTGTATGCGTGATTTTGTGGTCTGGAGGACTTTATGGGATAAAATGTTTTTTGTTGTTTTTAATGTAAAGCATTTTGTATTGCAATTTGAGTAATCCCAGCAGAACAGATGACTGTTGTGTTTAACATTTGTGAAATATACTTTGCTTTCTTGCCAAAAGTAAGATGAGAAAATTGCTTCACCTGCCATGGTCTATCACTGAGCTGTAGGGGTTGAGGCAGTGGTATTGATCTTTAACTTGAGCTGTTGATAAAAGAAAATTCAATTAAATAAAATCTGTTAAGTAGAAAATTGCCAATTGCATTAAGAAATGCTACCATGCTTTAATATTACAGAAATCAGTAATGGATATTTGTGCAAATATGTGTCCTCTGTGAAGAAATTAACTCTCAAAGTAATGTTATTTACCCTCTGGGTCAGGAGCCTATTGATTCCACCAAGACTATTAAATCAAACACTGCCCTTCCACCTCTGACTAATGACAGTAAAGGAGAATTTAACCCACAGTAAAAGTTACATTTACCAAGTCATAGAATAAACTTGCTTATTTCATGTCTGTTAGCAGTAACACCAGCTAAAGATTGAACAGTATTAAATCTGTGATTGCAGTCAATATCCTTTTCCCGTCAAGGGTCTCATTTACTGTCCACTCACTATGGACACAAGAGTTTATAAAGCTAGTGACAGCCCCTTTAATTTATTTTATTGGCAGATATCCCAACATGCAAATTCACGAATGAGTGCAAATTGCTCTTCTGAATGCTTTGCTTTAATCACTATAAATCAGGATGCAGATTTAATTCTGGCTTTTGCTTTTACTGTTAATTTAGACATTTGAGCTTGGTTGAGTAAATTCATCACAGAGATGAAAAGAAATGTCTTTTGCATATGATTAACTGCATTGTTGATCGCTCAAAATAAATGACACATTTCATACTTTTCTAATGAAATAGCCGATAAAAAAAACAAACTATACTCCTTATGAGTAGGAACGTGTTTATTTTATGAGGCAGTATAGCTTGAGCCCAACACAAATTTTTCTTACATGAACCCGCACAGGCATTCAAGCACTCCAACAAGCCCCAGTCCTGGCAGTATTTTGAGACGTTTGTCCCATCTTTCACAACACGCGCTGCAACCTCTGATCAGAGCAAGGCTGTCTGAAGGAGCGGACGGGCTGCAGGACTGATTTGGCCACAGAGTTCCTGAGCTGCTTAAAGAGCATCCAAAGAAGCATCATCATGAGCGTCAGGAGCCCAAAAAGCATACCCACGTACAAGCTCAGGTTCCACCCCCAGCCCAGTGCCAGGGGCAGCGAGGTGGATGCCACCAAGAATTTTTTGGGGGCAGGCATGGGTTTCAGGGAGCAAAAAGCTGCTCTCTATCCACACTTGGGTCTTCAAGGCTCGGGCAGATGTTGTGTTGAAGCTGCAGGAGCCATTCTTCAAACAAAAATCCAATCAGCTGGGTTGCGTTAAGGAATTCCATTTGTTTCCATGGTTTAATTCCAGTTAGTCTCACAAGTGTGTGCCGTCCGTGATAAAGCAAACCTGTTGAGCGCAAAGGCATGGCCTAAGGGCTGCCCATTCTTCTGTGATGAAAATCCTTTCTGCAGCTGGCTCTGCTTTCCCTGTCAGATGCCTCACACAAAGCCAGCCTCCTCATTATGGGGAGGGGCAGAGAGAAAGATGCCTGCAATGCCATTGGCTGCCTTCAGCCCCCTTTTAAAGAAAACTGATGGATGAGTGAAAACCACCAGTTGCTGCCACTTGATTGCAGTTTGTCACATTTGATGAAATTGCAACCAAATTGCTGAAAAATGCTTTACTGATCTCCTGCTCACATTGAAGTGAAAAGCTACCCCCCCCCCATTACTTTGCAAATAAGCTAATGTTTAGTATTTGCCATTTTTAAATGCATGTCTATGAACACCAAGTCCATCCATTAGTCCAGTTTGTCCACAGAGCCCAGGCATGCTACTTACTTAAATAGAACTCAATTACAAAGCAAACCCATAATTGACTAGTCACTGGCCTGAATACTTAACATGAAACCTCACATTTGATTTAGAACATGCTCCCATATATGAAGCACTGAAAGATTGTCCTCTGC
Organism: Atherinosoma microstoma; assembly: GCA_037177055.1. Classification (NCBI taxonomy): domain Eukaryota; kingdom Metazoa; phylum Chordata; class Actinopteri; order Atheriniformes; family Atherinidae; genus Atherinosoma; species Atherinosoma microstoma. The sequence goes on along the minus strand of JBBBVU010000007.1, from coordinate 9,956,418 downwards.
TGCCCTCATGAGTTCAATGTGAAGATAAAGATGCACCGGGTTACTTTAAGTGGATTTTATTTACAAGAGCCATATTTTACAGTGCAGAAGGTGCCTCAAAAGCTGAAAATTTGACAGTACAATGAGACAGATGACTCCTTGACAGACAAATGCACTTTAATCTGCATCCAGTGAGGTCAAATTGTTACACCTGACAGTAGGCAAAAAAGAAACACACTGCTTAGAAAAAAACCGAAACCCAAATAACTAGGAATAGTCACAATTGTTGTCCGAGTTAAAGTACATTCACAGGTCCTGGAGTTTGACACTGTAGATGAAAGCAGCATTTTAGAATAATGAGACCTCTGCATTTGTCTGATTAAAAGTCAAACAATGAAAACTGCTTGATTAGCCAACAACTGTTGTAGTGTCTGGCTTGAACATTGGACTTTAGAATATAAAAATATTAAAAACTTCTAAAACATCTAGCACAACTCCAAGGAGCAGGGCCGTCACTTGAAATTGGTGCACATCATTTACAAAAAAAAAAAAAAGTCAAAAAAAAAAAAAAGGATGCACAGCTACATCAAGAAAAGGAGTCAGTTCAACAGCAGTTTGGCTGGTGGATTGATGGTAGAAACTTCATGGTACCTGTAAAAGAAAGTTTAGAAAAGTTCACACCAGATTGCTACAGCACAAGTTAATAGCAGTAAGAGCAATGACAAACTCATTAGCAACCCACTTAGAGCCTTTGTACTTCTCTCGGACAGACTGCTGGGCGTGTTGAGCAGCATTGAGGTACAGTCGGTGAAGATCTTCAATGCATGGCATCAGATCTTTCAGGATGTAGCCAGTCTTCTCTGTCAAGGACTTGGGCTGAGGAGCAGACAGTTACAGTAGGTTTGAACGAGCTTCGAGTAATTTGCTCAGTGTAAAGAGGTGGACAAACATTTCCAGGAACCATTACACATAGTTTAATTAGATATTGCTGTTATTCTAAACAGCTCAGGTTTGCTTTGGGGGAAAAGAAACAGGACTTTAATCTGAAAGCTGAGACTGCTGGCATTTTACTGACCAACTTCATATTCTGTACACATGGATCCAGTTGATAGCAAACCCTTTAAGCCAGTGGTGGGGAGCCTTGACCCTCATCCTGCAAGTTTACCATGCATCCCTACTCCAACACACCTGATCCAACTTAATGATCCACTGATTTGATTCAGGTGTGTTGGAGCAGGGATACATGGAAAACTTGCAGGAATGTGGCCTGAGGACCAGGGTTACCCACCTCTGCTTTAAGCAATTTGAACTTACCCATGAGCCACCGGTCACTGTGTTGCTGGCCAAGATATAGGCTGCAGCCGCTGTCTGTGATGGCAGGTATTTCAAGAAGGGATCTGAATCAACCAAGCTGAGCTCCCCAAGGTACTGAAAGAACAGAAACATCAAGCTACATGCAATTTTAAACATTATGATACCTGCCACTGTAACTAAAAGCTGTCACACAGCATAACTGTGTTAAAGTGCCTTGTATGCATTCAATGGACACATCCTCACCATTGCCAGGCTTTCCACCTGTTTGCCAACAGACTGGTGGCAGAAGTACTGGGTGAGAAACTGGCTTATAGTTGGTGCTGCCAGGTCAAAGGACAGCACTTTAAGGACCAAATGCTCCATTCTTAACACTTGCTTCTTGGTGTAGGTATCATCTGTGATATAGACAAACTCTGCCACCTCAGGAGGGTAGATCTCCTCAAATTTCCTGAATTTCAAAAAAAAAGAAAGAAAAAAAATTACATGGGGAATAAGTTTTCAAATGAATATAGACTGAACATATATACATACGAAGCCAGCAGCATGGCAGCGGTCCCAACAAGCTGAAGTTTGCCCCTTAGGACAGACATTGAAGACAGGAAGCGATCAATGTAGTTAACAGCCAGATAAAGGGTCTCGTTCTGGAGCTTGTACTCCTCTCCAACCTCGACCAGCCAGTCCACTAAGATGGCCCGCATGCTGTTTGTGATGTCAGGCTGCTTCTTCATGTAACCTGCTTTTGGTCTGGTTTTCACCTATGGGACACCAATAGTGTTAAACAGTGTGCATCCACAAAATAAAGTCCAACAACCAGCAGTTGTAATGTGACCACATCTCACCTCAATTTCTCTCAGGTATGTGTGGATTTCAGCTGCATATTCTGGGACTTCATTTACATTAACAGCCTTCTCCTCCCCCTCAACCACAGACATGTCCATGGGAGAATCTGAAAAATAAATTCTTCCATTTAGTGTGCATAAAAGTCAGACTAGACCTTGTTGGTCAGCTTTGTAAAGAAAATTGTGTCTGCTGTTAAGTTTCTTTTGCAACCAAGTTTGACAAAACTTTACATCTTACCAAAGCTGACATCCATCGATGATGGAATATCAATTGTAGCAAGGGGCTGCCGGAGCTGTGCAACTGCATGGTTGATTGCAAGAGGAGAACTTTCCACTGTGGGCTTTACTTTGATGGCTTCAGCCACCCGCTTTTTGGTGCAGGCCCCATCAGGCTCATCCACATGGATCTGGAAAGCAGGTTGCTTGGCAACTGGTTTATCGAAGCAGCTTTTCCCAAAATCTTCATTTTTACAGGACAAAGGCTGTGAGGATTCCTGGAAGCAGAACGCATGGCAATTTCAGATTATTCCTCATTAAGAAGTCCCTTATGCAGCAAGGGAAATGCAGACAACCCAGCACACCACATTAAGTTACAAAAGTTAAACTGGGGGGGGAAAAAAAATAATAAAATAAAGCTTAGTGAGAGTCAAGTAATAATATGAACTTGTCTTATATATCTTCACAAGATCTCAACATCTGATCAATAAACCGTATAACTGACGGCGGGAGAAACGCCACAAGCAGAAAGTCACATGCATGCTTGCAAAAGCTTTTGACTTACACCAATGAGATTAAACAGCATTAAAAGTGACAGTGACGTTAAAATGGCGGACTACTAAGGAAACGATAGCATTTAGAGTAACACACCTCTGAATATGTTAAAGCTGTTCAGAACTTCTAGAGCCGCGTTACCCCAATTTCACTCGTTTCCCATTGCAATTTGAAGTTAGTGGCCTCCAAAACTTAGAGTAGCATCCCACTGACCCAACAGTTATTAGCATCAGCTAGGCAAACCAAGCAGCATTGTTAGTTACCTGCTTTGCGCCGCGCTGGTTTTTGCTCCGCTGCTTGTTCTGCAGGGCCCCCAGGACTGTTCTGTTGGCGGCTTGTTTAGGTGGAAGGTTTTCTTGGTTTTCATTTGCAGGAGCTCGGGATTTAAGGGAGCCTCTGAGCCGCGACAGCATATTCTCCTGGTTGTGGTATTCGTTAGCCGCGCTTCCTTGTCTGTTAGCTCCTGACATCTTTCCAGTCCCCTCCAAACAAAAACGTCTGCCTGCCTTTACTTAACTAGCAAAAAACACGAGTGTTGTTGGCTCGTATTCGTGAAAAAATATGTCGGACTGTCTTTCGTAATAAAAGATCGCGTGTGGGCAGTTATAACAAAACGAGCATTAGCTGGTATCCCTGTTGACGAAGAGAAAATACTTCACAATCAAAACTAAACAGTTGATATGGCAACGACACTCGGTACTGCTATATTAAGACAGAGGAAACAAAAACGAGACACGCAGCTCCCGGCAGACTGATTAAAAACCGAACTTCAAGTCGCCATATTCGTACGTTCTAAAATGAATACTAACCTGTGCACAGGGAAGCTAACCACGATCCATTTACACAGAAACATATACCAGGACGCTGCTTTCTTTCAGTTCAAGTAGCCCGCGAGTATTGAAACGAACCAATCATAGAGAGCGTAGATAGTGACGTCAAACTTGTACGGCAACTGAAATAGTACAAATTACTGTAATTAAAAATTCAAAACCGGTTTGTCACAAAGACCAGCAGGAGCGTTATGTCTATGGTTATAGCACAGGATATACAACAAAATGGAAACTAAGAGGTCTAAACATATACAGTATTAATATTTGACGTAACACTGTCATCCCAACAAGACAGTCAAACCTTTTCTAAAATTGTATCGTCATTTTTATACGTTATCCTGATCAAGTATATTGTTAAACATGTTTTTCAGGTCGTTAAATGGAATACTTGAAAAAAGAAAGAAAAGATAAAATATGCTTATAATATTAAAAGGGACGGTGTTCACGTGCAGTTTTTATTTTAGTTTTTTTTATCATGCATAAACGTCTATTTGGAAAATTACTCCTGTAGTTTGTTCACTTGAAGTTACCACTTTAAACAGTTTGTAGGTTCAGTCTTTAAGGATGCAGTTTCATAAGTTGTAAAATGCAGAATAAATGTTATGAAATAGAAACTACATTTCTCTCCTAAATAAGGAAATGTAGTACCTTGCAAAAGAATTCACCCCCTTGGCTTTTTACCTATTTTGTTAAATTATAACCTCTCAATTTATTTAAATGATTTTTTAATTTGAATTTTATTTTATAAAACTGCACAAAATGTGTGATGATGAATGTGTGAAAAGTGAAAAAGAGTGATCAGGTGTGTGCTATGATTTTGATGTTTTATACTTATTTTTTTTAAATTGTTTTTATGTTGTGAAGCGATTTGTGATGCGCAATGTATGAAAGGTGCTATATAAAGTTTGTTTTGATTTGAAAATAGTCTAAGTTCTGAAGTGAAGTAGGAAATTTACAATAAAAGGAAAGTAATTTTTGAAGATAAAAAAACCTGAAAATTGCGGAGGCGTGTATCCATCCCTTTTGTCATGAAGCCCCTAAAAAGCTGTTGTGCAAACAATTACCTCATTACATCATTAATTAAATGAAGTTCATCTGTGTGCAATATAAGTGTCACATGATCTGTCAGCTTATACACAGCTTTTCTAAAAAGCTCCAGAGGCTGCAACATCTAAGCAAGAGGCACTGCTAACCATAAACACTGCCATGAAGATCAAGGAACTCAAAACAAGGTCCATAGGACCACAATAAGCCAAACACTCTATAGAGCTTGGCCTTATGGAAGATTGGCCAGAAGAAAGCCATGCCTTTTACCTAAAAATAAAAAGGCTTGTCGGAGACTCCCAGAATATGTGGAGGAAGGTGCTCTGGTCAGATGAGATGAATCTTTCCGGTCATCATGGAAACGCTATGTCTGGTGCACACCCAACATATCCCATCACCCCAAGAACATCCCTACGGTGAAACATGGTGGTGGCAGCATCATGTTGTGGGGATGTTTTTCAGCCGCAGGAACTGCGAAACTGGTCTGAGTCGAGGGGAAAGATGGATGGAACTAAATACAGGGATATTCTTGAGCAAAACCTGTACCAGTCACCTTCCACCAGGACAATGACCCCAAGCATACTGCTAAAGCAACATTGGAGTGGATTAAGGGGATATGTGTTGGAATGGCCAAGTCTAAGCCCAGACCTCAATCCAATTGAGGATCTGTGGTCACTTATTGCTGTTCACAAGCACAAACCATCAAACTTGGAGTAACTGGAAGATGATGATCTTTGGAAACTGTTTTTTTCTTATACAGATTATAAAAGATCATAGTTGATTTATACTTGTGTATGCTAAGTTTCAAGCTTAAAAAATAAAGCAAACACATCAGCAAGAACAGGAAACCATTGTTTTACAATCACGAGTTACTGGAGTGACAGTTTAATCATACTTAAAACATGTGGAAAAATTACTAAACATCTTTCTAATAAGGTATCACTGTACCAAAACCTTTTACTCTCACCAGTTTAATAATTTATTGTAGCATTAGGGTATCAGATAATTTTTGTATCAATATGGAGTACTCAGTCCTATGGGAAAGATGATATAAAAACATAAATTTCATAAATTTTAAAAGTTTTATATTTTGTAAAGCCTTCAATAAAAAGGACCTGGAGCTTTCTAGCATCCTTATTACTGTACACCTTTACAACGCTATAAAAAATATAATAATTTAAATATTCTGCACTGTAATAAACAACCAGTTTCTAAATAAAAATAGGACAACACTTACACAAATTGTAACTATCATGGCATAATGCTGTATTTACATTACAAAAACAACACAGACATAAATAATATCATTTGGTCTATCTGACTTCATGCCTCATTGAAAAAATCCAACAGTGAATTTAACTCATAATTATCAAGTATCTCCAACAGCGAGGACACCTTTGTTTTCACATTCTGGCCCTTGAACTTGAATTTGTCAATGAAGAGGTCAGTGATCATTCCTGCCGGAAAGAGAAACACACAAAAGATGTAGATTACTGGAAGCAGACACGCTTAATAGTGATATGCAGAGACAATGAGTGTTGGTGAAACGTCACCATAAAGTCTTTCAAGGTGTGCTGGCTGCTTCTTGTATTCCTCAAGAAGGTTAGCAGATTCATCCAAGATGCTGCGATACTCTGGGATGAGGAAATCGGCGTTCCCTTCGTGAACCTGAAGCTCCTGCAAACCACAGAGGAAATGACGGTGATATAAATATATATGCAATGGAACACCTTCACTACCATAAAAAGAAAGGAAAACTAATTTTAAAAAAAAATAACACAAAGAATTTAACCAGGAAGAAATGTCCTTTTTTTAATTAAAAGCGATATAATGTGAATAATGTGAACATGATCATATTTAGGCTGTGTTCAATTCTGATCTTGAAGCGGATATAAGAATGACCCTCAATGGCCAATTTGTTAGTTTGTCTGCCTACTATCACCTTAAGAATATATCAAGGTTAAAAGATCTGATGTCCCAGCAGGACCTGGAAAAACTAATCCATGCTTTTATCTTTAGTCGGCTTAATTATTGTAACAGGTCTTTACAGGTCTACCAAATAAATCAATTATACAACTGCAGCTGATTCATAACTCTGCTGCTCGAGTCCTCACTAAAATCAAGAAAGTAGACCACATCAGTCCAGTTCTGAGGTCTTTACACTGGCTGCCTGTCCGTCAGAGGATAGACTTTAAAGTTCTGTTGCTGGTCTCTAAAGCTCTGAATGGTTTAGGACCAAAATACATCAGTGACCTCCTGACCCAGTATGAACCCAGCAGACCACTCAGATCATCCTGTACATGAAATGTGCTCTATAAATAAATTTGCCTTGCCTTGTTTTCTTATTTGCAGAAAAGGGACATTTCTAATCAATACTTACTTTCAGAGCATCGACAAGCTGAACTTTCCTAGCCAAGAACAACTGATACTCCAGCTTTGGATGGATCATCCTGAGGGTGTGGCTCACAGAGTTATCACTGATATCTGAAAGATTAATAAACATGTAATGATTATCTTTTTAAATCAATAAGATAAAATGAAATTAAATAAAACATGCCAGTGAACACTACTTACCATATGAGATGTTTAGATTGATTTTCTTTTTGGTAGCTTCTTTGGAGAGAACATCGCTCAGTATGGAGATGGTAGAGATGTTGTCAGACTTGAAGTGGCCCTCCCCTTTGCTGAAATTACAAATTTACATGGTTACCATCAAGATTATATCAGATAAAGTCTAGGTGAAGGATTTAAATGAACTGTGCACATGTTTTAACTCTTTGCTGTGCAAAAAATAATCAAACATAACAAAGAAGTACCAGTATGTGGCTTCAAGCTGTGTGCCAAGGAACGTGTTATGGAAATAGAAAGTAATGCTTTCTCCTGCAGGTGTTTTCTCAGGCACCTCTGGCAAACAGAAAACCACCCAGGAATGGATCTCTGCAAAACTGAACTGTCCCACCAGGCTGAGCCGGTTCATGGGTCTGAAACACAGTCATAAAGACAAAAGATGAGATCATGTTCATTATCGGTGGTAGAGGCTCAGCTGGTAGGGCCAGATGTCCAATAATAAAAAGGTTGGTGGTTCGGATCCCGCTCCTGCCCCAGTCAACTGTTGTTGTGGCCTTGGGCAAGACGCTTTACCCTCCTTGCCACCAGTGTTGGCATCACTGGCAAAACTCAATTGTAAGTTGCTTTGGATAAAAAGCGTCTGCTAAATGACTGTGTAATGTAAACAACACAGGAGCAAGTGACACTAACTTTACATTAGTTCAACAAATCTAAATTCATATCTATGTGCTTTGAATATACTTTCAAATTCAATCAGTCAAGCTTTTACTTTAATTTTCTAACCAAAATATTCACCTGTCTGGGTCTATGCTGTGGGTCCGCTGGTGCAGGGACAGGGGTTTGATCTGGTACTGACGGACCTGGCAGGTCTTGGGCTGCAGTCTGGGGGTAATGTAAGCCTGCAGGGTCCCATACTGTCCCTCAATGGATCTCACCTGGAAATAGAGATGATTGTGGATTAAACACATTGTTCTTCAGTGGTGGACTAAATCATATGTACAGTAGCTTTAACAAATGGGCTAGGTAGCAATTTTAATACAGCTACCAAATAACCCCAACATAAAAGCTTGGTGCAGTAAACAGTATCAGGAAACCATAATCATACAAAACTAGGCCAAGTCTAGTATCATGACTTTGAATACAATAGTTGACATTGAACATAAGGGAACACCCACAAGGCTTCACTAAGCACCAGAGGATGACAGAGATACATGTATTGGTTACCTTAAGCTCAAGTCTGGTAGTGTTGGCTTGACATCTGTAGGTGGCCAAGAGGAAGTTCCCATTAGGCTGCTGGAAACAGAATAAGGAATCAGGCCTCAAAAGTAAGCGTGTGGCTTTATTTGTGCAGAATGTTTACCCCATAAACAGATTACACAGCTCACCTCTGAGTCACATTCACTGAAACTCACAACGGCTGAGTTCTTATCCACATCCAGCAGGTCTATGGGCACATCACTCTGTGTAAAAGGTCAAAATAAAAGTTACATTCTGCACATTCACATCTGAACCATGGTAATAGTGTTTAATTGCTGCATGTACCTGGAGCAACAGGTTGTCGATGGCAGTCTGCACCTCCAACGTGAGACTGTAGCTGGCATCGTCCTGGCAGAGCGCAAACTTGTCGTTGATGCTGAAGACGGGTACAGCTGAGACAGCCGTGCTTGACTGAGTGGTCTGCTGGTACTGTTCACGTCCCTGAAGGACTTTAACCTGAAGCTGCTCCAACTCTGCCCTACAAGGAAGCAAACAATATGACTGAGTGGAGAACAAGTTTGTTTTGAAAACCTACTTTTCAAGAAAGATATTATTGTGTTTCTACCGGAGTGCTTCAACTTTAGACTGTGTCTCCTTGCTCATCCTGACCTCCTCTCCTGGACCACCCTCAGCCTTCTGGGGCTCAGTGGTCAAACCAGTCACCCATCCTGAGAGAAGGAAAGCAGCTCATATTGAAAACTATAGCATCTCTATTTCAAATAGATATTAAAGCCTTTTGAATTATGAACAGCTTAAGTGGCAATGTCTCAAATGGAAAGTGGAGAAAATCAAGTGGATGGGACAATCAATCCTTCTTCCTTTAATTTCTGAGAAGAAACGTATACACTCACTCCATGGCTTTAGAAAACAGTTTCCTCTAACCTGTATAGGTGGCAGTCAAGACCTCATCATAAGACTCTTTCCCCACACAGCCACCCTGGATCGAGGTCACACTCTCTGACAATACCTGTAATCAAGAAAAAGGAAACTTTGGCCAATAATGAAAAAATAACTTAATTTGTTGAAGTCAAAAAGTAAAAAAAAAGAAAAAAAAAAAAAAAAGATCAACGTCCTATTAAAGTTTTTGCTGCAAATATCAAAATCCCCAACTCTTACTTCCTCCTGCAGTATCCTATGAATTTACCATAAACTAACTTGCTTGTGTTTAAATGGAGATCTTCCCAGGTTTAAAGAGAGCAAGCTTTGATACATTTGAAATCTCAGGCTTTCAGCTCATAATACTAAAACTCCCTAACACATAAATCTTCATTGAACACCCTCAGTTAAACTACACAGACCTAATGTGTCAGCTGCTTGTAATGGTGTGTTCAGTCCAAGTGCAATGCAAACTGCCCGGGTGGTGTGATCACATACAAGCCAATGGAAGGAAGTGGATACATGATTTTCCCTTCAAGTGAGTTGAGGTGAATGTAAGATTTGAAATTAATCTGTCTTGTCATTTTTTTTCAGTGATCAGCTGCAATTTGCTACAAACAAACTTCATACTAGCATTAGGGTGGTTGTAGTTCAGGAGGAAGAGCAGTCATCCACCAACCAGAAAGCCGGTGGATCGATTTCAGGCTTCCCCTGACTGTGCCAAAGTGTCCTTGGGAGAGACACTGAACCCCATGTTGCCTTCTGATGTGGGTATGGCACTAAGTATGTAAAGATAGAAGTGCTGTATGAGTGTGTGTGTGTGTGTGAATGGGTGAATGTGGCATGTAGTGTAAAAGCGCTTTGAGTGATCAACATATGACTGGAAAAGCTACACAAGCACAGTCCATTTACCATAAATTACCTTAGTTAGCTAGCTTAATAGTAGGGCTTGGCTACAGGAAGGAAGGATTAATGTAACCATGTTAAACTTGCTGATAAATCATGTTGCTTTGGTCTGTAAGTACTTACTGATTATAATATTTTGAAATAAAAGAAACCTTACATGTTCAAAGCGTAAGGTGGGCTCATTGGAGCTGTCAAAACCATAGACCTCAACTGTCCCATCATCCCTGCCCACCAGGATGTCATTCACTCCATCTCCAATAATGTCATAGGTGTCAATGCAAAGAATTCCTGACCGGAGATAAAAACCATATATAGTCTTGTGAGAAAGTAAATCAAAACATAAATGGCTTATAGTTTATACGGAAATAAAGTGTCCAAAAATGTAATTTTAGATTCTTAGACACAACAGAATTTAAATATCTCTGGTGTTAAAATAACATACAATGTTTTATAACTACATAAATAGCTAAAATATGCAAAACACTGGTATGAACAATAATATATACCTCCTTTCTTTTTGTCATTATCAATCTCCCATTTTGTTGCAGCTGAGCGCTCACCAATCTGGACCAACCCTATTTTTCCATCTGAGGTTCCATAAAAGATTTCTTCTCCTGAAAAAGGAATCAGTGATGTTATATTTGGTCCAAATTAAGCAGCAGCAGGTTTCACTGTTAATACACAGGAAACAGACAAGCTGACTTACCTCCATCTTTATTGTACAGTTCCAAAACAGATGGAGGGCCAGGGACTTCAATGTCATACTGAAGTTCAGATCCCTTTAATTAAAAGATAAATATAATCATAGAAAATACTTTGAATAACATGTGACTGTTTGAGGTAGAAAAACTTTCTAAAATCTGAATAAATACGAGCTTGGCTTACCTGCAAGACTCTAAGAACTCGATCTTGACAAGCCAAGACCGGGATGAAGTGAGAGAGCTTTTCTGAGGACACACATGTGATATCATTGATTTTGTCTCCAGAGAGGAAGTAGTCTTGATCCTTACAATCGCAGTAGTGATTGTAGATGTAACTTGCACACACAAATAGGTCAGCCCCTGAAACATGCCTGGAAAAGACATTGACAACATTACTCAGTATGGCGAAGATCACACAGTTCTGCACATGTCAGTCAAGCAGTGTAAGTCCAAATAAGGAGAAATAGTTCCTACATGGCATTAATGCTCTCAGTGAGGTTGGCTTCAAAAGTGAGGAACTGTTTGCCTTTCTTGGTGAATCCTCGAACCTGAGAACCAGCACAGACAAAGATCTTCTCCTGGGGAGTACCCGCAGCACCTCCAAGGTCCATTCTGACAATCTTCGGTCCGGGAAGTGTTTTGAACACAGGCTGAAAAAAAAAAGAAAGAAAAAAAAAAGAAAAAAAAAAGAGTCAATTATGTTATTTGGCAACGACATTTCATTTCAAATCAACGTAGCTGAATGATGACAGAAAAATCTCAACGCACCACTGCCTCTCCCTTCTTCATTCCAAAACATGTCAGAATTCCATCATGATCTGCAATAGCAACCTGAAACACAACAAGGTCCCAAATTAAGCCTGATAATGGAAATCAAAACTGTTTTCCCTTCACTGCACCAGCATGTTGACAGTCCAGCCACAGGAAGAAATAACCTGGACAATGTTGACATGAGCGTTCTTGGCACCTGCAAAGCTTCCCATATTTCAAATGTTCCCTGTTTATCTTACAAATGTATTCTTAGTTGATACAAAAGATCAAACTATCAGCAAAAGCTATAAGTGTGATCAGATGAAGTTATAGCTGGTCTACAGGACTGTTTTGAAAGAACAGACGGGTGCAAGTTCAGGGATAATGATGTGGTGATTGTTTAACTTATCCCCCAACTAAAAAGACTTAAGAAGTGAGGGCTCTGTACGGAGTGGGAAATATAAACAAAATATACCAAAAATAACCATTATTTAAGGCTCATAATTTTGTACTGACCATACTCAGAAACAAAAGCATTACCTTTTGGGTTGCCTTTTTTCCCAATGCTGGAAGTAGCCTCATGGTTTTCTGGGATGTGACACCAACCTGAGAGAAAACAGTTAACATGAACGCAGTCTAGATAATAAAACTGCACTCAGAATCAGACTTGATACAATAGCAACTACAAACGTCTGAGATTCAGCATGACAGTGAGCAACACAATCCTGTAAAATAACTTCTTATAATTCGTGTTACCTGAATATAATCAACTCTATTGAGGTGGACTTCCATTTTCGCTCTTTACTGTGTCTTTACTTTGACAAGTATGATGCAAATCTTCCAGGTAAGCTATCCGGTCAGACAACTGCAGGAATCATTAGTCTCAGTCCACTTGTGCCAGTATGTAACTTGTCAGAGAAAAAAACGAGGCGTATTACAAGAGGACAATGATGCCAGTTGAGAAAGGGATTATTTTAGGCAAGAAGATTAGCTCGACGTGCTAGCGTTAGCTAGCAAGCTAATTGGCTAACACGATTAATTCGCCAGCCAGCTGTCCTCTTCGTTTAGCGGAAGTCATCTTTAACCGAATCTACTGATCTATATCAAACACCCAAAACAAGTCACTATCTGCGTATGTGAGTAATCTGAAGACTTATTTTCCAATATTAAGTGAAAACGGTCTTTGGTACTCTGGAACGCAGTTGATGTTGCCAATGGTAACGTTGCAGCTTCAAACAAACCGTGATTCTATTGGATGGCAGTGAATCAAGGGAATTGAAGTGAAAAGCGGATTGGTTAGAAATGCTGTCCCAAAATGTATACAGCCAGTCAAGTGATTTTCTTCAGGCTTTGGGGCAAATATTGCAATGAAGAAAAACTATAAGGAAAAAGCCCAGTAGCTATTCATCATTCTACCAGTTTATTTAAGAGATAACTTTATTTTCATCATAAAAATGTGGTGTGTCTGAGCAATAAGCACATTAAAAGGTGATGGTATTAAAGAGCAGGCAATAAGCATGAAAGCTATAGAACAATGAATAAAACAGTTTTTAAACTGAGAAACAAAGTCAGGAGGCATTTAAAAGGGCAACATGCACTGTGTAAATTAATATAAACCCTACAATAAAATGTCTGGTAACACAAAATATTTCTTAAATATACAGCAGATATTTTCTCAGCTTAACGCCCACATTGACGTCATAGCTACATAATTTAGTATGTTAAGAGTTAGTTGTTGGAATAGATACAAAACATTTATAGTGAGGCCATTAAGACAAATTATAACAGATGCTTTGCACAAAGGAAATTAGAAGATGGAAACTGCAATGTACATGAGTATTAATCGAAAGGGCAATTTCAATTATGGACAAGAACATTTTCATTAAGTTACTAATCTCAGAATGTTAATAGTTTATCATAGAATAAACAATTTCATCAATAAATAACAACATGAAAAGAAGAATGAAAACAGCTGATACACCGAACACCGCTGAAATCAAATGTACTATGTTCAGGGAACATAAAGTGAGAGGGGTGTCCAGTGCTTGAATGAGGTCACACTAAGAAGATGGAAAAAGAAATATCACTAAGACACTTCAGTGCAAAACTGGATCATCTTCAACTGTACCCAAATTTACAGAAAAATATGGAGCTCAGACTGCAAAGTTGACATTCAAAACAAAGTTTCTTCCATTGATGGCAATGCCTGTCCCCATCAAAGTTTAAGTCACATCTTACATGGCTGAGAAAAAAAAAGTAAAGAAAAAAAAAAGAAAAATAAAAATTTTATCTAAAAAAAGAAAAAAAAGAAGCCATCAGACTCCTGTGGGAGCGAGGCGGCTGATGAAGGCGATACTGCTGAGGCACATTCTCCTGAAAATGGCAGGACAGGCAGGCTTCATAATGAAGTGCTCCAGAAGAATTCGCAGTTCTGTGAACAAGGTACTGAGAGGGAAAAGAAAAAAAAGACCATCAAAACAGAACTCCCAATATATTTAACTTCTGATTAAACAGATGCTCAAAATCATCCAACTGAAAAAAAATGTCTAATTTTAAGCCTTTTCAAACTTACAAGAATGTGTTATCTTATGCTATTATTTACCATTTACACCACAGTGTGATTCAGCATCAGTCCAGACAATTGAATCTTTCATCTGCATTGCATGTATCTCCTTATAATCCAAAAACCTCTGACTGAATGCAACAGATTTACTGAAACATAACATTCAGTTTGCCGAATGACGGAAGACATTGGTGGCTACACTTGTGAAATGTTTTGACAAAGGATTTTCAACACTCTTTATATATCACTTGTATTGATAACTAATACTGGGTCTTTGTTTAGGTAGTGTCCACAATAAACATCAGTCTTGCTGTACATTTCTAAATTGACCATTTGGATTATCAAATACATTAGAATATCAAATTATGATAATACTGGTTTCATATTGTATTATTGAACACCTTACCGACAATACGGATTTCTTCTGGATGTGTAGCGGAGAGTGAGGAATCTGTAGTAAATGAAAGGCAGCAACAAGCTTCCCTGGCCACTGTTCACAAGACATAAATGTGTTTGATAAATACTTAAAAAAAAGATTTTCCATATTCATCTAAATTGCACCATGCAAGCAGAACATTCTTATAATGTAATAATGCAGCAACATATCCTGCATATCTTTACATAAGACTTATGGAATCATGCATTTGCTAGTTACAGTAAAATACAGTAATACTAATTAATGAGCTTGAAGCAATAGTCAACAATCATTAGTTCCACCATACTGATAGTGGCACAGATCTACAATGCTAGATTAACAGCATACAGTATTTTCTTAGAAGGCTTACACTTGAGTTGTGAACATACCTGAAGAGCATAAAAACGGTAGCAGGCATTAAGAAGATCTCATTACAGGCGATAAACTTCAGGATGTTCTGCTGATTGGTTGTTAGTTTGTCCAGCAGGTTTCTGATGAACATCAGACTGCTGGGGCCCATAGACTGCAAGAAAAACCAAAAGTCAGACAGAAACAATAAAACTGAAGATGAACAAGTTTTCAATAGGGCACGGAATTTACATAAAGTAGATGTAAAGGAAATCACGACAGTATTCCATAGCTTTTCGACTTTTGGGTTACATTTACATCTCTGGTTGGTTAAGCAGATAATTAAAACACAATTTGAATGCTGCATGTATACTTTCAACCACACTGTACATTTTGACCAACAACACTAAAGCCACTATGCAAATTGATTGATGGTTGATACTCACATCAAGGACTTTCTTTGTGTAGGTAGTTGCATGAAGCAAAGAAAACAGGAAAACTGGGAAGATGCTCACTGGGCACAAATGTTAAGGATTCACTCTTGTTACTTTGTATCACCAAAATCAATTTGTGCTGTTGCAAAGGACAAAGCTAGAAATTCAGATAATACAGCTATGTACAGATTTTACCAATGGGATGTAATATTTTTCCCACTTTATTGAGAACTCCTCTAAGGTGCACCACAGAAATCCTAACATAACATCATTAGAAAAGAAACATGCCAACAAATAAATGACAAATCTTTTGCGAAAACAACCTGACATGAGAATAATACAAATATTTTTATAATTATTTTGCTCACAAGCCTCATTTCTAGCAATCAAATAATGATTTTATTTCAAGCAAGAAACGGTTTCAAACATTTAGACATAAATTTTGCAGCTGCACAAATAAAGAAACACTACACTCTTATTTTAATTGTTAATAAATATGTGATTTAGGCTTCCAGAATTACCGTAAGGAACTTGTATTAAGGTGAAAGGATACTTGTGATTGGGTAAGAATTGACCAGGATGAGTGAGTAGAGTAAGTAATGGCAGCTGTCCTCCTGCAAAGCCTGGGCCAGAAAAGCTCTGCTCAGCTGAAAGCGTGGAAGCCTCTGATGTAACCGAAGTGCACTGGTTAGAGCATTTGCTAACAAGGCTCTTTGATAGAAGTTAGCTGCTGCATATGGTCTGAAATACACAAACAGTAACAAATATTCTTAGGTCAATTTATGGCGGACTGCTGTTCAAAGTAGATAAACAGATTTTTTACAGTCGCCTAGTGAACTTACCCCAAGATCGGTAGAATAAACATAACAGAGCAGTAGACAGTAAAGAGACGTGAAAGCCACATTGCAGTTTCCAGCTTGTTGCTCATTAAAAATTGCTATGAGAAAGAGAACAAGAACACAGACAAATGTTAACTGGTAGCCTACACAGTTACTTATAGAAGAATGTAAAATTGTATGCACCTTGGGTCAAAATTAGTGACTTTGAACAACTGAGCATGTAAAAGGCCACGATTGCCACAAGCCAACATGTTAAAATGAAAGATATTATGCAAGATTACCGGTACTCACTGGATGACTTTTTTCCTCTTTTTTTTTATGCCAACACCATTTCTAAAACAAAACCCCCCAAAAAGCTTCTTTTGTAGACTTTTTAAAACAACTGAAAGATCCAATCAGGGTCGATTCATCCTTGTATGATCAGCATCATCAAAATTTGCCTTTTATGTTAGAGTTCAAGGAGGAAAGTGGAAGGAGAGTGACTCCAAATGATCATAATAGGCAAGAATGTGAGTAGGTTTTCCAAGGTGTTATGCAAAGATACAGTGATAGCAGTATTGGCATCACATGGTGAAGTTTAAAAAGATACTTATATTTAGCACACATTAGAATTTTGGGAACTTAAGGTGCACAAAGAAATCAGGATATTCCAAATTTGACATCTCATTAAGAGACAAGCTACAAAAGCAATGTAATAATGAAACCAAAGCCCTTTGCAGATTGGATAATAAAATCTCAAACACCTTCTAACTTCTGTTTTGCGTTTGCAAAACAATTGTGTTACATTGGCATTCAATCGTGTATCAAGTGACTCTGCATTAGTAGCAGGTATAACCGATTCCAGCTCAGAGCAGCAGTTGCATAAACGTCCTACTGAGATGGACATGCTAAGTGTGGGAACAATTTATTTTTTGTTTTATTACCACAAATTTACCAACTGTGCCATCTGACATAGAGAAAGTGAAACCCAACAGAACTATATTGTCCAGACAATGACAGCAAATCTTGTGTTTGACCAAGAAAAAAAAATATGTCAGGTCACTCCACATCTGATTGAACTCACACTGGCTGCCCGAATCAAATTCAAGTCACAGAGTGACTGTAAGGTCTGCACCCAGCTATTGAAACTCAGTCCCACAGAGTTATTCTCATTCTTGACTACTCCATTCCTCTCAGATATACTGTCTAGTACAGTCATCCCACTGCACAAGGCAGACTCATTCCAGACTCCAAGATAGTGGATCTCTTGAAGAACATGACATATCTGTTAACTTCTGACACCCTAAAATACCTAACCTGCTCTGGTTTGGACTTCTGTATTTGTTTCATTTATAATCTGCCATTCAGATAAATTTATGCTGATATAGCATTAAATGTTTAAACCAAGGTTTCTTGCTGATGTAGGGCATGAACATTTTTTTCTTCCAAATCAGTTTGGATAAAAGCATCTGCTAAATGGGTAAATGTAAATGCAATATGCAGATTTTACTCTAAGGCACTCCTCTGATCCTGTAATATTATTTCAAGGCAGGCAAGAGGGCTACAGTAAACAGTAAATGGTAACTGGACTATACTTGTATAGCACTTTCTAGTCATGTTGACCACAGAAAGCGCTTTGACACTACATGTCACATTCACCCTCATAAAGCACTTATAATATACTAAGTGCTTTTTAAAAAAAAAAAGCAACACACACATTCATACCCCGATAGGCACATCGGAAGGCAATGTGGGGTTCAGTGTCTTGCCCAAGGACACTTCGACATCTAGTCAGGAGAAGCCTGGAATCAAACCACCGACTTTCCGGTGTTGGGAGATGACTGCTCTTCCTCCTGAGCTACAGCCAATAACTGTAAAGTCTTCCCTCATACACTTTGAGAATATAAGTAAGGGAAGAAGTGGTTCCCAGCCAGAGCACATCAACTAGAGACAAAAATGTGAATTGGAAAACCCTTAGCTTGAAGGCATTTGGGATTATAAACAACTTACCAAAGGCCCAAGTTGGGGAGGTGAGTTTTGTTGGTTTGTGTCTGCCATCTTTGGGAGTGGGACCTCTCTGTTGGAAGAAAAGAAACATTATGATACAACATCTGCTATGTGCACTTTCCCCTCCTTTCCTATGACAGTTTAAAGTTATGCCCCCAATATCACAAGTGTTAAAAACAGTATTTAATTAAATTAATTAAAGAGAATACAATAGTTAAAACAAACTATGATCCAATATACAGAGGGGATCTGATGCTCTTCTGATACATTAATTGCCTTTTGGATTATTAAATTTGGAGATGTCCCTTAGTGGTTCCCAACCTGGGGCCCCCTGAAGAGCACAGGGGGTCCCCAAGGCTTGAACATTCAAAGCCATTGTGATTTATACCCACACATTACACCTATTTTAAGAAGAAGAAAAAAAAGTAAGGCTATATGTTGTCAATTTAACTTTAGCTTTATCCAAGGACAGGACTCAGCCAGAATCCAGTATTTATGGTGAGAATCTCACTTTTGAAAGCATAAAAGCATGGTTTCAGCATGGGGTGGGGCAGGGGGTCCCTGGCTTTTTGGTATTTGTGTGAAGGGGTCCCCTCGGAAAATAGGTTGGGAACCACTGCCTAAGTGCTTAAGGAGATTTGGAAAAACTGAAAATGATGCTTAAGAATAGCACCATCTATAAACGTATGATATAGACTTTTACACCTTAACTATCCAACCCGTATAAATTGAATCTCTAAGGAACGATAACATAGTGACTAAAATAAGATTCACGTTTTGTCTTGAATATCCAGAGGATGGAAAAAAGATCTGGAAAGCTGGATCACCAGCTCATCTGGCCTAAGCTAATTTGATAAATGACTGCCTGACTAAAAGAAAACTAGATACAAATGCTAATTTGATATTTATACAAAGCGGAATTTATTGATTCAAATGATTGGGGAAAACCTATATATCTGTTCTACTAGCTTTAACGCAGAAGCACCTTATGTTAGCAGCAGGTGGATCTAGAATATTCTGTTACCATCGTTACTAGCTTTCGGCTACCGCCTCTGCTAACATTTGTGACCAAAACCTTTTCCTGCCTCTGACAACTGTTACCCTGGTTACGCTAGCTGAAATAAGCCATCCTGTCTGTTTCAAGAAATCTGTACATAATAAATAAACTGTGTTGATTTTGTATGCGGCAAAAATACAAAGTGTACCATACCAGTGCTACAGCGTCGAACAATTCTGTAGCGTGCTAGCTTCAATGAGTCAAGTAGCTGCTGGTCACTGTTGCGTTTTTTTTTCAACTCGAAACTCGGAATTTCCGACTTCCCAGTTGGAAGTTTTAACTGGAACGGCCCCCTGAAGTCGGAGGATGCTCACCAACCCCGACTTCACGTTTAAAGATGGCCGAGCCTATGTTTTCTAGTGTAGAAGCCACTATAATATCACATTTATTTGCACTTTTGACCAGTTTTTGTTGTATTAAATCAGCCATACACTTAGTATTGTTGGACATAAATGTAGGGAAATACTGCTGTAAAGTAATTCCCATTTTTCATGAAGTAAGACGCCGCTGTCAGCTGTGAACAGATCCAAAACCTACAAGTAGCAAATGCTGCTTTTCTCAACGGCACTTTATCGTTTCAAAACGGCCGTTTCCTTTTTTTCAACGTCTGCCGTTGTTGTAAATCAGCAAATGCCGCTTGGAAACAACATTTGCCATTCTTATTTCGTTGCTTTGCTGGTTTAAAACGATAATGGACCCTAAGAAATGGCTTTAATGTGGATGCTGCCATATTTTTTTTCCCGAGTTAAAAACTGAAACGCTTTTAACTCGGGCGTGACGTTATTCCCAGTTCCGACTTCCCACTTCCGAGGTAAATGGAACGCACCATGTAGTAAATGATCAGCTGACCTTGTGAAACGATGAGATGAGCTTGGTCTCGCGATATTTTAAGAG
>JBBBVU010000007.1:9904802-9935947 GCA_037177055.1 Atherinosoma microstoma | reverse complement strand
CTATCTCTAAGGGAGAGCCCGGCCACCCTGCGGAGGAAACTCATTTCGGCCGCTTGTATTCGTGATCTCGTTCTTTCGGTCACTACCCAGAGCTCGTGACCATAGGTGAGGGTATAGATCGACCGGTAAATCGACAGCTTCGCCTTCGACGGACCGATGCAAAATCCCGGTCACTGCAGATAACTGCATGGTCTCGGATTTGGAGGTACTGATTCTCATCCCGACGCTTCACACCTGGTTGGGAATCGCTCCATTGAGAATGAAATTGATTTTTTAACAAAGACAAAAAAGAGGAAAAATACACTTATGAAGGTATTCACATGAAAAATGATCAATATCCTGAACAGTTTAGTACAAACTGATGCAGGTACTATAATGTGACAATGTTAAACAAAGAAAGGGCTGAAGCAATGACCCAGTATTTGTGACAGCAGCGTCTTAATTATACCTGTTACACTGTCAGAGTGTAGGACACTTGCAGAGAGCGAATGGTGGACAATGGTGAAATGCGATCCAGTGCAGCAGAATAATGTGATCTGGAAAAAGATAGTGAAACAGAGTAAAATAAAACCTTTATGTCAATTATGTTTTTGACTATCCCTTTTCTTTCTAATAATTTATTAGAATTTGGCTTTAATCATTTCTTTTTCAAAACTGCATCTCGTGTCTTTGCAGCAACTCCCTCCTTGTAACTCAATAAGGATGATCTAACAGAACATGTTTAATATAATAACCAATGGTAAGTTGAACAATTCCAATTTTTTTATGGTATAAAGCTACTAAAAAATAAGTTTATCTCTTTTATATTTAAATCAGCATCAGCCAAATCTTCCAAAAATGTGGACAGATTTTTCCTAACACAGAGACACTCTCAGAATAAAATCCACAGAGCTGCATGGCTGTAGGGGAAACCGGGATGTGCAGAGAATACTGTTGGCATTAGTGTTCATAAACTGATGAGCAAGGAGTGAGTAGTCTGAAACTGATGCTCTGCTGGAAACGAGTTATGGTTTGTTGTTTAATAATTCAGGCAAGCTAATACAGTGTCAACGGAAGGTTTTCAGTTCAATTTAGTTTATCTAGTTTAATTTCACAACACGTCATCTCAAGACCATTGAAAAAAACAAGTCTGAAAACAAGTCTGTAATCCAATCAAAATCCATTTTGAGATGGATTTAACAGTATTTCCCCATGTGGATAATCACAGAATTGTTTTCTGTTTTAAAAATCTTTGAAAAAGAAAAGAAACCCACGGAAGTTACTCAACAGGACACAAATAAAATGAAATATAAAAACCACACACAACAGGAAATAACTTCCATCTATGCACCTAGTAGTGCATATTTCGTGCCTTTAAATTCTATAACTTAACATTTTTAACTGGACAGTTTAGCAACTTTAAACAACTTTAATTTGATAACTTAAAGAAAGACTTTTATCTGGGGATATGAGAGAAGCAAAAGTTTTTTTGTATTTCAGTATTTAATATGTCTTTACACTGTAATAACATCTTTTCATCTTCATCTCCAGATGAATTTGAACAGTCTCCGCTATGTCAACAGTTACATCCAGCCTGTCCACAGATCAGTAGACCAAGCTGCTATCTCTTTTTGGTCACGTTAGACTCCACCTGCTCTACAAAGCCAGCATCCATGGTTCCATTGCTGCTGTGATGAACAGGGTCTTACTGTTACTGTGACCTATAATGCTACTGGGTTTGTCTTTGGGGCTTACACCTTCAAGGACTACACCCAGAGTGGAGATACTACGACTGATGAGGAGGCTTTCCTGCATACGGCATCAGAGGAGGAAATAAACCACAGAGGGTTGAAGATATAAGTGGACAATGTTCTTAGTTTTATTTTATTTTAAATCATTTTGCTGACTGTTGTCTTCCAGTTTTCCAAGAATTATTGCTATGTAACATTTTTGGAGATACATAAATGTAAATGTATCAGCAGAATCCCTAAAAGTGTCCCTAATCAGTTATTTGATTTTCTAAACCATATCTTGTTGCTTTTGTGCTAAATTTAAAAAAAACTCCCCGCACAACGAAACAGTGTTATCCAAGCTAAAACAACAGGACAAGAATGGTGTCAAACTCACTTCTTTCAGGTCAGAGAGCGGATTAAATAATTCACCAACTCTTATTTAAGTTTGTTGACTGATAAGCAGACATATTTGCTGTATATAGTCCTCACTGTCTGTGATCATATGTTCAGGTTCTGAATTAGATATATCTGAAATACGGAGATACAAGTGCAAGACTGGCAGCAAAAATTAGGAGAGCATCACTTTTTTAAGAGTCAAACTTTAAAGAAGCTGACTAATTGTGTATTCAGATGGTTATGATTGACGCCACCTTTACTATTAACATAGTATGTTCAATTAATTTATTTTCTATGTCCTCTGCAGGTGGTAGATCTATTCTTCAACAAAAGATGCAGAGGACTTTGGAATTTCAAAGAGGGGAAAAAAATGCATTTTTAACTTTTTTGTTTTTCATTTTTAAAAGCAATGACTTTGTATTTCCTGCTCCTTAAAACGCATTTGCATCAAAATAAGTAAAACCATTGAAGTAACACATCATTAAATGAGCTAATGATGATAAAAATAATGACTTAGTACATGTTTGACAATGAATGCTGGTTTCTTAGCTGGTTATTAGCCTGTGTTCACAGTGACTGACTGTTGGAAGTAAGAACTAGTAAATCTTGGTGGAAATTGTCAGTGCTAAAAGGTAGGACAAAAAAGAAACATCAAGTAAACTGGCAGATGCCAAAAGCACCATTAGGTCGCAGAGCCCTTTTGAGGTATTTAACCATAATTTATCTAAGTAGAAAAGAAAAGTTAACTAACAAACCACACCTGCTGAGCACAAAGCATTTCTAGCTTCCCTGATGACAGACCGAGGGAAACATCAAGCTTTTGTGAGTTGACTTTGTTCTGAAACGGGAGAGAAATTAATAAAAATTGCAATTTATTGGTGATAATGATGTTGGTGGTATTTTGTGTGTGAATTTGTAAGTGCTTTTTCAATTAACTAAAGAACAGTTTAAACACAGAATCGGCTTTTCATCACTCCATACTGCTATTTATGTATGCTCACAAACTTGCCATTCATTCGCTTTTCAATTATGCCATCAACCATTTCATAGAAACTTTATGAATGTATAGACCTCAGGGATTAGGGCAGAGTTAATACAAGTTGGCTTTCCAACACCAACTACGTATATAAAGCCACTATAGGCCCATACATTTTTATTGCAACTCTAAGGTTCCCACCTTGCTGATATACTCTTTCTGTCCTTTTCTGAACAGTCTTAATTTCTTGGAGGAAGCCTGTTTTTTTTTAATAGCTTCCCTGTTTAATTAAGTTCTCATTCAATGTTTCATCCCAATGAAATAGCTAGCAGGATACATAAGCTTTAGGCAATTTTTTTGTTTTGTTTTATTTTACTTCCTATGTCAGTTTAACCTTTTTAAACTGATGTCTCCATTCCTGAAGAGAAAGCTATTGTGTGGTTTGTCATCCACATAAGACTAGCCATTGTGTGTATGTACATAAATCTGTTTATATTTGTAAATAATTGTTAGGCCTACATGTCGAAATGAAGTAAGTGATTTCCAAATACAAGAGTGAGGCACATTGATTTGACTTAAACCAACTCGAGTCAACATAGGCTGAATGTAGAAAGAATAACGTAGGAACAAAATGTAAAAAATGTATACCTGCCAGGCTGTGTGTTGTGTACTTGGAAATTTGTGCTGAAATGACTATTTAAAATTTTCTAAAAGAAAAGAAAAACAAAACAAAACTTTTTGTCAAAGAAATAGGCATAGGCTACATGATTACCAGGAAATGACAAGAGTATAACTGTCACCCAACAACACTGAGGACAACAGCAGTTTTTCAATCTCACACATGTTGTGTAGCCTGCATGGTATCTGAACCTTTAAAACACCACTGACTGCGCATGCACCGCCCTTTTCTGGCGTATCACTTTAACTCAAGTTTTGCAGCTTTGCTTCCTGCTCTTGTCTTCCTACTTGCTCTCCTGCGGCATTGCCGTTTTAATTATTACCACCACAAGAGGGCGCTCTCGAACAGAATATCATATTACTGCAGGTTGGCCTATAGCCTGTGCAGGATAATTATTTTAGCTTTAAGTGTACCTTATTTGGTCCCAACATGTTTAAATTCTTACATCTGACTGCTACTGTAGCGCATACATCCACAGATTATTGGCACGAGTGTCGCAGGGTGATGTGTTTGCTGCAGATGCCATTTGAAAATATAGGCAGTGTAAGCACTGTAGAATCTAATTATTTCTTTGCAAAACCTAATTAGGCATTAAAAAAGGTTAACGCCAGCGCCTGAAACGTTTTTGTTTAATAATCCCATTACTGCCGGCTCATCATGTATAAAATGGTGCAGGAGGACACTAAGTTTCCACTTGTTAAAGGGAATCTCTGAGAAATAGTCGCAGAATTTTGACACTATCTGCGATTTGGAAATTAGGGCTTGTAATTAAACTGCGGGGACTCAGCTCAGCTCAGCACACAGAGTAAGTAAGGCTGCAGCGCCCTGCTGCCTTGCATGCATTTTCTATGTTTAATTGATGATTCTGACTTCCTTCTGCAAAACATTGATGTCGTTTTTCTTTTGTTTACAATGTCGTCTAATTGTTCGGGCATCACAAAACTCTCTAACGGTACCGCTCTCTGAAATTAGACGTTGATTATTTTTTTAGGAGCGTCAGCTCCTCTCCGACCATTAACGGTCACTAGAGAGCTCAAGGTGAGAATTTAAATGAGACAACATTTTCAGACTGACTTTTAATTAGGAGGGTCCGAAGGGAGAACTGTGAGAGAAGATTTCAAAGAAATATGTCGCGAATAATAATGCATAAGCTTTATATGTGAGCTTTTGCAAGACTATTATAGACTAAAATGGTTGTTCGGGACAAGGAAGCGTAGATTCTACTGATTTGTTGCCGATATTTTATTACAATTTTATTGTTATAGGCTTTGGACTATTTCGAAATTATTTCCTCTATGTAAGATTTTATATTCAAGATGACAGACCGATGGCGATTGTTTCATAGGCTATGTTTATTATTCCCAGGAGATCAAACACCTGCAAATTGCGAATTTCAACCAGGTAAAGCGATAAACCTACCATCACTGCACATTTTGCACATCCAATTAAAGTATTTAAACTTTCTCTGCGCCATGTTACACTGCGTTGGAGAACGCGTGGAAATCGTGGGATTTAGGATGACAATTCAAGAATTGGCGTAAACTACAACATAGGAGAGAAAAAGAGGGAGAGAGAAAAAGGTGCTTTTGGAATAGCCTATCGGGCTTCGTGATTTCCATCCAGTTCTAATCGTTGTTTTTGTTGTTTGTTTATTATTTCTACATCTGGCCCGTGCAGTTGATTTTTATTTCATTCTTTTGAAAAAAGGATTCAAAGAATCACATTTTTTACTAAAAGAAAAAAAATAACAAAGACAGTTGCATGTTTTAGGAGGTTCAATTTCAATATCTCTGCATGTTATTTTCACTGTTGATTAGACGCTACACCTTCAATAAAAAAAGAAAAAGAAAAAATAACACCTATTAGGCTACTATCAGCGTTATAACTGTTAGTTTTCTTTCATTTGCTAAAGCATATACTTAAACAAAAGGGGGTTCAAATCTTCCATCTTTTCTCCTTTAAACTTTTTTTATTCAAAGCTTCATCGTGGAAAAAAAATAAAAAAAATAAATGAGTGACACATCAAAGTGAAAGACTTCCAAAAGAAATAAATCGTTATGTTAACGGCAAAGAAAGCGCTTGTAACGCCAGTCTCAGCCTCTGGAGGTATTCGGAAGAAACAAACAGGGCGTGGAAGTGGATGAAAGGCGAGACAAGCTGGAAGTTGACGGAAGAAAGGCCGGATTTGATGGAGAAGACGGCCACGGTTGATTATCCTCGGACTGGTTAAAGAAACAATGAAATGAGTTATCAACGGACTTCATGAAAAAAGCGCTTTTCTCCCCCTTTGGTTGCGACAAAAGAGATGATTTTGTTCTGATTGTTGATAAGGATAAATGATTAGTGATCAGTTTAATTCGGAGAATTTTAGGGTAATATTTATCTAAGATTTGAAAAGATTATTGGATATTCTACAAAGATTAGCCTATATTATCAAAATAAACTCAACTTCCTATTAGCAGAACCCCCTCGTAAAATTGTTGTTTCAGCAAGGACATAGGCTATATTTGAATATTTTTCTCTCTTTTTTCTTAACAAGCGGGGCCTGTTCTTAATTAAACGGCTTTTTCAAATAAGTGCGTAAACAAAAAAGTATGTGTAGGCTAATCAATTTTAGCAGAAAAGAGAAAGAGTTTGTTAGAATACTAGAAGATGCTCCCTTGACTAAGATTATCTTATGTTAGGATGTTTCTAAGAGATATTTTACACTTGCTCTTCTTGTGTAAATGATTTCTGGACAGCTTACTGTAGAAATAAAACATTTATAGGGTACTGTCGTTATTTGGCCAAAACTAACAAAGCTAGATTTCTATTTCACCACAGAAACATTATCGGGGAGATGATTCACGTTTCCTTGCAGGCTTGTGCCACCTTCACGTGTCTGTTGTTTACATAAATTGAGTTTTTTCCTCATGAGCTTTCTTCTTGTGCTCCTCCATTTCCCTGACTCTTGCTATCACACCTTCACTGTGTGTAGACTCAAACCATTCTATTAAATTTCGCAGTATTAGGCTTCCTTTAAAATCTTTCATCTACACACTTTTTTCTGCATGCGTTAAAAAAGCTGCTGATAAATTTAGGTGTAATTCAGGTGATTTCTGTAAAAGAAAAAAAAGAGAGAGAAAAGAAGTTAAATACAAGTACACTACCAGAAGAATTAAACTAAATCAGTGTGATATTCTTTCAAATGTACTGTAGGTCTACTTCAAGAATGTCTGTCAGCATAAGTTTGTGTCCTTGCTGCTAACAGCTCATTGCTTTGTGATTAATCAAACGATATCTGATGCCCCGAACCAACTGACACAGAGCAAAAGGATCCAGAAAGCTGACTTTTCCCTTTTTTGGGGAGGCTATGTTTGTTTGTGGTTTGAATGGGGGCCTATAATGGAACTGATGGCATCAGGATTGTCACCACAAATGGTCTGGGCGTTTTGCAAGACTGTTTGACAGAGCCTATTATGTCATTGGTCACGTCCCTCCACTCCTTGCTCGCTTGGGTTTGAATGGGAGTGAATTAATCATATGGTTTGAGAGGGATCGGCCAACTTAATGCACTTTGTGTCGATGTCTACTGGGATCTGATCTACCTGAACACATCTACAGACTGCAACTTATTTGGAGCACAATAATATTTCTGAAGGGAAAGATATTCCTATATTAAAATGATTTTTAGATAAGCGTACCGCTATGCAAGCTCTTTCAGTGAGAAAAAACTACTTTACTTCCCATCCTTTGCCATCCCAAGGCGGCGTTTTCCTTTAGTTGCATGTTGATATGATCGCAAATCAATATTAAGACACTTTTTTTGTATGGAAGATTTTTGTCTTTTGAGTCTTTTCAGAGTGACCCCAGATTAGCCTTTCATTTTATTTACTATTTCTTTTGCATTCATAACCTGGATGATAGATAGAGAATTAACGCGGGGAGTCCAGCAGGTTCCAACTGGGGAACACATACAACAACATCTCATGTGGATTTATAGGGTACCTTTATAAATTATGCTGATATATGAGTATTTACATATATAGTTTTCAAATTTTAAACACAGCCAACATTTGTTTTCCGGGAGGGTAAATGGTCCATAGTCGAGCACCATATTATTATTACTTTATCAAGCACAATCAAAATGTGAATTAATCAAAGCGCTCGGCGTTTGAGAACCTATGCGTGAGTATTGTTTGGCTGTAATGGATGGCTTTAAATTTTGACGTTATTATTTCCCGTCATTTCTGGAAACAAATTGAACATTTATTGCATATATATTAAAAATTATACAGTCGTCGAGAGAGGCTGATGTCTCTTTTATTGAGGCACACCAAGAGGTGAGGTCTCACTGGATCAATTTCCCTGTCTTGTTACTCCCGCAAGAGGATGTTTGGAAAATGCCTGCACCGCTAAATTGATTCAGAAACGAATTCATAACTCGAGGCGTTTAAGCAATTTTGTGGGCCTAGTCCCTTTTCCCTTAAAAAAAAAGCTATTCTTTTCTTTTATTTCTTGTTTTGATTGCTTTAAGCATCCAAACTAAGTTTGGCATCATTTGCTTGTCTTTATCACTGGTCTCTTCTCAGTTCTGCGACGTCCTCGTTTGCCTATTTTTCATTCTTAAAAAAAAATGCATTTAATACACTGGGTTTTGGGTGGCTTCACAAACACAGCCATTAAGCAGTCACAATGCTTTTATTGTGCACTTGATCTGAAAATAGAGGCTGGTCTGACTGCAGGATCCAGACGAACCTATGGAAAAGGCCTTGTCTTTGTCTGCCTGTACGGAGATGAATGGCCCGTGTCAACCAGATGATTAGTTTGCACTATTAAATTGTCAAAAAGGAAGGATTTTCCCTAATAATGCCTTTTGGTGAAGAATTATGGAATTCAAAGTTGTTTGCAACTGCCGGGGAACTTGCAGGGCTACGCAGGGGCGAGGGCGAAGGTCAGACAGAGTTCTCAGCCCTGCGTCCAGTGTGGCGCAGCAGTCAGAGGGGATGTGGAGACAAATGTGGACCTATTTCCTATAACATGGGAAGATTAATCTCTATATTGTGCCAGAAAAACAACATCGATTCAGTAAGAATATATGTATAACTAAAATATCAGAGTTGGTTTTACTGCGGCAGCATTGATCATTAAAAAGCGTAAAATTCGTGCGTAAAAACTCCACCAATTCCACCTGATGTTGACAGAGAGGACTCAAAACCAACAGTACGGGTAAAGTTTAAGATTATCAGTAATGAAAATAAAAAACATTAAATATGCAAGATTAACCTTAAATATGCCTCCCCTGTCCCCTTATCTTTAAAACGTGTAAGTATTGAGTGGTTGCATAATTACAAACGTATACAAACGTGCCAAGAAGCGCCAGGTCTGTCGCCAAACAAGAGTCGTTTTTGCACATCTTGACAGCTCTGCTTCATCCAGGAAACCCCCTTCCATCCTGCTGAACCTCTATTCTAGTGCCAGCGTTTTGTGTTAAATGTTAACAACTTGGCCCGATCCATTTAATCGCCAACAACAAATCTGTGTTGACTCTAACACTCGCTTCCATTGTGCCCATTATGCGCCTGCCCTCAGTTGAAGATTTATGTATTTTTGATATTAAATTCCTTCTGTCATCAAGACTGCTCTCTTGTTGACTTTTCTTGACCTGTCGACCTCTTTCCCCAAACTTTCCCATATTTAACGCGGGACCCGCAGCCTCCCCTCCCACCAGCTTCTTCTGCTCTGCCACAGCTCAATGCTCGGTGGCTCCTTCTGTTGGCATGTGCTGTTTGCACTGTTCTTGAACTTCAGTGTGCTTCCCTGTCCCCATTCTGTACCCTGAACCCCGAGGAACAGTCTTCCCTAGAAAATAACAACTTATTGTTCCTGAAGCCCTGAAGTCAATTCACTTAACTGTCGCGGTCTTTCATTTGTGGAAAACCGGATACATGGCGGACTGTTAAGTGTGTGCAATATTAGCTTGTCCAATGCACATAATCCTTAAAACTTCAACTAGATTCCTAAGATCGCTCTGCATCATGCATCCACCCTGTCTCTTGACTCAGAGTGACGGTTTCCTGCATACCTTTGCCATACATCCGTGTCATCTATACAAGCCTCCCTCTGGCTGCCCAGCTTGCTAATTAGTTAAACAAACGTTCATACTAATCATCACACTGGCCTAGTGAGTTTTGGAGTTTTTGTTCCACTACTTTGACCCAGCTTTTCCTGCTGGAAACTTGGCCCTGCTGACCCGAGCTATCAAGGCGCTGTGGAGACGCCTGGACCGCCCTGGCCGGAGTCCATCCCCCCAAGGGCCAAAGGGCAGCGTCCAAGGCCCGGGAATGCCACCACCAGCTGCTTGCAGTGACACCATTTACAAAGGGCGCTTGGTGAGCAATCCTTCTATGGGCTGTCAGTGTTGTGACAGTGCTGTCCTGACACTTATTTATTTATTGGACAGAAAATTTGTTATTTGGCTGTAGCCGCGAGCTGCAAGTTTCGTGATTCCCTTCTGAATTTAAATGCCTTTTAAAACTGGCAACGTGTATTTTTTTTTTAACAATTAAGAGAGCATTCTGGTAAAAACAAAAAATGAAAACACTAATGAGACCAAATTATGTGCTGGCAGGTTGTGACATCCACCTTTGACTGGTTGATTACCTCTCTGAGACACTTACAAGTGCTTAAGGATCACAATCTTTGAATAATGACTATTTACATTTATAATACAGTAAGAAAACCTACTACTTATAAGTAGAACTACTATTTATAAAAGGAATTATAGCAACAACAATATAAAAGAGAGGCAGATTATGTTTGGCAACTTTGTTCTTAATAGCTTATAAAGCATGAATAAAGACATGACCTGCAAGCCCTTTAGAAATGTTTCCTCGTTAAATATTTTGAATATAGCTCAAAAGCCTAAAAACAATAAATAGAAACTGCCTTATCCATATATCACAAGTCATTGGTGAATATGTTTGCGTTCGTTTCTATAAATAAATCACTGCAACTGTGAAATCAGAGCGGTTAACGTGGTGAAACTGCAATAATTTTTTTAATCATGTTTGTTTATTCATCTGACTGTCTCTGCAACCAAAGGGTGCCAGAGTTGATTACTTTTCAACATTACATTTCCAATTAAATATTAAATGAGGTCTAATTGCAAAATAATTCCTCCACCAAAATTTACAGAGCCCAGGGTAAACCTCACTAATTACTATAGTTAATAATCTGGTCAGAAGCTACAGGTTTGTGAACCTTTCTGAGTTTATGTCCCGTTCTTCCTAAACTCAAACGTTTTTCTTTCTCCACACTGGCCCCATTACACGTTGTCATCCATGACTCTCTGTGTTATTCGGACAATGTTTGGCCATTTAGCCGGCCTGTGTCTGCGCGCTCCAAGGAGGTCTCGACAGAAATTGATACTAATTGCGGGGACTGTACACTGCTGGCTGGTGGAGCGCCCGCAGGCAGCTGGAGGACCTGCTTGTCACCGCCTAATTGACAAGGGCTTGTCTGTCCTGGGAGCAGCTGGTCCTAAGCACTGGCGCACAATCGCAATCTTGACACGGGCTCTATTCGCCTGAAGGAGTTTTGAGGGGAAACGCCGTTAAAAAGGAGATTTATTGAATCTCCCTTTGGGTGCCGCTGTATTAAGTACGCAATATAGGCTTATTTCCACGGGTGCAAAAGGGAGCCGCGCTCATGGTATTAATAACAGAAGGTGGCAATTAGGCCAGACAGGTGACATTTCTTGTGACATTATGAATCACCGCAAACAAGACAAGAGCGGGTAAATAAAGGCGATGTGAAACGGGTTAAAGGAAAGTTATTTTACTTTTCACAGCTACATGATACACAATAAGCCTATATGCGCAAATCAGATGAATGCTGGGGGATGTGTTGCACCAGCCATTCAACTGGCTCAGACACAAATAACATCAGTCCTCACAGTAAAATAATCGATTCATTATTCTGGCCTGTTTCTATTAGAGCATGTCTTTATAGCTGAATGCGTCAAGAGGGAAAAAGCAAAGCAAGTATTGTTAACGTCTGCAAGTGGAAAAGGTTTTCCTCCACTTTCCCACTGCCTGTAAAGAAACGCTGCTTTTCTGGCCCTTTTGAACTGAAAATCGTGATTTTTCCCCTGGTGTTCTCCGGACGCGCTCCTTTCTTTCTGCCGAACAATGACAACATTGGAGCACCCCGCCGGTGCGCCACAGTTGGGGATCTCTTGGATTGTTTTGGACATCTTTGGATTTCATCAATCAAAATGACTGCAGTTTTCCATAAAAATGCTGAATTTGGTCCTGGAACCGAGCGGGCAAGGTAGAAAATACGAAGCTGTCCTTCTCGATGATAAATGGCCATCCTTTGATTGAACAAACAGAGAAATACGTGCCGCAGTATGCTGAGAAACAAGCGAAGATTGTCAAGAGAGGACTGGTTGTCTTGCGTCAGATCATGAAATGAATCACCACACAACATTGGACTGGAAAAGCAACCTAATGTTCCCCAAATCTGTGTGACTTCAGAGCAAATGGCCTTGGTCTATTTATATATAGCATATAGGCTTATAGCTGTATGGAAATAAAACCTAATGGACCCTAAGAGCTAAATTATTTTCATTGTTTTCTTTTTTTTGGAAACAAATAAAATCAGCAGCGATATCCTGGAAATGTTTTTTCAGAATTCAAACTCCTGAGTGACAGAAATGCATGCTGCCATATCATCCCAGTAATTTCGGTTTCATATAAAATCATGTATCTTTCTTATTACTCTCACTAGGCACAATAAACATGCAGGAGTCTTTGGCCTGAAAGTAGGCTACAGGAAGCTGCTCCAGTGTCCGTGCCTCTGTTTACATAAACCTCTATTAACAAAGAAATCCCACATCCTCCTCTAAAACCAAATTATATGGGTTTGAGATGCATTTCTGGAGCAGACTAGCAAAAGTAGAACTTTTCATTTTCCTAAAAAGCAATAATGATTTAATGTCCATGTAGACGTCTCTCAAGGTGTTTTCTCTAAATGGGTTTAATGCCGCGGCTAATTATCCAATATTGACATTTTGTCCCGCCTCAGGTCAGCAGGTCAACAGTTGGAGATTAATGGCTCCAAGAGGAGGAGGAAACAAGGACAAGTGACTGTAATAATGGTTTATAATTTGCTTTAGATGTTACTTTAAGATATTCTGGCTTTAAAGGTCAGTGAAAGGGGTTTAACGTTAATCCGCAAGCCCATTCGTGTTTTTCTTTTTGTTGTTGTTTGAAGCATTCCCATGTTCAGTATCCGGTATTTTAAAAATAAGGATTTCCAGTTTGGTATTTGGTACTAGTCATGGACCCTTTATGTTCAAATCTTCATCATATAGGCTATTCTTGTTTCCATATAGGGAACGATTTTTATTGTAGCACCATTCCCTCCCTCCCCCTTTCTAAAAGATATAGCAGAACTGACTGGCTTGTCGGGCTTGAAGAATTGTTTAATTTCAGGGCCCCGGCGTTTCCTGAGGTGAGGTCTGCATTGGCTGCTAATAGAGATCTAATTGATGGGCCGAGTCCCGTTTCCGTGCTCTCTCTCCTTTTATTGCGCCCCGGCGTCTGCTGTAAAATAGGTCTGTAATCAGATTCCGCGTATTCCTCCTGGAGCAGGATGAAAGCTCAGGGCTACAGTGAGACAGAGATGGGGCAAAAAAGAAGGAGAAAGAAGCAAGTAGGGAGGGAAAAATCGTTAATAAAAAAGTTAAGCTTTGAGTAGAAATGCAACATACTGTTGAAGCTTGATGAAAAAAAAAAAGGAAAGCCTGCTATAACATATAAATGAAGTTCCTTTTTTGGTGGACTTTTCTTTAAATAAACTTGCATTATTTCCATCAAAGTTTTCGTTGTGGCTGCAGTATGCATGAATGACTTATGGGCTTTACAGGTTTGCAATATTCTTTATACAGAAGTCCTTAAATTCAAACAGATTAATATAGATCTGTCATAAAATACGTTTCTTATTGCTGCTAAATGCTGCTTACTATGATTATGATTGGAACACTGTTATATCTTCTTTCATGACTCAGGCTCTCAGTTCACAATCTAATAAAATACCACACCAGCCAATCTCCCAGTGTTGCCATGCACCCAGAGTAGAGATTATGTCAATCAAATCAGACTGGTAGAAACAGAAACAAACTGATCCTCCATTTTTTTTGCTTCTCCTCTGCTTCTCTCTCCATCTCCTATAGAACTTCCTGGAAGGCTGTGATTGGCTGCCTGTTTGGATAGAGATAGCAGCCCTGGAGCCGAGGATGATTGATGATGGCGGGGGCAAGGCCGAGCACTGGCAGCATAAAGCCCCATAGACGCCTCAATAAAGAGCCAAGCTAGTGGAGAGCCTGGGCCCCGCTCAATAGGGCCCCTCCGCCTCCGAGGACCCACGGCTAGAGGAGTGCATGGAGAGAGGCAGAGGAAGAGAGTGAGAGAAGGAGAGGTGCTCTGTTGTTGTTTAATCAGTTTAGCGATCGAGCCAGCAGCCGTCTGAGGCTGGATAAGTGCAGCGACGGATGTGTGTGGGGTGAAAATAGCAGGGGTTTGCTGGTGGAGCGCTGGAGGGGGAGAAACAGGCATAGAAAGAGAGGGAGAGATGGATCACCCAGCCTCAGGATGCATAAGAGAAGCAGATGAACTAAACTACATATAAGATCTGCAGCCTACATTTTGCACACAGTAGATCAAAGGCCAAAAAAGTTGACCACAAGAAGTGAGGGAAATGACCCCTCTGCTACTCTGGTGGCCATCATTCAGCCTGCAGATGCATAACTGTGGTGACCTTTGCTTCAGCAGATCAATGAGGCCCTGCTAGGTTGGATTCCTTCGGTGCTGCGTCCACTGCTGTGCCCCCTGACCACATGCAGCCCTGTTGTAACCCCCAGCTCACAGCAGCTCTGAAAAGCACAATTAGGCAGCAATCTGCTCCTACCAAGCCAGCTTTTAGTGAGTTCAGCATGGCTACACGATGTCCTGCAGACCTTCCTAGCTGGAATTGGCATGATAGAGGTCTGAGAGTGCAGCGATAGGAATGATGACTGTCTTCCCCCTGCAGGGTGGAGAGATCAGAGATGGAAAGAAGTGATTCTTTTGTCCCTTGCTTTCTTTACAGCAATGTTACATAACAAGCTGGATAATGCTAAGACAGTTTTGCACACGTGCACTTCGTTTCATATTTTTTCAATTGTCATTTGAGGTTTCATCTGTAAGATTAGAATTTTACATGATTTTTTTGTATTGTTTGTTTCTAAAATAAATAAATACATCTATGAAATTTTCCCAAAAACAGATCTGCTCTTTGTGCTTTTTGTAATTACTAAACCTCATGCACTGATATTACCGATATGTTTGGATTGTTGAGGTTGAATTCAAATATTAAGTCATGATAAATGATGAAGTGTATGAGGAAAATAAAAGAACTGTATTACTGTTCTAAAGACAAAGTCTCCCAGCAGGAAACTGTTTATTGTTTATCTACTACTCTGCCACAATGCATGTACAGATCAGCAAGAACCCCAAATTAAAAGAAGTATCAGAAAAGGGCATAAAATATAAATGAAAACAAAATTGGAAGACTTGCAAGTCATTTAAATGTTTAAAAGAGAGCATAATAAAGGGAACATGTACAATAATACCAACCAAAATAGTTGTTCAAAATATGTTCATTTCAGCATTCATTAAAAGATGGGACAGGTTTAACAAGAGAGTGAAATAGTGATGGCAGAAATACAAGGGACTGAGGATAAAAACAATATCTTGTAGAACATTTAGAGAATCTAGAAAGAAATCTCTATATTTAGACACAAGACCAAAAGCTTGCATTGACAGATCTTTAAGCTCTCAACCTGCAGTATTTACTGAAAAGCAATGCATGGACTCAAGACTACCGGTATTTCTAAAAAGCCCTTTCAGTGAGCACAGTTTGTCACCACATCAGAAAATGCTGGATGCAGGCTAAAAGTATAACATGAAAAGAGGAAGAAAAAAAGACAAAGAGTATTCAGAAAAGTAGCCACTTCTTGTGACCAAGCTTCTTTAAGATGAACTGCTTTGTAGTCAGATGAATTTAAAATGCTTATAATGAAAACTCAAAGGTAAACAGAGGATACACACACAAAGCTGCAAGTAAAAGGTTAATGCTTTGCAAATGCCTTGATGAAGTCTGAGATATTGGTCAATGTTGTTCTTTATATGTGCTTTTAACTGTTTGGTATTGAATTTTGAATATATGTAACTTTGGTTTGGGATTACAAATACACTAACCAGAAATATACACTGTGAAAGCACAATGTTACAAGGTACTTATCAAAATATAAAAATTCTACTTATAAATCATGTGCCTTGAGTGTTCAGGGTTAGAGTTGAGATCACAGCCACTATCTGTGATATGAGGAATCATTAGTGTGTTTGGCATCTGCTTTACAGATGTGCGATTCCAGTGATGCTGAACAGACTACGGAGATTTTAGAGGAACGTAAACTGTTATTTAGATTGTCATTTTCAAGAAATTGTTGCTTATTTCAGCAAAACCATGCAAAACCATACTCTGCACATATAATAATAGTATGAAAATATCATATTTTACCCTGAAAAGTCTTTGCAGTTCTCAAAATGTTGTTAGAAGATTATGGAACAAAGAGATAAACATATGCCCAAATGTTTTAATGGTAATGTTGTTTAAACATCTACAGTGCATCTGCGCTGTCTCAAGGTATGAATGTACTAAAAAGGCTGCATCCTAAGTTGTTTGGAAATGGGGTTGTTTATCAGCACAAAAGAAAAAGA
The DNA here is from genome assembly GCA_037177055.1 of Atherinosoma microstoma. NCBI lineage: Eukaryota > Metazoa > Chordata > Actinopteri > Atheriniformes > Atherinidae > Atherinosoma > Atherinosoma microstoma. Next base: position 9,919,378 of record JBBBVU010000007.1, on the reverse strand, counting down.
TGTACAAATGTCAAAATTTTTGTATATATCGTGCTTGATATCAAACATAAAAACTACTTCAAAGTCCAAAATGACATCTCTGGTGTGTCACATTACACAGAACGACAAAAGAGAGGGATGACACCGTTACACTTTGCTGGAGATTATACTTAATAAAGACACATTTGACAAGTCTTCTCTAAAATCCACAAAACAAATTTGTTGTGTGAAAGGAGGCAAAGACTGGTCAGTTTTTATCGTTTTACAGAGTAACATAAAGTGCACATGATGGAATTATTTTAATGAAATCCAGGGCATATGAATAAGAACACAAATTGGAAGACAATAGCGATAAAGACCTCAAAGTAACTTCAGTTAAACTAAAGCAAGTAAACATGTATTCATTTTCAATTACAGATGAATGAAAACGTTACAAAGAGAACCAATGAACACCACGTGGTCTGAGTTGTGTCAAAATGTCATGACATCATGAAAAATTGCCTGGACAAGACTAAAATAAATGGAAAAGAATATAAAAAACATTGGCATCAGTGTTAAACAGAAGCTGAAACAGCTGCAGTGGCTAGCAGATAAAGCAGATAAATGAAGATCAATACAACCAATATTGTAAGGAGCAGTGGCCATTCTCAGGCAGATCGCTGTTTCTCAGATTAATTATGGAAACTAGGGTTCCAGTGATGCACATCTAGAGATGGTGCATGACTGGCCCAGGAGCACTATGGTTCTACATCATTCATCAGATGTGTGACTGGGATAATAAGCCTGCATGAGGATGAGAAGAATAGAAGAGATGATATATATTTGTAAATGCAATGAAAATAACTTTGCAGAAGAGAACTTTCCATCATGGCAATTATCCCATCTGATCCAATCATAAAGAAGAAAAATATAGCCTTGATAATTACATTCCCTGACTTGAATCACACCTTTGGAGTATTTTAAATCTAAAAGCAGAAGTGTGGCAGAAAGGTGAAAAACAACTCTGCTTTAATTTGACATCAGTCAACCCTCAGAAGAGCAACGTGTCATTAAATAAGACAACGTGCTAAATATATTAAAAAAAAAAGATTGAATAATGTAGAATCTCATAAAAGATTATTCACAGTTATATTCATCTTTTAAAAAGCCATTTAAAAAGGCAATCACTCAACATCCCAGACTAATGCATTTGTTCAGGTGCAGTATCAACCTGCTTCGCATTTACTCTCATCCCTCTTATTAAGTTTCATAATCTTTTTAAGAATCAAATCAACGACTCCTACTATTTACTAATAAACCTAAACTTAACTAACTAGCAACAAATTGGAATTTATTTCTTTACAGTCAATCAGCAGTTCAAAAGCAAAAGGTAACAGAAAGCATAACAATTAAGTTTGTCTTTATTAGTGTGAGTGTAATATCCACAACATCATTTTACATTAGATTTTAATTGCATAATTATGATAATTATTTAGCAGCGAACCATTCCACCTATGCACTTCATCTGAAAGCATCAGCTGTGTCTGATGTTGATTTCTAAGACTGTAAAAGAAACTGCACCTTCAATATGTTGTTGAAATACTATGCTAAAATAAAACCATAAATTGAAGGCTCTATCCACCACTACCTGTAAAAGGGCTTTGAAAAAAAAAATGGATTGAGTCCAAAGTGGAATCCGAAATGATTCTGGATCTTGAAAGTAGGCTTAATTAGGATGTTTTTACAGTATTCTGTGCAAGACAAACCACAAGAAGAGTAAATCAGAGCAACATACAGATTTCAGTCTCATATATTTTCTTGTATCATATTAAGGGGACAGTGACCTGACAAGAGTCAAAGAAACTGATGAATAGATCTAATATATCAACTTCCATGGAAAAAGTAAAAAAAAACTTCTTTCATTGCTGCTAATGCTCCAATGTAACTTCACAATTATAACCCCAATTCCAAAAAAGTTGGGATGCTGTGTAAAATGCAAATAAAAACAGAAGGCAATGATTTGCAAATTTTCATAAACCCACTTCTTTAGCCTCATAGCAAAATTGCCTGGAAAATATTCTAGCTCATTTTGAATTTGATGGCAGCAAATCACATAAAAATGGGAACTTGGGCAAAACAAGGCTGAATTGAACAGCAACTGGAAAAAACAACTGGAGGACTATTTGAAAACCTTCCAGGTTAATTGGCAACAGGTAAGTAATATGACCAGGTATGAAAGGAGCATATTATTTCTGTGGGGTTGCATTTGTACCTATGGAATAGGTAATAATACTGAAAATTACAAAGAGGCTTTAGAGCAACATATGCTTTCATCCAGACAATGACTCTCATGGAAGGCCTTGCATATTTCAGCAATGTTAAACCACATAATGCAACCATCACAACAGCATGACTTTGCAGGAGAAGAGTCTGGTGCTCAATTGGCCTACATGCTATCCGACCTTTCACCAATAGAAGACATTTGGTGCATCATGAAACATATAATCTGGCAACAAAAAGCCCAGGACTGTTGAGTCCTGCCTCACACAAGAATGGGAAAATCTTTGTTTCCTAAAGGCACGTTCACACCAGCATTGTCCAGGGGACTCGGTTCGATTCAAATTGCAAAATTTTTCAAATGAATCAGAGTTCACTTCTTTGGTCCGCACCAGAGTCTGAACACGTGTTCACACTGCTCCAAATGGACCAGACTATCCATGGAAGAGGTCCAGGGTCATTTAAGGATGCATTCACGCTGGCGCACTGGTTGAAGAACTCACAGGTTAAAGAACTCACTGGTTAAAGTACTCAATCTTTCTCTGATCTAGAACTTTCCTCCAGAAAGGCTGCTTTCTTTCTTTTTTAAATACTTGCTTTTCTCAAGTCAGTGTCAATATGTTTTTGGAGCTTCATCTCAAAAGTTAGCCTTTCAGTCTATGGTAATGTAAAACTCATTGAACTGTAGACTAACAGTGACATTCCACCATCCTCCAGTTCATAGTAAACCTGGACCATACTGCTTCCTGGGTGTTAACCAGCTCTCAAAGCCACACTTTTGGAGCATGGCATCTCAGGATCTGTCCTCTCATGGTTCATGTCCTACCTCACAGAAAGATCCTTCAGAGTATCTTGGCGAGGGGGAGTGTCCAGATCGTATGGGTTGACACTGGGGTGCCTCAGGGTTTGGTGCCTGGCCCTCTTCTCTTTTCACTATACTCCTCCTCACTCTGTGCAGTCATCGGCTCTTATGGCTTCTCCTACCACTGCTATGCAGATGACACTCAGCTTTTTCTTTCCTTCCCACCTGATGACACAACTGTCTCAATGCAGATATCAGCATGCCTTGCCGATATCTATGCATGGATGAAGGAACGCCACCTTCAGCTAAATCTGTCCAAGCAAAGCTTAGTGTCTGTCCAGCAAGTCCTCCCTTAACTCCACAGATATGCGTGTTGCTAGATGCTATCACACTTGTGCCTATGTCTTTTGTCAGGAATCTTGGTGTCATGGTAGACAACCAGCTGACCTTAAAGGTCCATGTTGCCTCGGTTGGTCGGTCTTGCTGATTTGCTCTCTACAACATCAGGAGGATCAGACCCTACCTGACAGAACACACGGCACAGCTTTTGGTTTAGTCTCTGGTCATTTCAAGCATTGACAACTGCAATTCCTTACTGGCAGGTCTGCCTGCATGCTCAGTTAAGATGATTCAGAATGCAACAGCACAACTGTACTTCAACCAGCCCAAAAGAACTAATCGATCTTCACTGGCTTCCAGTTGCAGCATGCATCAAATTCAAAGCTCTGCTTCTGGCTTACAAAACAGTAGCACAAACGGCTCCTGTCTACCTTCACTCCTTAACCCAAAGCTACATTCCCTCTCGACAGTTACGCTCTGCCTGTGAAAGACGCTTAGTGCTCCCACAACAACATGGCACAAAATCAGTAGCTAGACTCCTTTCCTCTGTTGTTCCCCAGGGATGCAACGATGTACCAAACTCTGTCCGATTCACAGTGTCCTTATGTAATTTTAAGAGCAAGCTAAAGACTCAGCTGTTCAAGGAGCTTTTCCACACTTAGCTTAACTCTTCTACTTGTCAGGATGAGTTTTGTCCAACACTTTGGCACAACTCAGCACTGAACAAGCTGCATACACTTCCTTACTTAAAATTATGCTGCGTGATGAAATCGTGATCTCGTAATTAAACAAAGGGACTATTGTAGGGAAGGGGAAAGAAACAAAAAAAACACACAAAAAAAACACACTGCCTCTAGCACTACACAGCAGCACCTGTGTCCAACTGGACTCAGCAGTCTGACTAGCACTTAATCCTGATGTCCCCTCCTGTTTGATTTCTTGCTTTTGTTGTTCTCCCTCTCAGATGCAAGTTGCTTTGGAGAAGGGTGTCTGCTAAATGATTGTATAATAGAATAGAATAGAATAGAATAGAATAGAATAGAACCACCTAAACTGATTTTTTTATCTGCTAAAGGTGACAGTTTGGGTCTTTTGTTGGGTATTCTCAAAGTTGCCACATAGTTGCTCTCAGAAACTTCTTGTTTCGATATAACTTCTACTATTGAATTCTGAGTGATGTGAATCTATGATTCTTTTTCTCATTGGTTTCCTTGGTTTAGAAGCTAACATTTGCTGTCAATGTAAACAGAAATTTCAGAAGTCAAGATGTTTGATCCTGTTTGTATCATTTTCGAATAGACCTAAGTCTTAATTTACTGCATTCCCATTTTTCTCTTTTTAAAGGGAAACTATGTAACTTTTGGGCACTAGGGGTCCTAAAACTGTAATTGCACCCAAATTTAAACTTTTGAACCAAATATCAGCCTAATGTGAGTATTAATGGATGATTTCTGGGGTCAATACAGTGTTTGACACGTGTCGTCGCTCTGAGGGAACTGCCCTCTTCCGAAACCAGACATTGTAACTTTGCATGAGCGGATCCGTCTCTCATGAGATCATGTGACCTGCAGCTCTTTGCTCTACAGCTGTAAAACACAGTGGGCTGTGCTTCATGCTACTTTTTCCTTGAAAGTTTGGCATATCTGAACAAAGTAACAGGGTGAACACGGTGTCTGAGGAGCCCAGAAAGAGAAAGACTGTTTGCTTTTGCAATATTGGTGTGTGGCCTGTGGGAAGTTACAGGTCTAGCCCCCTAGTGGCCAAAGGAATGTATTTTTCTTTCATTCAATGAGCAAAAGCTTCATGTGTCCCTGACATTCATGTAATTTATAATTGTATGCAAACTTCAGTTCAGAAATATATGCAGTATTCAGATCCTATCCAAGAGGGATATGCTCCACAATGCTTTCTTTATGACTGATGATGTATTTTACAGTGTACAGCATGAACAAACCGAATGCAGTTTGCTCTCAGGTGGAGCTATTATCCAGTACAGAATTATTCCATATTATGGCTGTTGTCGTGTGCATTGTTTATGGGCAGAGGTTAACAAAAGGCCAAAACAAACCCAAGCCACCGGCGTTGTCCGCATGGGGAAATGTTGGCAAGCAAGCCAGAGGATAATCATAGGCTAATCTGATTTCCAGCTCTGATAATGGAGGCCAGGCTAAATAAGAAAAATTCCAGGCAAATTTGTGCAAATGAAAAAGGATTCCTCCTGACATAATGGTACGGTGCAAGGCAGCCTCTAATGAGCAATAATCTGTCTAAGAGCCCTTCTCTCTCTGCTTCTTGGTTTCTCCCTCCATCTTCTCTCTCATCTTATCTCACTCCCCTTCTCTTCCTCCCACCTTCCCCCACCACTCCAGCACTCATCAGCTTCTTCTCTCTTCCTGGGAAGGTGCATGTCACAGCCATGTGACACAGATAGGGAAGACAGAGGAGGAAAATTGTGCACAGAGGTTGTTCAGTTTGTTAGAGTGGGTCTGATATAGTGACTAAGCCAGAATGTCACATGCAAAGTCTCAATCACACCAGACACCAGACTTGTGCTATACAGCTTAGCAATGCATATTATTCTTTTGTTATGCAACAAGCATGGTTGGGCAAAACATTCTGCTGCTGATCAGCTGCGACTCACAATTCCGCTAGTCAAATTCTAAAATACAAACCATCTTTTGAATAAAAGTAATCCCCAGCAGCAGTAAGCTATTCAACAAATTTGAAACAACTCCTAATTGGGATAGATTGTGTAGCTATAAACACTATGCTTGCAATGACAGTTCAGAAAATAGCAACAATAATGCAAAAATAATGGGACGTAAAATTTGAGTGGGTTCAGAGCCCAAAATACTACAGCTTTACAATGAAGACTGAAAAATTATACAGTAGTCACTGTTTTCCTTACTCAGTTAACTACACACACAGCTTTAGTTTCAATACATTTTCAATTCTGATGTCTCTCTCTGCCTGCATGATGATGTGTATGCTTGTGATTGCATAAAGACTTCTTGAAAGGCAACAGTGATGTAGGTTGCTTGTTTACACCATAAAATATGACCAATAACTGCACATTACGAAGACCCACTTTTACAAATGGCAAAAGGGAAATCTACCTTATCTCTATACCCCGCATTTCCATATCGGAAGTCATGCTTAACAAGCCACAAAATCATCATAGAAGGAAGAATGGTTATGGTGAAGTTATGCACAGTGTTTTCAGTCATCCATGTGTTCATGATGTGTGTTCAAGATCAACACTTGGCAACTGTTTTCTTTCCCCTCTGTTCAGTTCTTAAACAATAACACTGAAACATTCAAAAACCTTTGTCACTTCTTGGTTGGGTTTGGGTCATAACATTACTAGATTAGAATTAGAAATCAATTCTCTTTGGTGGTTCATGGTAAGGCCTAAAATACATTCCCAGCTAGCTGCTTCCCCCTTTAGCTAGTTTTTGTGCTAAGATAACTGGCTTTAGTTACAAATGAATGGAGAGACTCCAGACTAATATTTTTTTGAGCATGTTTCTAACATGAAAATCATTTATTTTGAACAATCTGCATAAAAGATTTCACGGTTTTTAAAGATCAGAACAAAACATAAACATAACCAATGTCAAAGTTAGCAGGAAACCACCAGAATGGCAATGAAGAAAATGTTTCACTTATTATTCCACTGATGCACTGTAGTGTAATGTGTCCCAAAATCAGTATTCACACAGCAGTAACTGTGAGACAATTTTACCTCCACAGAAAAATAAAGCCCTCCTCCTTCTCTCCTCTTCCCTTCTCTCGGCCAGCAGCAGTTTGGCTCTGTGTTTCTGACAACTTCCATAAATTATTGGATATTTTCATATTTCAAATTTCATCTACATTCATGCGGAGGGGCCAGGGCCTCGGCGGAGGCTAGCGTCGGGGTGTCGGCTGAGGAGGCAGCAGCCCCCTCGGCTGCAGCGCTGCCACAGGCTGCCTGGCTCGGTGGCCCCAGAGACCCTTGGCTAATTGAATTGCATCCCCTGATTAGATTATCCTTGCGGCAGCTTGCTGCCAATCTGAAGTATGGGTGCCTTCTATCCTACTTAACCCTTCTGCCCCCCACCCGCTGCTGCAGGCATGCACACACAACACTCACAAACACAGCCAAGGCAGAGCGCCAAATATATTCAGGGGCCATCAAAGTTGGCCAGTTTTGTTATTTTTCTTTTGCATTGTCCTGCCTTGTAAAAGCGGCCATCTTTCACCGCCTGGCCCTCACCACCGCTTGTTCTTCACCAAATAGCCGATTCTGGCAAATGCTCAGTGTCATTACTCCAAGTTTGTGTTTCTGTTTGTTCGGCAGTTTCTTTATAGGTTTTGTTGAGGAATTGTGTGGTCAGCTCACTGAATGCTATAGCAACACTTAGTCAACAACAACAACATAAATCAGTGCTCAGGAGGTTGCAATATTTTATTTACAGCACACTGAATTCAGTAAAATATTAATAATGTACATAAATGTTAATGGTTAATAATCACTTGTATATCATTTGTAATCAATTGTGAATTAATGGAATATTTTAATTTAAAGGACACAGCATGTTGCATTTATTATATTTTGTAATAATGGATATATTGTAATGATAGATGCTCTTGGACTAACTGTTTCAAAACAATTTACGTTTTCTGTTCTTGCCAAATTAAAACACTTTAATGCACCGTTACACGCACTGTTAACTTTTGTGTACCTAAATAAGGATCCAAAACGTTTGTTTTTCACATTATTCTTGATTAACACATGTAAACAAACGTACCCTGTTTGAAACACAGAAGAAAAACTGATCATTGAAGTCTTTGTAAACAGCTGTCAGAGATGCTCAAGTGTTATAAATCCCTTTTTTTTTACCACACTGTGTTTATAGCTTTACAGATTTAGATTTAACATATAAAGTGATTAACAAGTGACCCAAAACATGTGACTCAAAAGTGCTCCACATCTTTGATATACTGTTAAAGCTTTAATGCAGCAGCAACAAAAAGCATATTTAAATTACGCAGCTGAACACTTGAAAAAATGCTGAAATACTGATACTGTTAACAAGTACCTTTTGGGAATAAAATCTATAATGTTATATAACAGTGAACATAGAGCAAATGTTTGTCACTTTTGCATTAACCTCTTAAAATTCTTAGAAAAAAATCAGTATTGAAAATACACAGAATGCCAAACTTTATTGGTAATTGTAATCAAGTTAAAACAAATTCCATTTCTAACTTTAAACTTTTTCTGTTATTTCATGCAAATTCTAATCCAGCTGATCTATGTTCGGTTTCAACTTTAAAACTCTGATTTCCGATCCAGATTGTCAACATTTTGCAGCTTTTGGTATGAAGACTTGTTACTTATACTGCAGATAAAGGATTTAAAAGAACTTGATATTTAATTAATAACATTACAGTCAAACAAACTCAGTGCAGGGGCCGACTTTTATCAATCATGATTTTAAACTTCAATATTCTATATATATTATATATATATCTTAGATTTTGGATGTAACACTCAACCAACTAATTAAAGGGGACATGTTATCATAATTTCCAGTCAATTCATTCTTAATCTTGATTAGCTTTGCATCCAGCATAACCCTAGAACAGGGGTGTCAGACTCCGGTCCGAGGACTGCTGTCCTGCAGGTTTTAGATGTTTCCTGCTCCGTCAGGACAGCGGCCCTCCAGGACCAGAGCCTGACGCACCCTGAAAACTGAATTTATTGAGAAGGTATGTCCTGATTGGTTGAATTGCTGAGTAGACTGGTAAAGGCCTCAGCTATTGCTGTCACCTGGTTGGTGTCCTTTTGTGGCTTTTGCTTACTTTTCATTTCATCCATTTTCCACAGTGCATGCTAAGCAACCATATGGTCCCAACCTGCAATAATCAGGTGGTACAAAAATGCTGCTTTTAGAAATGGTCACGTGTAACGTGCATGCTCTAGCAGGGGCACACTGTCTGGAAAATTTGACCTCACAAAGAAATCTGGAAATGATGATGTTATAGTGGCTAGGTGAGGTCACTCTAAATTCTCCCCAGAAGTGAGTGTGAGCGTGAATGGTTTTTAGTCTCTGTGTTGGTCCTGCGATAGACTGGGGACCTGTAGAGCGTACCCTGCCTCTCGCTTGGTAATGGCTGAGGCTCCAGCTTCTTCACGACCCTGAATTGGAATAAGAGGTATAGAAAATAAATGAATGAATAGTGGGCCAGGTGGCAGAAAAAAAGTCTCACAGGTTGAATTGCAGTTAATCATGTTCCTTGTTTAAGCAAAACATACCCTTTTTTTTTTGCAAGGGTGATAATACTTTTTATTTACACAGATGAGACAGAAAACTTTCATGTAGTCAGAAATTTGCAGATTGGACCTCTAAATGCAATTATGTGCAATGAAACATTTCTTCACCTTATGCAGTGATGCAAGGAATTAATTTTTTGTCAAATTCAGTTTAGGCAAATATAAGTTAACTCAATGATGGTTATCGCATTTGACACATACTTTTCGAAGACCTATTGCATCACCATTTAGTAAGAACTTTTCTCAAAATCCTGTTGTGTACAATCTGATACTTGTTGTCTGCCCCTTGGTGGTTACCTTTTGCACTACAATAATTCTGCCACATCACATACTGTAATACAATACATACACCAATCCCTCATAATTTCATGACCACGTGCTTAATATTGAGAAAGTCCTCTTCATACCACCATAGTGGCTCCAACCGGGCAGTTTGAGCACATCCCAGTGTGTCCTGGAGTGTCTGGTACAGGGACACTAGCAACAGATCTTTTGGGCCCTGTGGATTCTGAGCAGGAGTGTATGTGGACTGGGATTGTTTTTCACACACCCCATCAGACCCCATGAGATTTGTATGGAGATTGGAAATTGGAGTCTCAAATCTCAAAGTAGCATCATGTGAGAATCAGGATGTAGTTTTCCCCCAAACTAACTGTAACAAGTTGAACAGAGTGATTCACTTGACTAGTTGTCTGTGGTCATGATGTTATGGCTGATCAGTGAATAAATAAATTTGTTTTTGTTGTTGTTGTTTTTCTATTTTGTTACAGGGCCAAATAATTGTCTATTATTTATTGGGTTAGGCATTAAATGATGAAAAAAAAAACAACACCAAAAAAAAACTGTACAAAGTGAATCAAATAATCTAAGAATATAATTTGAAATACAAGTAACAAAAACAAATAAAATCCACATTCATTTGTGTAAATAAATTGAAGTAACTAACTAAGTAAGTGACTGTTAATCTTGTGTCAGAGTGAAGGGTTGATTTAAATTTCAAAATAGACAGTACAAATGTGGCATTTTGCGTAAAGGAAACCACTGAGCATCAAAGATGGCTTCATGACCTCACGGTGACTTCAGGCTACTCTCCTCTTGCAGACACCAGCATGACATGTCATCTCATGCATTGCCACATTTCAGTTTTGGGCTGATGCATAACCCAGATGAATGTAAGTGTTCACTGAGGAAAAGTCATGTTCTGATGTAATTATCATCTATTGCTTCCTGTAATCGCATCAGATCTCTTTTGAACAATAATCTCATGGTGAGCGTCTGGAAGTGGAGCCCTCCTCCCTGTTTATTGGTCTCCACTACAGTAAAACACAATTGAATTGAGGAGTCAGCTATTAGATTTTTTGTTCTGTAGAATAAACTGAAATCGTATTTTTGCTGGAAATTATCAATACATCTTGGAAAGCAAAAATAAGAAGACACAGAACAAAAGTAGACCCTGGGTAGAGAGAGGAGGGATGTAATACAACAGATGAAAGATGAGGAGGAGCTGATGGGAAGACTTTCACCAACTGGAGAAGGGGTTTATTGACATCTTGGGGTCAGATGTATATGCTACAGTTTGCAAATTACATCAAACTGCAAAATAGTGCTTCTGCACAGCAGAAACTTTATTGTGTGGCTGTTAAATCCAGTAAGTAAATGGGTACGTATTGAAATATGGAAAGGAAGTGATGTACAGCACATAACAAAACCTCAATTTGTAACACTGCAGAAGAAAAAGATAAAGAAAAAATGGAGCAAATAAGTGTGAAAGTTTAAAAAGTTATGATAATGAATCATCGGGACAACTTTTAAAGAGACAAAAAAATAAACATTTCAATCAGTAACAACTGGCCCACACTTAAACTGAGCACAATAATGGTGCAAAAGCATAACTTCAGATCTGAACAGCTTCCTGCTTTCTTTCATTCTGTAAATGATTCTGACAGCTGCAAAGAAAAACAATTATGCTTACATTGCAAAGCGATGCATCGGGTCTGCACTGCTGTGGATCTGTCCTGCAAAACAGACATTGAAGAAAAACAATGGCCCTAATTTGATCAGAAATCCTTGATGGCTGAGAAGATTAATCTTGAAATGTGCTTTTAAAAAGTAGAAGTGGAGTCAGGGATTTTGTGTTTTTAAAGGTAAAATAATCAGATTTATTTACAGCCAGCTCCTCTCTCTCCTTTTTTATTCATCACTTTTTATTGTGCAATCACACTTAATTGCTCAAAATTTCTCTTTTCTTTGAACGCAATGTAATTCTTTTATTTTAAGATGTTTGTTCCAGCTTCATACAGCTAGAAAAACAAAATTGCTCACATATATGGAGAAATTTTACTCAATAAAGAAAACTTTACCTTCTATGAAGCTGAATAAAGTCAAAGTGAAAAGAAATAAACAGCTCAGTAAAATAAATTCAAGATAAAGATAAAAACAAAATTCCCTTTTTGAAAATGTTCTAAACTTAAAAATAACATATGAATGTTTAAAATTCCAACTTTAAAGATTTAGAAATTGAAATTTCTAAAACGATTTTAAAAAATTAATAAAGTTTCTAGATAAATAAATAAAAACTACATAAAAATGAAAATACTTAATATTTTATTTCTTTAAAAAAATAATTTTGTTTTTTTTAAATATTTTGAACCAATGGGGTAATATTTGTGTGTAGGTTTATGTGTCTGTATATCACAATAGGGACACAAAATCTGACAGCACAATAACTCCAACAATCACCGGAGGAACTAAATTATTTTTAAGGGTTTTAGGGTCAGGGTTATAGTTATGGATTTGGTATTAGGTTATGATGGCTAGTTTAGGAGAAGGAGAGTAAAGAACAACAGAATACATTGAGTCAACAATTATTGAGGATATGAAAAGAAATGTGAGAATGTGTATTTTTGCATTTTAAGGCAGTGTCATGCCTTTATGTGTGGTTTCAGGGTAGGCTATCAGCAGATTTTTAAAATCTGATAAAGATTTTGCTTTACATAAAAGTAAAAATACTTCAAATGCATTATATAAAAAAAGTCCCTCTGAGTGAATTTTTATCAACATTTGTCCTTTGAATTGTTTTGTCCAGTCACAGCTATGGAATATGTTGAGAGAGCATATCTAGTTTTTGCAGTCATGGCAAGCTGCAGCTTTGGATATCTCCCCATAACAAACACTAGCTTACACCTCTGCTAACTTTCTAAGAGTAGTTATTTAACTTGACAGCATTTTGCATTTTAGCTGGATAATGGGCTTAGTACAGAAAACAACTAAAAGCCTTACTCATGCGCCACCCTTTGAAGATTGCACTCAAAATCAGCAGTAATAAAATGTTTTACTAAGTGCAGGAATGAGGCACTAAAAGGTCTGAAGTTAAAACGTAAGAGATTTCAGGTCAACATCTGACTATTTTGTTATGTAGGATGTTTTGGTCTTAAGTAATTCTAACCCAATCCATCAGATACTATCCACACATTCAATCTCTGACCATTTTATCCAGTTTAGGGTGGAAATTGAAATCTATCTCATCTGACACTGAGCAGGACACATTAGTGAAAACACATAGATTCAACACAGTACGACAGCAGGTTCAAACAAACTTTATAACTGTGAGAGTGACAACCTCTAAACCTTCATCCAAGCCCTGTGTGTTTGAGCTGCACTGTTCATTTGATGAAACATATCTGCTCATCCTTACATGAAGAACCTTTTATCAGATAAAGATGAAACAGACTGTTTGAAAATGAAAATTGCAATGAAAAAGCAAATGAAACTGAATTCATAAAACATCCACAAGTGCATCGTGGTGGTGGAGAGTAACCAGTAATGCAGTCCAATTCTACTTTATCTGAGTTAGAGACTGTTGTAGCATTGTTTGGCTTAAATATAAAGGAGCTGCCCCGAAAAAGATATAACCTGGATCGGAGCACATATTGTAAAACTGTTACAGTATGTACCTTTCAGCACTGATGGTGTCTTTTCAAATGTGCAAGTTGGCATAGGCACTAATGCATCCCCCTAATATTACAGATGCAGGTTTTTGAACTGAGCATTTACAATATCTTTCTCTTCATGTCCTCCAGCCAAGAGAAAGATGGTCATGCTCCTATTGTGCTCCTCTTGAGGTGGATTTGGATTTGTCTGACCACAGAATAGGTTTTCACTTTGCCTCAGTCAATTTTGAATAAGATTTGGCCCAGAAAAGATTGCATTGGCAACAATTTTTCTGGATCATGTTAAGTTATGACCACTTTTATGCATGACAGAGCTTGAAAAATTGTTGATAGCATGGTGAACTGTGTTAATAAGGATTTCTGGAAGTGTTCCTGAACCCATGTGATGACTTGCATGACACAATCATGTCTGTTTTTATTGTAGAGAACCTGAACATCATGGGAATCCAATATCATTTTCAGCAGTGTCTCATGTGTACAGGTCTCTCCAGATTGCCAGAATATTTTATGTGTACAGCAGAAGATGGATTAGCTATAGAATGAAAAATTCTATGATGGAGACACAAAAAAATGTTTCGGTTTGTTGCCCCAGTTTTTTGCAGTCTATTAAACCTCTGTGCATCTTTATTCCTGAGACTCTTCCTGTCTAAGGTGCTCTCTTTTTCAGACTTTTGTTGCTGCCCTCAAATTCAAAATGTGAAAAATGTCTCACCTTCAGCATTTGACACATTTTATGTTTGATTGTTATTTGAATATCAGTTAATGAAATGAGCAAATTATTGAATTCAGATCTTTTTTTTTCTGTGTACAAACTTTTTGGTTCAAAATTAAACAAAGGCAAAATCAATCAAATTTATCTCAAAATGAAAAGGGAAAATATTAACCTTAATGTGCTGAAGTAAAACCCAATGTAATGAACAACATATATAAT
>JBBBVU010000007.1:9887847-9904062 GCA_037177055.1 Atherinosoma microstoma | reverse complement strand
GGGTGCTAAAATAGCATATAATTGCCTAAAGCTGACTTTGACAGGCTTGGAAAAGCATGATATAGCTCCTTTAAGTAGTACTTCTTGTACCACTGAGGAGTCAAGTTAAACTGCAAATGATCACTTTCTCAACCACACAATATTGAGTTTCCTCCCATTATAACAGAATTCCAACCTTAATATCTGGATCATTCATAGTTGACAATTGTCTAGGCAGTCATAATTAGTTCCTGTTCATTATTGACAATTTATTTAATTTCAATTTTTCAAATAAAAAAAAGCCAATAAAAAAAAGCCCACCACCAACAAAAAAAAAAAAACTATATAAACACAGATGTTCATCAGAAGAAGTTTTATAATGTACAGCATGTCTCGATGATGGTAGAGCTGGGCTGTGTGAACTTGGTTATTTGTTAACCACGCAAGGCAAGGCTGAATGAGTGTCATGTCTGAAATCAGCTCACCTGTTTTCACTGGTCAAGAATGCTGATGATGCTCTGGCATGTGCAGAGGACCAGCAGCCTTCCTGCCTCCCTCAGTACCCATCCAGCCTAACATCCATCCAGCCCGCTCTCCTGAGTCACTTTTCATAATTATTGAATTACATTCCTGGCAACCCATTAAGGAGGACATTCTCTTCTTAACCACCTGCTCTTCCCCCCTCCTCCACCCCATTTTACGCCATCAATCTTTCAGCGTTACCGGAGCCCCTAAAAGCTTTCTGACTGCGCTATAATGGGGAACAGCGCGGGGTCAGGGGGTGCTGCTGGACTGTGTGCTCAGGAGCAGTGATGCCTCAGCATTCTAGAGGGGAGCGGGGCCGAGGGGATGGGTCATTGTAGTGGTGTGAGGGGGCAGTGGGGGTCAAATCTCCGCTGTAATAGGTCACTGACTAGACCTTTGGCTGGGAAAAATAAGGAAAAACAGTTTCTTAATTTGTGATTTTGTGACTTTATGTGTATGTAACCTGTTGAGGTTAATGACAAATAAAGGAGAGGTGAAAAGATATTATCACTCCATCATTTGATAAGAACTGACATTTTTGGAATGAAGTACTGTCATTTACCCTTGTGGTGAGGCAACTTTTCCTTATCCTGCATTGTCCAATTTTGCTTCAGCAGGTGATTTACAAAATTTCTCTGAAATGGTTTTACATTATTTTAAAGAGAGCTGAACAAAGACACTCCTGAAATCGGCTCAACATAAATCTGTTCAAAGTTAAACATTAATTTTGTGGCAATCATAATCTTCCTTGTGTCTGTGACTAAATCCCCACTGTGTTGATGATTGGCACATCTAGACTTAGGCTTGACTTTATTGTCATTCAGCATCATTTACTGTTACAGTGGACAATGGAGCAAAATTCTGCTTCAGTGGCTCTGGAAACAGTACAAATCAAGGAAAAAGAAATAATACAATATAAAAAGAAATTTTGCAACAAAAATAAAAAAGTTATAAAATATGGCAAAGTGTTTATGTATTAACAAAGTACTTACATAACAACAAATATTTAATTAGCAGTATAAACACCCAGAAGTGGTATAGTAACACTCAGAAAGATATGAAACAATATTGCACGACTATTGCAGTCAGACAGTATTATTGCACAGTGTGTTGATTTCAAACAATTCATAAATTCAATTAAAATGTGAGAAGCAAAATACGCTCAAAGTTAGCCAAAAGATTGGCTGCTGGTTTGAACTCAAGTTGGACACTTCAAATAGCTTATGTTACCAGTTATAGGTATCCAGTATTATACTGCAGGTAGTCATAGCAACAGGCAGCATCTCTGCTTCAGGGTAATGCTTTGTTGATGATCTATCTTTCATTCAGTCATTCACATCTTCTAGCATAATAAACAACAATATATTCTCCATTGAGACTTAGAATAAGATTTCAGTTACCCAGGGTGTTGTCATTGTATGTCACCTATTTTGATGAAACAGAGTGAAGTGTTTCTAAGTTTTATTTGTAGTTACCATGTGTATGCTAAATTCTTTAAAATCCTTCACAAAACCCACACTTTTCATGCTATTCAGCCTACTCTTTAACTAAGCATTTGTTTGTGTGTCTGACCTTGTGCCCTCTGGAATAGGGCAGCCAGACATTTGGCCCTAAATCCATTTATTATTCTTAAATTAACATGTTCAAATTAGGATTTGATGAATTGTGCCCATGATTAATTTACATTTATGATGTCAGATGACTTGCAAATTAATCATAAATAAATCAACAATTTGATAATTCAGTGCCTGCAACTCACAAGGCAAGGCAAAGCAAGTTTAGTACATTTCATGTACATGACAATTCAAGGTGCTTTACATACAATACCATGAAATTACTACAAAACCTTGTTTATAAGAATTGATTGTCATATTTAGTGAATGGCAAAGTTCTTACAAAATGTTTTTATCTAAACAAGAGATGTTAAAGCAAGAGAGTGACAGACTTCTTGGGAAAAGATGTGATCATGATGCTAATATGTCCATAGAAATTCCAGTATACATTGAAAATACCTTCAGTCATCAATTCAAATGGGCACTGATGTACACCGATGCTCTCCCATCAGTGCAAAGAAACCACAACATCACTTTTTCCCAAAAGCAGTTGACGGGTGGATTCATCTGACCACAGAGCTTGTATTCACTGTCTTTCTGTCCATTTCAGATAAGACATCAACAACAACAAAATTAACCAACAAAATTAACCAACAATAACTCATAGAACAACTTCCAGAATTGGAGTGAGACCACTTCAAAAAATCTGCTCTTAAAAGCTTTTAAAATCTCTTTGAAAATGAAACAGGGATTTATATTTGAGATTTTTTTCATTCCTGACATGGTGCGATGGTTCCAACTTAAATGTTGTCGTGTAGAGAATAAACCAGACAGCAGAGTCTTGAATTGAAAAGATATTGTAGTTCAGTCACCAAGGAGCCACAGTTGTTTGCTACGTGACAACAGGGCAGATAAACTGTGAGGGTAACATTGCAATTTAGAGGATGATGTTCTGTCTTATTGGCCTGCTGTTCTTCAGCTGATGAACTCTGGGTAGTTTCAGGCTTCAAGTAGTCCAGATTTAGAGTTCAGTTCTAATCCAGTAACAAATTATATCCTCCATGAACTCGAGAGAAAAAAGGGCTAAATCTTATCTTGAAAAGTAGAACTTTTTTAGTCCCAAATTACATGACAGAAAATGGCCTTCTTGGATGTATATGACAGTGAATATCACTGCTTATCTTTTCTCACATGTCTTGATATTTCCCATTGAGTCCCAGTGAAACTAAAGAATTACAAGTAATTTATTGACCCTCAATAAAATTGTAATAAATTGACTTATTTTTATCTATTTATCAATAACCTAAAAAAGTCAGACATTTAGTTAGCTTTTAAATTTCAGACTGAGTTTATAGAAATACCTGTCAGAATACATTTTAAAAACACACTACTGAAAACAACTCACATGAAAACTCCAAGCATCATGAAATGCTGGCAGTTTCATGTTTTCATGTGCTCTTTTCACTGTGTTGTCCAGGAGATTCAACTCAAGTCAATGTTAAGTGAATAGTAAGGTTAGGTTCATCTTTACCCTGCTGGCTTATTGACTCTCCTGTCAATACCACTGCTGGCAAAATCTATAAGGCCTGCAAATGTTATCTCAGCATCCGTTTGTGTGAGCACATAAGGGCTGAAAGGTCTTTCAAAATGTTTTTCTAAAATGTGAATGATATTTAATCTGTACTTTTTCTTGAATGGTTTCTCACTGTATATGAGGGTTAGACAGATTTCTTGTAAAGTTATCATTGATCGATTTGCAAAACAAGCTGCTGCAACAAGTTCACTATTGTAAATGGTGTCACTTTACATTTCTAGATACCTTACGTGTATATCCTCAGTTTTTGTGCAAACACTTATACAACAGGCATAAGCACCAAAAGACAAGTCTTTTACCAAGTTGGAGAGATGGTAGTAAAATAAGTCATATTTATGTATATTCATGTTGTTATTCACTTGATGATTTTGGCAAGACCCAAAGAAGAGTAGCTGCTGTGAAAGGTCAACAGCTAAAGGTGATCTAATAAAACAAACCTTTCAGTAAAGGACACTTGTATTAGTTCTGGGAGATCCAGGACTGATTCAAGTGAAAGATTACTTTGCATCATCTTAACACTGTGGTGTTTTTGTGGTTCCCATGTGAAACTATTAGTTTGATTTTTTGATTAGAAGATGAAGAAGATGGTGACTTGTTCCGTAGAATGATGACTGGAATGATCTCTGGTACCTTTTTGTTTTGAGTTAAAGAAGTCTCTCACTGAAACTCCTGTGGTTCCAGAGTTATCCGCAGCACAGAACCAGCCTTCTTGAACACAGAGCAGGCTGAATTATATTAAAGCTCTTGAGAAATCAAAGAACACGATCCTCAAAGTGCTGCCTGATTAGTTCAAATGACAGTGGGTTCACTGTATGATGGCTCTTCAACCCCAAGCATGTTACGATAAGCAAACTAGTGGGTCCTGAAAGGTGTTCACTTGCTTACTGAGGTTAGCCAAAAATGGTCTCTCAAGGACTTTCATGATGTGAGATGTTAGGGCAACTGGTCTGTAGTCATTTGGTTCAGTTGGTGGATTTTTTAAGGTACTGGAACAAGGCAGGATGTTTTCCACAGCACAGGAACTCTTCTGTTCAGTTTCTCCCATTGTTTCTTTACCTGACTGCAGGAGACTGATAGAGGTGGAGGCAGAGGAGGTCTCAGTATGCTAAGATGTGGAGGAAGATGAGGATGTGTTGAGGGCCACGACTGAGCTGCAGAGTGGAGGTATGACAGGACAGCTGCGCACTCATGGAGGGTGTGTGGTCTGTTGGTCTGGAGGCAGGGGGGGAGGATACTGATCTTTGTTCAGCTCAGTAGCTCTGTCAAGACTTCCATCAGTCTGATCCCCCTTTAACATGAAGCCGGTGATCTTTTTAATTCCTGACCATACATCCTTCAGGTTATTCTGTTAAAGCTCTAGTCTTCCTGTAGTCTTCCTTGCATTTCCTATCTTCAAGTTGTTTTTGTGTTGTCTTCAATAACTCCTTGTCTCCCTCCCGGAATACTTTCTTTTTTTTATGTTTACAACTTTTTCAGGTTACTGGTGATCCAGGGCTTGTTATTGGGAAAGTGCCTCACTGTTCTTGTTGAGATGATGCTGTCATATCTCAGTCGTGGCATTGTTGTCATCGCCATGTGGTTCACAGAGGACATTCCAGTCTGTATCCTCAAAGCACCCTCTCTGAGCATCTTCAGCTTCATTAGAACAAGTTTTAATAAACTGTGTCATGACTGGTTGCTGCTGAACAATGGGTTTGTAGGTGAATGGGATTATCTTCCTAAAGGAGGTAGGGCAGAGAAACTGTACGCATCTTAAACATTTGCATTTAAAAAAAAGTCCAACATATTGTTTTCTCTGATGGAGCAACTGACAAACTGTTGGAGAATGTTGCAGAGAGGGAGACGAAGCTTCCAGAGATCGCAGTGAATGTGTTAGGATGCTGTGTTTGTAGCCTAGCAACAACAGAGATGATGACGTTACAGGCTGTGTCTGCAGCGGTACCTGGTATGATATAAACCAATTCCCTCCAGCAAGAAATTACTGCAGGCAGTTGTTCGTTTGTTGCTCATGGCAATAACACACTGGGCTGGATCTACTAAGATCCCAATTTGCGTGTAGTAATTTGCCCGTGCAACCTAGAATTTTGTGCATGGGGCTGAACCACGGTTCATGAACCACACGTGACTAATATTGATTGCGCAAATGTTGGCAGGCGCAAATGTGTTGGAAACTGCTTATATAAATTAGCGTTTTGCGTCTTTTGTGGGTTGCAGTGCGGCGAGTTTGGAGAGAAGAAAGGCAAAATGAAATTGACCCGGTGAAGATAGAGATATCAGTGGAAGAGACAAACATGAATATGAAAAAAATATATAGGCTATAAATATTAAATTAAAATAATACAACAGGTATCCCTGCAGAGTCTGGATAAGAAGTTGCTGCCGCCACAAATCAAATAGTCTGCAAACCTTAAAAATGGTCTGACATCTACTACCGCAGTGCATCTTCTGTGACACTGCAGTGAGGCGGGATACTCGGGCCACAGCAGCACTGTATTTGGAGTAACGATGGTCATAAATGTCCCAGTGAGGGGATCAAAGGTGGGGGTACAGACGGTGGTGGGGCTCTCGTAACTCTCAAGCGACTTGGAGAGGGGAAGAGTGCAACACAGGAGGTAGAGTTGCACACTCTCCTTCAGCCTGGAGGAGACGGGCGCACTGTGCATATCCAAGTTAAAAATGTGACACATAGCAACAAAAAAAAAAGTTAGATTTAATAACCATTGAGCTACACTGTGAATCTTCTGTTTCATTCATATAAACTCATGTTGAATCGTAGTGTTTGTTTGTTGTGTTGATTTTTAAAGAATTAAAGAAAGAAAACTAAATGCTTTGCCTCTACCGATCATAAGAAAATATTTTGACTGATGTCCGTCTGCACTCCTGCAGAATTTAACTGTTTCCACTCTGATCCACAGGGTGCAAGAGTCAGAAGAGTTAGATATAGGCGCAGAAACAGCCACTGCACTTTTAGTAAATCACATTATGCGTGCAAAGCTGATTTATTTGCATCTACTCCTCCAAGTATTTTGCATGTTCTGGAAGAAATGTCCAGAATGCATATTCATTCAAGGCAAAAATGCTAAAATGAGTGCGGGTGTTATTTTGCGGGTGTTAGATTGCCCAAGAGGAGCCATCCTTAGCGCGTCCATTTAGTAAATCAGCTGCAACATATTTTTGCATGTGCTATCCAGTTTGCACACGTTTTAACATGGGCAAACCTTTGATAGATCCGGCCCACTGTGTGTTACTGCGCAAAACCTATTATGTCAGAACAAAGTTATGATGGGGAAGGGAAGACAAGATGTATGTGTTGGTGATCACATCCAATGGGATTTACAGGTTCTTCTGTCTTTTAAGCACATACATGGATGGAAATTACATGTGCAATGAGCGGGTGCAATGTGAGAGGGAGGAGGAACTTTGAATTCCTCTGCACACTTAAAGACCTCTTGGAGAAAATTCACCAACTTTGTTATGTGGTGCGAATGGAGGACCACAATGGATTAGGTTTTCACTGCAAAATTCTTTAATCAAAATGTGCTACACAGGAGGCCACACATGGGGAGACACATAAGCAGCAACATCCCATAATAATCTGGAGACAGTGTTGTTAATCCTTGGTATGGTGGCTCAGAGACAACAGACACCATCCAGCCAGATGATCTACAGAGGGACTTGCCACTTTTGGTCCTAGACACAGGGATGACTTACGGACCAAAGAATTAAAAAAAAGAAAAAAAGAAAAGCACACACATGTTAAGTATTTTATCAATTTTACTATTAATAAAGTTCATGTTGTTCTAAAAAAAAAGGAAAAAAAAGTGTGATGTAAACTGCTACCAGAATAACACAGGTAAACTCTCTGGGTAAATAATATGGACAAAAAACCCCACAGTATGTAACCACTGTTGGTGCCATCCTGGACAAATAAACTATAAAAGATTACTTCCATGTCCTTTGTGCCGATCTTCTTTTTTTTTATAGTGGTATGTCCAGGATGGCACCAATAGTGGTCAAAATTTTTTAAAAAGCACTTCAATTCCACCTCCCTTTAGGTTTTCGCTGACTTTCTTATCGCGGTCTCATACAGTCTTAAAGCAGTGTATAGACCTCTAATATACTGTCAATGACACATTAGAGTCCAGGATGTGCTCACGCAACCGTATCTCAGTGAAGCACATAATACTGCATTCCCAGTATTCTTTTTGAGACCTTGTTAGCACTTCAAGCTCATCCATTTTGTTAGTGATCTCACATTATCCATCAGAACGGTTGGAAGAAATGGTTTGAATTTCCACTGTTTTTCTCTCTGCCCCGCTGCTGCCCTGCATCCTCGCTTCCTATAACTTGTTTGGGATTTGGTGTCTGATTTTGCTCATTATTTTGGTTTTCGGGGTCATGTAGCGCATATCTGCAACAGAAAACAAAAGCCTATGGATATGTTACATCTGATCTGCAATAAGTAATTCTGCAGCAAACAAAAGCCATCGTGATGGTACAGTGGCTTTTTTTCCCCATCTGCTGCTTCTTTACTCAAGTTTAATAAGTTTAATAGTTTAATGTATATGTAATAAAGTATAATTCATTCATAAACTGCCCTTAACAGTGAATGTCATAAAACCAAAATAACAATCTAAATTGGGCTTAAAACTTAGAATGGCTGCAGAGCTGGTGAAAATTATTTGTTGGTTCATTACTGCAAATAACATCTTTCAAATTCTTTAGCGTTTATACAAGTATATAGTTAACACAAGATTTTAATCGTGCTGTGGATCAGTGGATATAGGTCCTGACAAGGATAGCAAAACAAACATGTTTTTGTTTACAAGTATACAGTATGTTTGTGCAGATGGAGGGCTTAGGCCTCACCTCACAGCACGCTGCCCATTACCTAATGCTCAGATCCCAGCACATATTATTCATTTCTGACAGCTTGCACACTTTGCATAAAGGATGCACACAAACACACACCACTACACACCTTTGCACCTCTATCTCTCTGAAAACTCTTAACGCTGTAATGGATTCCCTGACCACAAAAGCCTAACCCTAACATGAACCTAATCCTGAAGGTTAAGGTCCTCAAATGAGCACAAAAAATCCAAAAATAACAAGCTGAGCAAACACGTACTGTACAGCTGCTCAAATCCACATCTGCTGCATAGAAAAGTGACCTTGCAGGCCATACTTCAACATGCTGCACACACACACAGTATATGAGTAATGAACAACCTTAATAACACCTCCAACTTTTCCTCTTCTTCTCTCTGTTGGCTGTTTAAATTCACATCCCCCTTTAACGTTGCTCTAATCTGATTACCGCTGGGCTAATGGCTCTCCTTCTGCTCCTCCCAGACGCTCTGCCCAGACCTTGCAAAACACACACACATATACACGCACAGTTTTTATGGTGTGTGTTGCTGCAGTGGCGCTACATCTGCAGAGTATGGCCGAGGGAAAAGAGCTGGGAGATGGAGAGAAAGAAGTTGGTGTTTATATGCATATGGTTGAGTGTTTCAGTGGGTGAGGAGGAAGGGGGAAGGGGAGTAGATCAGAAGCCAACTCACTCCAAAAGCCCTCCCCTCACTCTCCTTTTCTCTTCCCTTCAGTACCATCTCCTCCTCCCCCTCCCCTTGAGTAAATCTATAGGGAGGGAAGGCAGAGACAGGTGCATTTCTCCACAAATTGAGTTAGCCAAGACATGCCACATCCAATTGGACTAAATTGATGTGAGAGTTTGTGATGTCTGCCGTGGGTATTACAGCAAAGGTCAGTGTGCCGAGACAATGACATCAATCTGGTCCACGTGGCTGAGCGCTCAGGCCCCCACCAACTCCATGATTCAGATGCAAACCTGCAAACACAGGGAGAGGAAGGAGAGGGCGGACAAACGCTGGTCTGCAAACTGGTGGGCATTTTATGATTGCTTTCAAACAACAACAAACAAGACCTGATGCAGAGGGGTTGACAGAATAGACAACAGATCAAATGTGATGATTACTGTTTCCATAACAGTTTTTGGTTTGACTGTAAAACTTACAAAAAAGCAATCATAAGGCATCTTAGAACTTCAGATACATGAAGAAGAATTTTGTGATATTACGGTTAGGATGGCCAGGTGACACAAAACCTCTGTAGATCATTTTATGTCATCTGTTCATCACATTTTACAAGCTGTTGTAACTATACCAACCTCGTTTTCCTCTGTGTTACTGCAATAACCATGTTTGTCAACTGAGTTGGTCACAACCAGAATATGAAATTAACAGAATTAACCTTACCGAATCACAATAGGCATCAACCTGTTTTCTTGAATTAATTCTCATCAAATTTGAAATCAGATATGAGCACAGTTAGTTCACTCACTGGCATTCAATCATACACACATTTAAGGTCATGACCCCCTGGCTTTTCAACGAGTCTAGGTTTGACCCTGTGCAACTAATAAACAACAGATTTAAGAAAATATTTCCATATTTTGGAATATACCTTCTTGCTGAGAGATGAGAGGACTGATAAATCTTTCCTACCTTGGTATGCTCAGATATGGGCATTGTTACAGAACCACTTACCATAAAAGTAAAAGGGATCACTTTACCATTTGCGCTTATTTAAAGATGAACAACATAAATTATACTGATTCTCATGTTCAAGTTAATCAGAAATGTTTGGGATGAAATAATCAATTTAGGTCCCCAAAATATTGAAGTATTTGAGCTTTAGTGATGTGGTTTAGTGTAAGAGGTTGAATACTATTAAAAGCTAAGACATTAATCTGGTCTAAGTAAAGTCTTGTGCTTCCTTAAAAAAAAAAAAAGAATCATTAAAAGCCCAAACAACGCTGACAAGGGAGTTGTCCCTTTTTCTTAATTGACTGAAAATAACATAATGACAACATGAGTTTCTCTCAAGACAGCAACAAAAGTTTGAATTTTTTCTTAAGAATATTTATCTAAATCAAGTGTATTGGCAGAAAATCTCATGTCTTTATTTTTGTACCGTTGTTGTGAAATCCTTTCATGGCTATCCTCTGCATAAAACCCTGTTTTCAATTCATTTTGTGATAATTCCCTACATTCGGCTGGCCTTGCAATTGCAAGTCTCGTCTTCTTCTTCCTCTTTGACAGTATAGGGCAGCTGGCATCCATGGAGCTGAATCACTGTCATCTACTGGACATCCAGAGATCTTCAGATACTTTGTAAAGTGCTCCTCATCAAGAAATCAAAGAACTTATTTTGTCATTGTTCCTTTTCACCGCAGTCCAGTGCTGTAGGAATCTTAATATTAATTGGTCAACCTTGCTTCATTGGCAACTACTGTGAAGGTGAAAACATGAGGCAGGCCTGAGACCTACGCTGCCTACATTCTTAACTTAAATTCTTTTTATATAATTGAATTAAACCCTTATTTTTCTAAAACTCAAACTCCCTTTTCACTATAGTTTAAGACCTACAAGCTGTAAAAATATGGACGAACCTTCCGTCACGTGACCTGTAGGTTTTCGGGGAGCTAAATAGACGGTTTTTGTAATTTATGCATACGTCACTTGGGCATGCTCGGAACTAGCCATGAGGGGCTGGAGGTTTGCACGTATATTGAAATCACCATTGAGAGTCGTCTTTACCAGGAAATTGACAACAATGCTAAATACTGGTTGCATGTTTGACCATTTCCGTCAAAGAGGAGACAATTCACGTAAGCTGGAAAATAAGTTTTCATCAGTTTCCTCTGAAGAAACACCAGCGAGCAGCCTGGATTTGTGCGGTTAGCCGTGCAAAATGGAAGCCGAAGTCCCGACACTGGGTATGCAGAGCTCATTTCGTCTGTGGTTGGCTGTCTGATGACTAGAAGGACATGAATTATCACACGTCTGTGGACATGAAGTGGAAAAGTAGAGAGGCAGTGGCCCGAGTAGGAGGCTGCAGTGAGTCCATCACCTGGAAATGATCCAGGTCTGCACCGACCGCCACCGGCATGTTTCCTGCATTTTAGTGGAAGCATCACTGACCCGCTTATTCGATAATTCATTATTATATGACATATTTGTCCGTGTAAACATAGCATATGATGCCAATTCATTAAACTGTAGAGTTAATACACAATACTTTGGTGTCATCTGATCAGACGGATAACTGGAGACGAAGTGTGTCTGCTGCATATGGCTGAGGCATCAAGCTCTAAGTTTGCACAGCCGATTGCACAAATCCTGGCTGCATACAGGTGTTTCTTAACAGGAAACCGGTAAAAACTTATTCCATATCTACCTGCCTTTTCATTTTGTCGATTGTATTAGTCAATACTTAAGACAACTGTCTTAAATTGCTATAATTTCCTCTGTAACGATGTACACATCAGCTATTTCACTTAACAGCTTAGCTGTCTACGCTCCAGTGCGGTTAAAGCGTGCATGACGTGAGCATAAATTACAAAAAGGGTCTGTTGATGCTCGTTGGGAGGTTCCCACCTTCGCCATCTTGGCAGCGTCACGAGTCTCGTCACTCCCGGAAAATACAAAAATAGGCGAAGAAGTGGCACTGACAGCTTCACATTTCTTCGCCGGAGGTTGCTGCTTGGTCTTTACAAAAGGTAATCAAAGTGCATCTTTTATGAAGTGAAACCCAACAATTCCCTCAGACTTGGAGACACTGGAGAGAAAAACTCTTTGCAGAACCCAACTCTTAGTGGGCATTTATCTGGAATGGATTTATTGAGGTGAGATATTTGACCTTTTTTAAAGATTTCATATAAAGTTCCCATGTCCCAGGATGGACACTTAAATTTCAGCTCAACTCTGAAATAAACTGCCGTAAACTTGCTGTGGATTTACAGATAAATATTCTTCTTTGCATGAAATGACGGAATATATATTCATCATTACGTTGTTTTTTTCACCTAAGTTTCCAAGAAAAATATGATTCTATAGAACTTTTTTAGGGAGACAATCATGTACAATGTTTGCATCCTTTATGTAGTTATTCTACCTTTTTAGTCGTAAGACAGACGCTAACCTCACTTTTGGGTCAGCTTTATTGAGCAACCCGCACTTATGAGGCTGGTAGAGGAATAGTTGTTCTAATAAATCAACATAAGAGATCCCAGTTTGGCCCCCGCAGGAAACTATGCTTATCTTTTTATTATACTTTAGATATGCCTTTATTTTGTAGTTCTGTCACCTGTACATTCCTCACTAACCTTCACTATGTCACATGGTGGTAGGGACACTGGGTCCTTTTGCTAAAGTATGTACATATGATTGAAATCGAGAAATGTAAAAATAGTTACATAGTTCTTATGAGACTGAGCTGAGTCCACGGAAACTGAATGGAATTCCAAAGTAAGGAGCAGGACATCCAATCACAAAGAAAGTTTTATTAAAGATTGGCTCAGAATTAAATGAGTTACAGTCAGTTTTGGACATAATGGCTACAGATGGATGTGATTCATTTCTTCATGGAAGGTAAATGATCAGCCTCCATAGAGAAATAAATGTACATTCTTTTGGTATATTTCATTGCTTCATTGCATGAAGCCCCCAAATGAGCATAACGTTAATCAAAATAAAAATTTTTTGGTAATTTATTCTCTTCTTCTCTTCTTTTCTTCTCTTTCACACAACACATATATAATGACAAAACCTCCATAAACAATAGAGCTGTGTATTTATGCTCATGGCTCCTTCAGCATTATTGATCTCTCCTCCAGGTGAATTTTAAAATTGAGATATCCTTTGCTTTGTTTTGCTCGGATCAATTTCAGAGGCTTAAGCAGGAGGAAGAAGAAGCATGGAGACAAGAGGGAGAGAAAAGGAGAGAAAAGGAGAGAGTTGAAAGGAGCCTTAACATTGCATAGTGAGTCATTCAGAGGCTCATTCAGAATTTAAAGGATTTTTACTTTTCCTTTGAGTGTGAAGCATAGAGTATGTCAAATGGAGGAAGTTTGACATTGGTAAATGTACATGCAACATTTTTTAAAGTCTTCGGTGCTGTTCATATACTCTCCAGCAATCTTACCAATTATCTAGCCATGTAATTTACCACCTGAACACATATAGCCTATCAATTTCATATCCAACACACAAGTAGTGGTGGTTTAAGGTTACTTTGCTTCCACTTTCAGAAAATCCAATAGAAACTTCATCATGCTGTCACCTCCGCAAGGTCCTGCAAACCCTGATTTCAGTGGTATGGCTTTCATCCCACCTCTATTCAGAGAGCCATTTTCTTTGATCTCATTAGCTTTATTGCTCCTCTTATGGTTCCCTCTGTCTTCTCACTGCTGCTCTATATGAGCCCAGGGCTATTGGTTTTTATTCTGAGGCTTCAATGTGGACCTGGACCAGGCCAAGTCAGAGACCAGCTTACACTGACGTTAATTCATATAAAACTATATGAACAGCTGAGCTCAACTCCTGACTTCACAAACTCACTCCATCAGCAGGACATTACATCTGACACAGTGCATTAAAAGGTAAATAAACAATATTAGTAATTTGTTGATGAATGTAGCTTTTTCCAAAGGCCCCCAATAAGGGCAAACCAAGATCAAATGTGTTTGTCCTTTTGTAATTCTTTGAGTTCAGCTTGGCTTGATGTTTCATCAGATGAAAATAAAGTTGTACATAAACATTGGTTGGTTCCACCATCTTTTTTCAGGTAAAGCTGCTGTGCACTTTGGTTTTGCCAAATCTTACCTCTTTTTGCAGAAAAGGCATTAAAATCAACTCATTTCACACCTGCACACCTGAGCCTATTAAGGACCACATTTGCCCTCTATGACAAGGTTCCCTGGAACACATGGGATCCAGGAAGAAGGTTCAATTCATTGCCACTCAGTGGATTCCCAGACCAGAGATTTGTCTGAGAGGCAATTTGCTGTCATTTTCCAGGGAGCACCGGCCTGATGCATAAACATCGCTCCTAATACGCCAATTCATCATCAGGCAGCTGAGGGATTCTGGGTGTGTTCTGATCAAATTTGCGCCCAGCGATGATGAGGGGCATGTTGGTTTTGCTGCAGAAAAGTGCAGATCCAGCTATTTGTCACGTCAAGCTTCCACAGGGGAGGCAGAGGAGGGATGATACACCGCATAGAAATGATATAGATAGAAAAGAAGGATAAAGATGCACCATCTGTTTTCACACAGCTGGGATAATCTGCATTGTTTTCAACCACACGAGTGATTGGCTCCACTTTGGTCCAGAATGAAATCTCTCAGCTACTGTACTAGATAGTACAATATAGTCTTAAATATATATCTATGATTTGAGGATAGTGCTCAGTTTAGTACAAACAATCTAAAGTATTTAGTATGACCTTGATGTAAGTGTGGGTTTTTAGTAATATTTCTTGAGAGTCCATCTTTACATCCTCCAGTGCATGTGTTAACGAATAAACAGTCTGGACCAAACATTCCTGCTTTGCAGGACGGTCACTGTTTAAATGCACTACAGCTAATCACCATCGCAAAACAGCTTATGGTTTCCACAACTGTGGTTTAGTTAGTATGTATTTTATTAATGTTTTTGCAAGCTGCTAGTTTAACTATGACATGTTTAAAATGTTTATGAACAATTATATAGTTAAAAAGTTTAAACAGTTTAAGTCACTGGTCCTGCAGGTGTTAATGTTACCATAACAGGAATAAATATCTATAAATACCATTTTCGAGTGAATGTTTCCTGCAGCAGGACAAATTGTTCATGGAATTGACCTTAATAAATATGTACCTTTTTTTCCAAATAAACCAAATCTGACTCAATGATGTGTTGCAGAAAATGCTTACATGTACAATAAACTCATTATTTTGGTCTATTGATTTGTTGACAAAATGAAAAATACAGAAATAATTTGCTAGGCAGAGTCAAAATGTGCTCAGACAGTGCAGCTCAGTAACAGGAACATCAGTAAAACTATTATAAAACAATAAAAATCAGGGCACTGTTCTTGTTCACCATCCACATGTATTGATTTTAGCCAGAACACAGAATCTTTCTCTTCCAGCTCTCTGGTGCAGCATCATCCTTCAGAGCCCAGACAGCGGCCTTCTGGGAACAGGAAGTGAATCAAAGTCTGCAGTGGACAAACCAACTCTGATGGCTCCCATCTGGCGGTTCTTTAAGGATTCCATCCAATCAAATTAAGTTTGATTGATCAACAAGCTTTGCCATTGGATGGTAGTCATGGCGACATAAATCAACCTCTGCCATCAATACGGATGGCTTCTCTGAGGAAGAGCAATGGTGACAGTGTCCATGTAATTTAAGGAAGTTAACTTCCTCTTGTCTAATATACAGTTTAGTAATCTGAAGTTTGAGTTCATGAGAAGAGATGATGATTTCAGAATTCTAGACAAAGATGATTCAACTCTGAAACACAGATAAAAAGTCTGTTGTTTTGTAACTTAGAGGATTCAAGAAATCACTCCTGTGAAGTGGGGCTACAGAACAACATTGTAAAAAGCTAAAGTAACTATTGACATTGACACATTGACTATGTATACACACACATACACACACACACACACACACACACACACACACACACACACACACACACACACACAC
>JBBBVU010000007.1:9866534-9879281 GCA_037177055.1 Atherinosoma microstoma | reverse complement strand
TATGATATAATATTCTCTTTGTCTGTAAGTGATATCAGCAGATGTGGCTGCATTCAAGAAATATACGTGGCACATCTGATTCGTTTTTATGGTTAAAACATATCTAACAAAAGAAATAAGGAATGGGGTTCATGGGGCACAGCAGCATACACTGGACCTGGTACACCTTAATAAGTAATTCTCCTCCAACTTCTATGTTAAAATAATATATCTCGTACCAAAAAGGTAAAAAAAAAAAAAAAAAAAAAAGCTGCTTGTTTACAATTCTTATCGGAATCTGAAACAAATGGGTGAGAAGATTGCTTTAATACCAAGTACACTTGAAACAGATCCTTGTTCCTCAACGTAAAAATAGGTCGTTTTAACGGATAAAAATTGACATGTTTTACTGCTCCAGTGCGGAAGAATACAGTCAAAAACGGTGGAGAAAAAAAATAAAAAGAAATGTCGGAGCAGACGGGCAGAAAGGAGAGGCAGAGGGGGAATACTCTGTGAAATCCTGCCCAAGGTATACGGTCGCTTAAAAGGCTTAAAAGCTTGGAGAAAATTGGATCAGGGAGAATCGTCACCCAACTTTCATTATTTCCAAGTGGTGTGATTGAATTAAAGGGCAAGATGGTGGTTGGAGAGGAGTGGGGTGGATGGGTAGAAGGGTGGGCGGCGGCGGTGGTGGTGGAGGGGTGCGTAATGGCGTGGTATTAAATTCTAATTAGAGATGCAGGGGATCAATGATAGGGAGGTTGGACAGCCCGGGCCCCCAGTGCCAGCCCAATAGACTGATGAGTTATTGTCATGTAAAAAAGCGCTAGCAATAAGACCAAACGCTTTGCTATTGTCCAAGCGGAAAGAGCCAAGTTTATTATGAGGACTATATGCTCTAGAGACCTCGGGCTAGGCGGCTCTTAGGGGGCTTTTCATAAAACAGGGCTAGGTTCCTATAAAGGAGGCCAGTTTTGGAGCAGGCGCTGAGCAGTGAACATCTACTCACCGTCCAGCTTTCTTCCAACCAGTTCAAACCAAACAAGTAATCTTTCCCCTAAAACTCAGACCGCGCGTCCTCCTCATTTTGATTTTTATTATAATATTTTTCTTTTAAGCCCATTTTTTTGGTGCTTTTGTTTGACATTTTTTTTCCAGGGAGGTGCAGCTTACAATCTCTACCGAGCCTTCTCAAATGTATAAAATGGAGTATTCTTACCTAAATTCCTCTGCCTACGAGTCATGTATGGCTGGGATGGACACGTCGAGCTTGGCATCGGCCTATGCGGACTTCAGTTCGTGCAGTCAAGCCAGTGGGTTTCAGTACAATCCCATCAGGACCACTTTCGGGGCCACCTCCGGCTGTCCGTCCCTCACGCCGGGGTCCTGCAGCCTGGGGACTTTGCGGGACCACCAGAGCAGTCCGTACGCCGCAGGTAAGCAGCGGCTCCGGAGCCTCAACCCGGTGTATTATAGGACGCCTTGATTACATTTGAAAATGGAAATGTGTTTAGTATTTACCAAACGAAATTTGCTTACACAAATGAAAGAATTTATCACGTTAGAAGCGATTGCAGGCAAGCGGTAATTCGGTTATAGGGTTATACTATCCCAGTCACACCCAAAACCGCCAACAGAATTATCTTAAGCTGCCAAAATGATAGGCATAATTTATTTACTTTGCGATGAGACATAAAGCTTCGAAAATAATTAGATAACCAAAGACTAAAGCTCATTATTGACGCCGAATTGGAGTTACAGTAGCAACAAGCAGGGCGGATGACAACATTATGACAAGTTTTCAAACTTGAGCCCCAATGTGAGGAGCAACAATTAGTTTAACGTTACAATTAACCGCTTCACAGGTCAGCGGTGTTATCAATTCTGATCTAATTCACACGTAATCAAATGCATGACACAATTGAAAGCTTGAACCCAGCCTCCTTAACCGAATTTTACACAAAATATCTAATTTGAATTTGCTTTCATTTGACATCAACATACTTACACATCTCTCATCTATTCCTATATCTTCAGTGGTAGGACGCATCTAACGTTTACATTTAATTTGTGTTTACAGTTCCGTACAAACTCTTCACGGATCACGGCGGACTGAACGAGAAGAGAAAGCAGAGGCGCATCCGGACCACTTTCACCAGCGCCCAGCTGAAGGAGCTCGAGCGGGTTTTTGCAGAGACGCATTACCCGGACATCTACACCAGAGAGGAGCTGGCACTCAAAATTGATCTGACGGAAGCCAGAGTGCAGGTACACAACCAGCCGAGTTTCCCACGGGGCTCCCACCGGCTCCCGTTACGCACGATCAAGCGCGAGTGGATTAAGGATGAAACCAAGCGACATTTTGTAATTTTGCGTTGAATCACTAAATTTCCCACTTTTTCTTTTTATACAACAGTCTTCCTTTTTTACATGATGAATTTCCGTATTTTATACATTGATAAATAGATGGAGTTGGTGTTTACGCCCCATAAATCCAGAACGACGACGTCTTTTTTTTAAAGACAGTTGAATAAACATTTAATATGAAGAGCAAACCATAATTTTAGCAATTTTTGTCGTACAAATATTCAACACGATCGTATGAAATCTAATTTTTACCCATATTTTCAACCATTGCAGGTATGGTTCCAGAACCGGCGTGCCAAATTTCGCAAGCAAGAGCGCGCAGCTGCAGCAGCTGCAGCGGCCGCCAAGTCCAGTTCTGGAAAGAAGTCCGACTCCAGAGACGAAGACAGCAAAGACACCAAAAGTACCGACCCCGACAGCACAGGAGGCCCGGGGCCGAACCCAGTTCCCACTTCCAACTGCGGCGGACCGAGCCCTACTGCGGGACAAGTCAACACCACTGGAAACGGACAGGTGGACCAAGTGAAGACCTCCGTGTCTACCGGCATGGGAGTGACAGCACCGAGCCAAGGTTGGGCCACCGCACCTGGAACCATCACCTCTATCCCGGACTCATTGGGGGGACCCTTCGCCAGCGTACTGTCGTCTTTGCAAAGACAGAACGGAGCCAAAGCTACATTAGTAAAGACCAGCATGTTCTAATGAAGCTTCACAGAAGGGGAAGAAAAAACAGAAGGGAGAGAAAGAGATACATTTCCTCCTTTCTTTGGAGACTGGAAAGCAATTTCCCAAGACAGACTTGAAGACAATAAGTTAGGAAAAAGATGAATGCGGTTATTTTACTTTTACGGCTTGCGCCATTTCTTGTGGTCACAGCATTCCTGTAAAATATCCATCTTTGACAAGTCACTGTCACAATAACAAATGTGTGTCTTTTTCTTGAAACAAGTATGAGCTTATTAACATTATTCCAACTTCTTCCACTCGTGTTAATCCATTGGAAAAATGGAGAAAAGGGGATTTCTCCCCTCATAAAACCATTAAAATACAAAACTTCGAAACAAGATAACACAATTCACCTCAAACTTGTTTTAAGAAAACTGATCGATCAAATGACTTGCTGAGATGTGGGTTTTTTTGTCCAGATTGTGAGCAGATTCAAACGTCGACGCACTGGAAACGATTTAGTGCCATCAGCGAGGAAAGGAGCCTCGTTAAGTCACTTTAAATATCAGAGTTCATCAGCTGTTTTGTTTGGTACAGAGACGTTTAATATCCACGACTGAGGATGTTCTCCCACATACCCACGGTGGGAAACAACTAATATCCAACAACATGCCGACGCATTTAGCTTTATTTTTTTGTTCACTATAGACACAACCTGCTGTGTGGAAGTGGCCTGTTCCAGTTGTGTGTTTTTTTCCGTTTGTTTCTAGGGCTGCTGAGAGTTTAGTTTCTTTAAATTATCGATATAAACACTCTTATTTCCTTGAGAAAAAAGGCACAAATTACTGCAATGTTCACCTCCGACAGGAAATCTGTATGTTTTGTGTGTCTTTCTACGGCAGTGTTTTGTGGCTCAAATTGTATAGTGTTAAATACGTATTCTTGTCTCCTATAGTTGAACCATAGGCCATACTCCCACGTAGATTCAATCATACAAGTCTTTTTGATGTTTTACTAAATTCCCTTGGAAGAATTTATTTTGGGTAAAAACAAAAAAAAAAAGGGGAATGGATGCAAACATTGTATTTATTTCTATATAATTTGCATGTTGTCTCTTTGTCTGATTTTACAATGATTTCCTTCCCATTTTGTGAGCATTATGTAACATGTTTTGTCCAGGATCTGAAAGTTATTTATATGTAGGTAATGAATGCTTATATTTAAGAAGGAAATATTTCTACATGTGCACATAGTTTTCCAGGTGTACCATTGAAATGATTGTTGATGATAAAAAAAGAAAAAAAAATCCATCTTGCATTGTACTGTTTTCTTTAAAAAAAAAAAAAAAACCCAACCAAACAAAAAAACCATTAAAAAGGCATTAAAAAAATTTAATAAAAAAGACGTATATAGTCCCTAGGTCCCTGTGCGAGGCAGCCTGATTTCAGCACCATGGACAGCTCTACACTGCTTTCCAGGTCATTCATGTTTTCAATGTTTGACTGAAAAGTCATAAAAAAAAAAAAAAAAAACCCAAAACAAATAAAAACAAAACCCACAACCTTTGGTCAATCATTTTACAAGTATGAATAGATGAAATTCTTACTTGTTTTGTTTCTGCTCAACCAATTTTAATACTACTCTGGAATTATGCAGGATTGGGATCTGAAGTGAAAACAGACTTATTTCTTTAAAAAAAATAATTGTGTCACTCATTTTAGGTGCCCTGGTTTACACATTTAGAGTTAATTTTTCAAATTAACTTGTATTTATTTTTGCTGTTTAATTACAAAAGCCTTTTGTTTACTCGCAGCCTTTTCAATGGAAAAAAAAAGGACCATTACTGCAGTTTAATTTATAACATTTTATTTATAAACATACAGTATGTGATAATAAATGTCATTGCAGTAAAACATCAAATGATTCTATATTCCGGATTGTGTTTAGGAGAATATTACAATAAATACAGTACAGACGCAAAAAAAAAAAAGAAAAAAAAAAGGTTTTCATTCCCCAACTATCCTGTTTAAACAGTCTGAATATAAAGCTCTGTCTCAAAGATCCAGCTAAAAGAGACTCAGCTGAGAACTACTCAACTAAATGAAAATTGAAAATAAAATACACAATCTGAACAGAAGCTTAAAAATACTGTAGATCACAGAGATGACCCTGGAGAAGAAGCCTGGCTATAGGATGCAATTCAGCAGGAGGAAAAGGAGGCTGCAATTTGCTTTCATACAGCAAATCATTTGGTTTTAGGCTTAAACGTGCATTTTTTTTCCAACATCCACAATACGTATTTCTTTTCATACAAGTTAAAAAAAAAGAAGCAAGTGACTTAAAATGTGCAGCTGGCAGGACATATAACTTTAGTTTTCATCCCACCAAATGTTGCACAGGTTTTACTGCTGCTGGTATGTTTTTATATTACCTCTGCCATTAAACTAGATGTAACTTGTACTGGTGATTTTTTTTTTTTTAGACATTTCAAGTGTATAAATAAATTCTAAAGCAGGAAAAAAAAGAAAGAAAAGATAATATCTTAATTAAAAGCATACAGAAGTTTATATCACAGTAGAATGAAACATTCAAAATTAAATCCATGTTTCCCCTGCACTCTACTGTGTATTTTCATTTTTCAAAAGGACAACAAATGTATTTCTTTTGTGTTTTTTTCTCTTATCACTATAAATCACAAAGGAATCACAGGGGGGATATGAAATTAAGTTTCTGTGAAAATAAACAGTACTTATTATGTGAAGTAAAGCGTCATGTGACGGAGGGCTGCAGCGTGCTCGTCTGCGGTTCAAGAGTTTAAATTTGGCCAAATTCATCTCTGCAAGAAAATTAAAATACAGGCAAAAATAAAACACCACACAGCTGGTGTTTCGTTTCCTGCATTACTTTGCTTTCCTAAGGCACATTAAAGTCTTCACTTTCCAAGCGGACAGACTGGACACGGAACAACCTGCTGTGATCCAAAAGCACAAAAATGGCTCCAAGGTCGTGTTATTGCCCAAATGAAGTCTACATCTATACTACATCTTTAGATTAGAAGCTAATTTTATTCATGTACATACAATGAGAAAGATATGAGGTCACTGTGTGGGGAAAGGGATAAAAAAATATACTTAATGTATATTGTATGTGTGTCTAAGTAGTGGATTTATAGTGACCTTTATTGCACTTTTTTTAGATAATAATCAGCTAATTCATTATTTGAATTATAGGTTGTTGGACTACTCATATTTCTCAGATCCGGTTGGTTACTGTCATCTAAAAATCTAATCTGAGCTGCCTGAATACATTCAGTTTTCTGTCCTGCTTTGGGCTTTCATCACTCCAAGTGAAAACTTTCTTAAATGAGAATACAAAATGTGATCTACAGAGTTCCAGCTGCCTGGAGTTGAAAAGTCAATATTCACATCTTCTCCGTCTAGGGAAAAAAATACATCTGGATCTTCTGTTGGTGTGTTGATTCTCACAGTACAGGGGGGATCAACACAACCTACCTGTGTGGCACCTGCAAATGTTACCGTTTTCTTTTCAACATGGCGTCACCTCAAAACAGCCTCCGTGTTGCTGCATGATGAAACATGGTCTGTGGTTGCAGGAGAACCAATGAAATTCTGATTTCACTCACGTGTCAGATGACATAAAAACAGAGAACATACATCTTTATTTAATGCTTGACTGTCCCCCAGATCTCCATGTGGCCCACGTGATGAATCTTCAGTGGTTATTGAGCTGCAGAGGAAGCAAAGATCCTGACACGCTGCGGAGGACATGATTTGCAGATAATCGAGTTAAAACGGGGATGGGATTTCTTCCTCAAACCTTGTGCTTTTTCTGTTTAGTGTCACAATGTGGTTGGCTGTCCGGCCGCTGGATAGAAAAGAGAAAGAAAGAGAAGGAAACCCACAACTTTTATAAGCCACAATTGTTTTACTGGGATTTTGAATTTAAAAACTTGCAGATCGCATGAAGGCTTCTTAATTTTGAGACTTGGGAGTCTCTTGATAAAAGATCTGATTTGATTTTGTGGTTCACTTAATCCTGAATTGATGACGGCTGCTGAGAACTCATTGAAACACAAGTTGAAGCGCAAACACGGGGTGCCAAATGGAAAGCAAATGTCATCCCCACCAAAAAGTAATACTGCCTGTCTCTCTTCCTATGGCTGCTTCACTGTGTCTGACACTCTTTTATTACACTTATGTCTTTAAAACTATATATATATATATATATATATATGAAATCTGAGTATATATATATATTCTACTATTTACTAGTTATCAACAATATGGCAAAGATTAGTGAGAAATGTCCGTCCGCTTTTATAACAAAAATAAATAAATAAAATTCTATTAAGGTGAAGTGACAAGGAAGTTGTGTATTTGCGGTTTTTTAAATACTCATGAAGGTTATGAGAAGAATGGATCACAGCTATGATTCAGTCATGTTTTTGATGGTAGGATGGAAACGCTGCCTCAGAAACGACAGACTGGGAGAAACAAAATGAGACAAAAACAAAGGCAGAACATAAAAGGGAGGGGGAGGACGTGGGAGACTCACAGCGGGAGCGGATGTAGCACTGATGGCAGTTAAGGAGGCCATTTCTGATCCGGACATCCGTCCCTGTGGTTGTGTCGCCTAACTGTCCCTTACACACCCCACACTGAAGAGAGGCACAGGAAGAAAAAAAAAAAAAAAAGAGGATGTTAATACATTTGTATTAGAAAGATTAATCTAATGTTATGATACATTTTTCTGGTTCCTGGAAAGATAAAAAACATTTCAAGTTTCTGACTTCCAAGCCTTATGTGTGGCCTCAGAACCATTTCGTTTAAGAATGAAAGTCTTAAGATGGTTCATAAATATTAATATTATTTTGCTGCATGGACGCTTCCCATCTGTGACAATTACCACATTTGTGAGTAGACCATATATACAAATATTTCTTGATATTTCCAGTACAGTTATGACCACAAACATAAGGCAGATATCTACAATGAAGCAATGCAAGATTTTCTGTTTCAGGATTATAATTAAATAGAAGGAAATTTTTTTCTGTGTTTCACTGTTTATATGCAGAGTAAAGAAGAGAAGAGAGGTGAGGTAAAGTTACTGTTTCCAGAGTTGATGACAAATCTTTAGATCACTGCAAGTGCAATAAATGTTCCAACAAGGTTTAAAACCATTCATAAACAAATATATAGAGATGTCAACCCCAAATGTCAGAGTCAAGTTAAAAAACAAACTGTGTTTTACATAACACACTTGGCCTGCATCTGAAGACAGTGATGATAGTACAGTAGAAGCTAGGGTTTTCACAACTGGTAAAATATATTTCTGCAAACAGTTTCAGTTCAAAGACACAGGGAAAAAACAAAACAAAAAAAAACAAAAACAATTCTCATCTGTACTTAACAAAAAGGAAAAAAAAACATTCAGAAGGAGCAAGATAAGTTTTTTGTTGCTCCAACATTATTGGTATGGTGCCATCAGTTAGCTTTTCTCAAAAACTTTTTTTTAAGAATAAAGTGTTACCTTTATTATTCTAAAGAAAGGATACATATGAGCTGTTCTCAATCACCAAATTGGGGCTGAGACATTTTACAAATCAAATATATGAAAAATGATTTTCTCTATAAATAAAATAATGAATGCACCCAATAAGATGTATTCAGTAACTCTGTTTCCATGGATTAATGAAAGGCTGCAGAAGTCCTGATCGGAGTTCCCTCAATGTCCACGTTCATTTAAAAGGCCAGAGTAGCAGCCAGATATGTTAGTTTTAAGTAGTCTGGAGTCAGTATATATACTGAAGACTATTTTAAGTTGTGTATCTAAAAAAAAACAACAACTGTGAGGAAGTGATTTTTTTTCTGCAGGACTACAAAAGAACTCAGAAATGCAGTCTTAGCATCTTTTGGTTAACTATGGAGATATATGACAAAGAGGAATGTATCAAGCTTGAGATATACAGCAGCTATTTCCAGTGTCTTTTATGATAAAGCTGCTGTTGGTTATAAATTTTCATGGGATTTGTTGGTGATGAGAAAATAAACATCTTCAGTCTCTTTAACACTGATGGTCATTTAGCATGTTTGCTTTAACTGTAATAAAACCAAGAATGAGCTCCAGTGTTTAATAGTAAAGGACACTTTTAGAGAATATGTCCTCTCTTCTTTACCAACCTTAAAGCACTGGATGTGGAAGTAGAGACTGAGGGTCTCAATGATCATGGCAGCTCCTTTTCCCAGTGGCTGACCACAGCTGGAGCACAGCTTCTTCCCACTGACGGACCTAAAGGAGGACAAGACGAGATGGAGAGATGCACTAAGTACTTTGACTTAAAATCGATGATCAGGGACTATATTTCTGCTCTCTGCAAACCTCATGTGTGTAGTTTCTTAACACCCATTCTTTATTTTTTTGTGTCTTCACTGTCTGTCCCTTTAATTTTGCTCTCTTTGAATTTAGATCATTTTTGATAAAACACAAACAGTTTAGTTTTTTTCACATTAGCTTAAAAAATTATCCCGAGCTTCTCCTTCACTCCATCTTCCTTTTTTATTCTATTGAAATTCCAGGCAGGCTGGTTGGTCCCTGCTGCAGTGAAACATGTTATGAGATGGGTGGAGAAATGTCGGCAACAAAGTAGAAAAATGACAATGCAGAAATGAGCTGTACCCTCCCTTCCCTCACACTGGGCTCTTTGTAATGCAGTACCTGTTGGGTGCTGGAGGCAGTGTGTCTGGTGCTGATGGACATGATGGGGGGGGCTTTGATGAACCGCGGCCCATGTTATTATCAATGGGGCGGCTCCTGGAAATGGAGAGCAACATGCAGCATGATGATGGTTCACAGATACAGGGACATTATTGGCTGCCAGAGCCAGACACAGACCAATCCAAACAAGCAACAGTTAGATCGGTTCAAGGGTATTATGGCAGATCAAGTTGGACTTCATCCTTTAAAATACAGTGTTATATATAACTAAGTAATTCGAATGACAATGTTGAAAGCACTTTTTTATGATGTGCAGGGTTATTTCATGTGAAGCCAGACTGTATGATTTTACTGGCACAAGATGCCACCTTCTGGCCAAATGTTAAACTGTCCATAATACAAAGATCTGTTCAAACAAAACTTTGTTAGCAATTATTCTGTCCATTTAAAATGTGTCTTTATACAAAGGAAGCATCAAAGTAAAGCAATGTCATGTTGTTTCAACATAGGTGGAGGATGTTTGCAGATAAAACATAAAGGAATTTCTTAACAGAGAATTATCTTGCAGACACAGTGAAGCCACATTGAAGACCTCTTTTCTCTAACACACCTTCGCTCTCCTGCAGGCCTACTGGGCTGGTTGCTGTCTGGACTGGGCTCCTGTTGTTTCTTGACTGGAGTTGAAGGTTTGGCTGGCGTTGGAGGAAGCTTTTGGCCGTTGTGAAGGTTGTGAACATGTTTCTCTGCCTGACTGCTGCTCTGACTAATCAAGCTGATGATTGCAAGACGAGAAAAATGTCACCATTTGTTTGACATATTGTTTAAATAAGACAATACAACAAAGAGTGAGATATAAAGTAAACCAAATCTGTGAAAAGTTGAGCCGTAGCAGGGGCTCATAAAATTCACTTATCACATGACAGCAGATCCTGTGTGACTTTCTGGAATTTTTACAGAAAATATCAACTCAAATCAAATCATCCAACTTGTCTGCACACCTTGTTGTTTCTCATACAGCTCAACTGTTCATACGAAGGACAAAATTCAAAACAGTATCGTTAGAGTCAAGACTTCTGAGCCATATGGTAAGTAATCGCAGTTTCAGAAAATCTGCTAAGCTGCAACGTTTTCTGTTGTGAAGAACAGTTCACCAACCTTCTGCCTGTTTTCATGCTGTCGTCAGCGGTGCTGATGTCACTGGTTCTGTCATTTTCTCTCCGCCTCCACTCCACACTCTCTGTGCTCTCTCTCTGTGTCAGCAATAAAACAACAAACTGTTAATTAAGCAGCTCATGTGATTATCAATAATAGCCTGGTGTGAGTTAGTAATGTTGCTGCTATTATCGTCTGTGTCCAAAACTGGAGTTGGAAAATGTTTTTGTGTTTTGATACTATAAGCTCCACTGTTTTAGTGAACCACAACACCAAACTGAGTCACATGTTGCATTGTGTAAAATATATTGGGTCACAAGATAATTTAGCAACAGTTCTTCATACCAACAACTTCAACCACTTTCAGAAGAGTAGTTCTTGTAAGGCAGAGCAAACTACACATGGCCAAGACTACTTTTATTTTTATTGTGCTGTCTTCATGGTTGTACCACTGTTCAGATAAGATTAGCCACCTCTCTGTTTTACAGTCTGTTATTTTGTCTGATTATTTTGACCAGAAAGAGAAAGACATACATACGGTATTTGTAGAAGTTTGGATAGTAATGAACGCAAGTTCACCCTCTTCTGAGTTTAAAGATGAATTCTTGATGAGTCAGAGTAAAATTTCTGATAGTGTCAAATATTAAGGATGAACATCCTGCTGTGTGACTGCTGCTACAACTTATATTTCCTAACCAACCAATATGAATGTAACATGGGGTGACATGCTCATCAAAGCAATGCTGACAAAATACGAAACAAAAAAACCCAAACAATCTCGACAAATTAAATAAAAGCCAAACAATTAAAATTCAAATTGTGGAATTTAAACAGGAAAAAAAAAGGGCAGAGTCATGGTAGCAGGAGCCTTGTCTGTATGACAATGGCGATAAAGACACTGCATGGGGGAAAAAATACTGGAGGAGCTATTGAGTAAGAAGCAAGCCCAGGTACACATTAATACACACAGGGCTGGATCTACTAAAATCCCAATTTGTGTGTAGTAATTTGCCTGTGTAATCTAGAATTTCGCGCATGGGGCTGAACCACGGTTTGCGGGTGATTTACTAAAGCTGATTGCGCAAATGTTGGCAGGCACAAACGTGCTTTAGACTCCCTATTTAAATGAGGGTTTTGGGTGTTTTGTGGTTTGCAGCACGACGAGTTTGGAGAGAAGAAAGCACAAAATTAAATTTGACCCGGTGAAGATAGAGATATTAGTGGAAAAGGCAAATAAAAATAAGAAAAAATTCAATAAATAAAATTAAATGAAAATAACACAACAGGTATCCCTGCAAAGCTTCAAAAGCTGCTAGTTTATGAGGACATGGATAAGTGGAGTTGCTAATGACACAAATCAAATAGTCTGCAGACCTTGAATATGGTCTGAAATCTACTACGTACGAGGTGCCTCTTCTGTGAGAAGTGCAGTAGATTGTGATGTAAGATGGCGGCACGCAGAGACGCAGCGGTTCAGTGCTCTCCCTTTCAGTGCTTCGTTTGGCTGTTTGTATACGTGCGGTGGGTGTGTTTGACTTCATGCTGCTTGGTAAATAACACCTACAGTCGGCACGACCTTCTCATATTAGGATCACAATGCGAGCAGCCTGTTACAGCGGGATTCCACCGCTCGCATGGGATACCGGCTGACGTAGCCAGGACGCCGGGCTCTCTGTGGATCACCTTCCCTGCGGGTAAGACGAGGAGGCGGCGCAGGGACAGAAAGCAGAAGCGCGGCTGCAGAGCCGGAGCGCTAGCGAGGCTACGTAAACAACCGAATAGACCGCCACTTCCAAGCATTTATCTTACAAACGCAAGATCTCTCGCTAATAAGCTGGATGAGCTGAA
>JBBBVU010000007.1:9856200-9866434 GCA_037177055.1 Atherinosoma microstoma | reverse complement strand
TTTAAATAGCACTGGAAAGGTCTGCACTTTCAATTTCGTTGTACATGTACAATGACAATAAAGGTTTATTCTATTCTGTGACACAGCACTGAGGCAGGACACTCGGGCCATGGCAGCACACACTTGGCAGCTGCTAAGTGCTGTATCTGGGCTAATGATGGTCATTAATGCCCGGCAAGAGGGATCGAAGATGGGGGACAGTGGTGGGGCTCTCAATACCAGCAGCTCCAGCGAGGCTTGGAGAGGGGAGAAGAGCAACACAGGAGAGAATCCTCTCATTCAGCCCGGAGGAAGGGGACGCACTGTGCATCTCCAAGTTAAAAATGTGACATTAGCAAAAAAGGGAAAATAGAAAGACCAAATTAATGTCAGATTAAATAACCATTCGCAGCTACAGTGGCTGTGAATGTTCTGTTTCGTTTGAACTCATGTTGAATCGTGGTGTTAGCTGTGATGATTGTTATTGAATTAAAGAATGAAACCAAATGCGTTGCCTCCACCGTTCATGAGAAAATATTGCGAATCAGACGGATGCACATCTGCAATCCTGCAGCATTGGGCTGTTTCCTCTCATACAGAAGCTGCAGCCAGTTTGCACCTGCTTTTCAGAAGCGCTAAATATAGGCACATAAACAACCACTAGCAAATCAGCCGCAACATGTTTTTGCACACATTTTAACATGTGCAAACCTTTAATAGTAAATAGTTTAATTGTAGTAAATAGTTCATACTACTTCATATTACTGTGATGGTTGGATTCTGTGTTTCTCTTCCCAGTTGCAGCATATCATCAGCAGATCTTGCCATTGTATTGTGTGCATACTTAAAAAATATTAAAGGTCTTAAGAGAGCTTCAGCAAACATCAAGTACAACTGCACTGCAGTCCTCCTACTGTTTAGGTTGGGGGTAGTCAGTTTCTTTATGGGGTGGTGTTGTCATCGGTGCCTCCTGCAGTTATTTTCTCTTACTTTGCCTCCTCTCAAATTCTCCAGCTTATATAAGTTAGCTCTATAAATCCATCACATCTGGCACTTTTGTTGTGGGCATCAGTTGTCAAACATTTAGTCAGCCATCTGCAGATTAGGATAAGCAGCCAAACAAGCCAGAAAAGAAGTTTCACTGATCCACATGTCTGCCTGAAGACTTGAATTGGAAAACACTTTTGATAAAACTCAAAAATAAATTTTATTGCTGCAGTATAAACAATATAATAATAATAAAAAAAAATCAGCCGACAA
The DNA here is from genome assembly GCA_037177055.1 of Atherinosoma microstoma. Taxonomy (NCBI): domain Eukaryota; kingdom Metazoa; phylum Chordata; class Actinopteri; order Atheriniformes; family Atherinidae; genus Atherinosoma; species Atherinosoma microstoma. The sequence goes on along the minus strand of JBBBVU010000007.1, from coordinate 9,865,195 downwards.
CCTGTTGGCATGTTGGAAGAGAAGCACAGAGAGAGGAGTGGCTGAAATGTTCAGAAATCACTATGAATGCTTTGTTGTGTGTTGTAGTTTGGCAAAAAACTGAGCCGATAAAAATGCATGTGAAATATTGCAGGGGGTAGAGACATAATGCAAAGGAAGCGATCTATAACCAATGAGCTACTCACAGACTGCTTCTCCAGCAGTTCCTGTTTGCGTTCCCAGTCAGCCAGTGAACGGACGATTGTGCCCTGAGCCTCAGAGGTGTTGGAGAGCTCCCCTCGGCTCGGGGAGGGCAGGGCTGAGGAACGGGGTGTCAGAGGCATTACAGTTTCCTCCAGTATCCTACGCTCCTGTTTTGAAGGAAATGAGCCAGAAAGCACACATCTATGTTACCATGTGTAAGTAAAACTTATAATTAGACCACTTTAAAACGTTTGATTGATGCTCTGATCCAAAAGAACGAACAATCCAAAATTCTGTTGTATTTGAAAGTGATTGAAGTACTCTCACATACACACCTCCTCATGATACTTCCTTTCCTCCTCCGCCACCTCCCTCTGTGCTTTTTCCCATTCCTCCTTCAGCTTCTCCTGCTCACGCTGGTACTTCTCCTGTTACCCGGGCAACAAAAACATGACACCGCAGAGCCTCAACAAAGAGGAAGACTAAGCCACCTGCAGGTGGAAATTTTAAAAGGGAAATATAGATCAGTCACAAAACTGACTTTAATTACAATTTCCCTCAAGGGATTAATAAAATATTTTTTATTTTCATGTTTTCACTTAATCTAGGACACTTTTAATAGGCTAGTTCTGTTGTTGATAAAAATAACTGAACACCAAACAGAAAGAAAAGTAAATATATGTATATTAAGGAAGGTAAATTTAGCTTTCTTTACCTGCTATTATGCTTTGACATTTGCTTAAATTTGATATTTGTTTATTAGCAATAAAAAGCAATAAAACCAAAAGGAAGCAGTGCAGACAAAGACATTAGCCAAACATGCAGATACTGTTCAGCACAGGGGGTTCCTACACAACAGCCATCTTAAACACTGACTCGTGTTGTGAAAATTGCATTTTCTCTCTGCTACTAAGCAAAGTGACCACAAATCCCCCCCTGTAAAAAAAAACAAAAAAACAAAATTAACAAAAAACCCACCAAAACAGAGAAAAAAAGACATCCTTCTGTGTAAGAACCCCCAAAATGAAGGCACGTTTTAAATATTAAAGAATTAGGGACAACATGTAAACAGATAACAGAGCGAGACTGAAACAGAGAGAAACACAGAAACAACCAGGGAGGCAGGTAATGAGCACACTGATGCACCAGACATTCATCCATTTGAGCGCATGTCATCTCAAACAGTCCTGAAACAAACCGCAAAGAAGTGGTGTCTGCTCTCAGCACCGTTTCATGTTTCATTTAAGCTAGTCAAACAGATGGGTAGAGTCAGCCGTAGACAACACTGCAGCGGCTTGGCTGGGGGAGAGAGAGGTGCGGTTTGGGCAGCAGCAGTAACAGCAGCAACCTTGGACAAAGTCCCCGCCCTTAGTGTGCTCATGAGATGGAGAGGGGAATGGAACCAAAGAGAGGTTCTTCCACTGCACAAAACTGCCATCTAGTGGTCAAAGTGTGCATAGAGGAGTTGGACTGGGCCTTAGATCCATACAAAATGAATAAATAAAATAGATATGGGAGGCAAGCTTTGGAAATAGCAGTGAAATGTGGTTATTCTGTGCACAGGGAAAGCTGGCTATACACAAGCATGGATTGGGTTTATTTTTAAGATTTTGTAGGTGGCAAAGTACCCCAGCTCAAAACACCTACACAAATCTGACCTACATTTCTGTTAAAAGTGGACGTTTCCTCAGATAATAAACTACTCACTGGACTTAACATAATAAAATCACATTCTTAACCTGTTTTAAATTTGGCAACATTTAGTTCGCTTTGACTATAGACAGAAAAGCTGCTAATGAACAAAGCTTAGATGTTTACAGGCTTTTTAATAAACATGGAAACAAATATCAAGAAATCTTTTCCTTGCATATTACTCAATTCAATACTAACTAGGATATAATATATTTAAAGTTGTCTCATTTACATCTTTGTTAACAAGTCACCAGTGATCACTGCTGTAATGCAGAAAGCATTTATCTAATATTATCTTACCTAAATGTCATTTTTGTTATTGTGACATGTTGAACCTATTGTATTCTAAATTCAGATAACAAAAAGCACTGTTTCAGTTTCACTAAATAATTTCTTATTAATTTTTAATGCTTTAACTATTCACAAATTCATTGACTACTTTAATAAAACAGATCCATAAATTGGGGAAATAGGAAATAAATCTCATTGTTGCTAACCTGCAAATCTGAACTTGTTCACTGAGTTATGAGCACTGTACTTATGCAACAACAACAACAAAAAAATAAATAAATAAAAGGAAAAAAAGCCCTGGCTTATATTTAGTTTTTTTTACTGCTTGATGGATTATTTCCCTCCCTTGCTTCCAAGTTCAGCTTTTAAAACAGAACATATTCTTAGAGCTAAAAGTCACATTGCTCGTGCTATGCTCTGGCCACTGAGCTCCTTAACAAACCGATTCCTCAGTGTTGCACCTTCATGCGCCATGCTTTATCATAATTCAAGGTATGCTGTGTACCTGCAGCATTCGCTCCTGCTCTTGCTGCCACCTTTCCTGACGCTTTCGCTCCTCATCCGGGTCCCAAGACCAGCGGTCTCCCTGCCTGGCCTGGGGCAACACCGGGACTGACACCTGATAGACCCCCGACACAGTCATCCACATATATACACATCAACATGCACAGATACACACCAAAATTCATGCACACATTCACATCCAATCACAACCCGTTCACGCACAGATTGACACCAACGTGTGCAAACATCCACCACGAAATAAGAAGAGGAGAAGGGAGGAGACAGGAATATTTGGTCTACCACAACAGCACTACTCCAATGCTAGCCAAAGGACTCCTACTAAGAAAGAGAAGACAGAGAAAGAGACAGATGAGCATAAATGTAGAAACAAAAGCAGTCTCAGCCATTGACAACAGCATCCTCCGACGGCATGCTACATCAACAGCTCTGTGTGTCTTGTAATAATCAGCAGAGGGCCAAACTATAAGGCACAACAAGTCAAGACTGAGCTAAATTAAATGTTTGATGAAAATCTAATGACGTTTAGCTTTGAAATTACATAATGGGATAGTGAGTTTCAATCATACATATAAAGTTTTGGTTGCTAATGAATTTCACCCATACAAGAGGTAAAAGTGTGGATATGAAAACATTGCCCTATCCATATTTTTCCCCATTTGTTACTTTTACTGCACTGACCTAATATACTGATATTCTCTAAAGCGTCCAGTGGTCCAGAAAGCCCAACACACTGCAGCATAAGACAACATGCGCAAATTGACTAAACTTAAGCAAATTAAGAGAAAACTTTCCAGCAAATTTAAAGAACACATGCTGCAAATATGCAGAAAAATACAGCCTCATTTACATAAAATGATGGACCAGAGCTAAAAAAGTACAACATTAAAACCAATTATTGTTAATTTATTCAATGTTCTCATGTTTGGTGTCTTGTTTTACTGCATCCCAGAAACATTTCTGGTGTTATGAAGATGTTTAAGAGGTTTTCTTGCTTGTGTTAAGTCCATTTGCATGCTTTTTATGAAAGTGGAGTGTGTTGATCTCCCTTTATCAAAGTAGCACTGCAGGCATTCATTAACCAGATAAGAAGCAGTAAAAGAGCTCTTTAAATGATTTTACTCACATTTCCACGATGATCCTTCTCCGCTTCCTCTGTAGAGAAAGGAAACTTTAATCAGAAAAACAACAACTAAGACTAATGATGCAAGTGATCAAACTGAAACAGTTTGAGATGGGATACATGTCGAGGAAAATGAAAAAACATCATATGCTTGTTTGACAACCTGAGGAATAAAAGTGATCATGAGAGGAGTTAAATAACACAACTGAAGTCCACCAAAAGCTACAGATTATATGAGTTTTTATCAACCAGTTAAATTGATAAGTTTTTTTCTTTTTTTGCCTCTTAGCAACATGTTTGGATAGATTTGACTTTTGACATTTTTGAAGTGGTCAAAATATAAGAAGGGATGTAATGGAAGCTTCCAACAAGTTGTAGCTTTTGGTGGAAACCTCAGTAATATGAAGAAAACTGAGGCAAGTATAAAGCTTAAATTAGCCATCTCACCCACAGAAAGATAGTTCATTATAATCTTAGTTTTTCAAAAGTGATCAATATTCTAAAACATGGTCGAGCATTTTAACCAATAAGATGATAAATAAAAATGGTGACAATAGCTGACAACTTCAAGACACTGATCAGCTGGACACAAAACAACTCTGCACTTGTGTTTCTGTGCAAAGTTGTATCACAAATGAAAAACTTCAAAACACATTTAAAACAATGAGGAAACAACTTTCATTATTCACAAAATGTTGTACATGAAGGATTAAACAGATGATGGTACTGGCAGGCTGTGATCTAGTCCTTTGGGAAACATCAGGGAACCCTGTATGCCAACTCTCGAGGGCAGACACATGTTCTCCATGACTGCAGAGGTTTACCTGGCGGAGCGAAGAATTCCCAGCGTAACTTAGGGTTGCAGGTTGCCTGCGGAGACCTGACACTGATTTCAAACTCTATAGCGAAATGAAAAAGTGTGTAGGCAGAAGGAAAACAGGGAATGTGGGAAGGAAGGGAAAGAGGGAGGGAAACAATGAGGGATAGGATAAATGTCAAAAAACCAGAGCTGGAATGGACACCCTAAAAATTAAAAATATCAAACTGGGGCAGGTTTTCAAACTATTTCTCCTGAGTGTGATGATACAGAGCAGATGGTTGGATGAGGGATTGTAATCCAGAAATAAAAATGGTAACCTGCTTCAAGCCCACAAAAAAATCTGATCCTGTTCTTTTTTTCCCCTGAATATCTGGTTGAATCTCAGTCAATATTGGCCTCAGTGTCTCCTTTGCTTAATCTAAATCTGAAAGGAGATCTGTAATTGTCCATTAAGGACTATCATCACTTCAGGAAATATGAAAAATGATTTAAGGCTTTGTATGTAATGAAACAGGCTCAGAATGATCAGGATTTTGAATTAGCATGGCAAAATAGATTGATGCCATGTTGGAAGGCAGAAATAAAGACGTCAGCCAAAGAGATATATGCTCATCAAACTCATAAAACAAGGAGATGTATGACAAAGAAGCTGCTTGCTCCGTGTGTGGGCACAAAGATGTGTATTCACCTGCTGTTTTTTCCATTGAAGAGTGATAATCAAATGTTACTGGTGCAGGTGAACTCTCTGCTTTCTGCGACGACTCCTGAGAACAGGAAACACTTACCTAAAGGGGATTATGAGATTATACGTTGGAGAGATTACAGATCATTTGAAATGATATGGTGGGTTTTTAATATTTCTTGACACTCTCACCGTGGGCGTTATTGGCTGATTTTGCTGTGTATTGACCTCTGGCTGAAGACTGGAGAAGCCTTCACTGGATGGTTCAGTCTTTTCTTGTTCTTTGTCTTCTGAAAAAGAAAAAAAGAAAGAATTCAAAATTTTAAAACTTACTGTTTTAAAACAAACAACAACAAAAAAATAATAAATAATGTCTCGTTTGCAAAAGCCACAGCAATGTGTCAGTATAGCAGTGTGCTGCTCAGACCTGCAGGTGGCATCTGCTGAGCTGCAGCATTTGATTTTTCTTCCTCTAGAGCAGCATCTATCTGGCCTGCAGTCATCCCAAAGCTTTCCTCTGGTTTCTGCAGCTCCTGTAATGGCCAAAGACAGGTTCCATCTGAATGATAGACTAAGATCAGCATATCTACAGTCCTATGCTAAGAAAAGGTATATAAAATGTTCAGCCTGAAGGGGCAGGTGTTGATAAATGGCTAAATCCTTAAAACATGATATGCTGCAGTTAAAAACAAAGGGCAGTCACACATAAAACAACAAGAACAAAAACCCAGACATGTTGTTCTTGATCCAAATGAAATAATTCAGGGACTTCTGCAGCAGTGTTTTAAGATTCAAAGCACTCTACACTTGATATTTAACTGATGCATAAAGTTATGTGAAGTAAACTAAATCAAGAAATCATTCTTTCCACTCCACCAGGCTATTCCATGCAGCTCAATCAAATAATCTTTTCAAAGTTTATGCTGCATAACATTTACATTTTAAAAAAGCCATTAAAAGATCTTAATTCTGACCGCTGGGAGTGAGGTGGGCCGGCTGGGCGGTGACGAATGCTCAGCAACTTTCACGTCTTGGACGTCCTCCGAAGCTGCCGCTGTGCTGCCTTGTGTCTCCTTACCAGCTGTTGACTCTGGGCTTTCTCCTTCAGTGCAGGTGTGCGGACTCTGAGTGAATGAGGCTGTTGATGAAGGAGCATCTACACAACTGTTCTGGGTCTTGGAAGGAGACGCCTCGAAATGAGGAGGGGATTCGCTTCCTTGACCATTAGGTTTAGTGGGAATGGCATCATTTCCAATGTCACCATTTACTCGGAGCAAACCATCAGCCTAGATGAGAAAAGAACATGTTTTAAGTTTGGTTTCCTCATCCATGCCCTGTACATTTCAAGAAAAGGCCTTCAAAATAACCTGAAAAAGCCCAGAAAACCTATTTCTCTAATGGTTGATTGTTAAGCGCACAAATCTTTATCATTTAATTAGCTTAAAATCTTTAAGACTAAAAGACACACATTTTCCTTACAGTAATACAATAATTGTTTGGTTTTTCTCTGTATTTTCCATCCCTACTTTGACATACTTATAATCATTTATTTGACTGTATTTGAGCAAAGATTTGTTAATTTTTTGGTATATTTGATATGTTAAGAAATAAACATCAAGTGATGCTACATTAAAAAATTCAAATCAGCGCCTTTAAACTGCACTCTCGTCCATATCCATTCTCATTACAAGCCTCTCTGTTGGTTTTTAGCCGTTCGTCTAACTCACAACACCCTGCTGGCCTCTATGACAAAGAGGCACTAATATATGTGTGGGTAGCTCCTTGTGAGAGGTAACTTAAGACACACTGGTAGAGTTGGGTGAATGCAGGCTCTCATTCTGCCCCCTCTGCCTCCACCTTCTCATCCCTCTTCCAGCAGCCTGTGTGGGCTCTCTTTGTCCACTGGGAGCCCACTTCACATTGAGAGGCTCCTACTTGTCAACTTCTTAAGTCAATAGGGAACAGAGGACTCCATTCAAACCAGAGCTCCACTCAGACTCCTGACAAGAAATTCCAGAAAAGAGCTTTGCTCCATTTGGTCTGATAACAACCTGTCTGTCCCCCATTTGGCGCACCACAACATTAGATCTCATTTTGAATATTCCCATTTGGTCATTTTTTCCAGAAGAAAGGGAAATGGATCCTGTTGAGGGCACTCTGAGCTAAATTTAAACATTACATGCTTCTTCAGGGAAGGGAAGTCCGGTGTTTATCTACACACCAGTCACTCATCACCATGGCAGTTCTGTGGCATTCTAATGTAAATGCAAAGAGAGCTGCAGAGGAAATTACCCACCAGAAGGGCAACCAACACTGGGAATTAACCACAAGGAAAGCGGTCAAGGCCTCAATAGTGCTAAACCAATTGAATCTTACCTCTTTTTATGTGTATGTAAAATAGAGCTTTAGCATCACTGTGCAAAGAACCTAAAGTGTAACACTGTAGGATGTGGTTTAGTATGTATGTACATTGCATTTTCTCTGACAATAAGACATTTTAAAAGGGAAATACCCACATGACATTAGGGTGATACTGGAAATCAAAATGTCTAAGACATTTCATTACTAGAAATACGTCCCTATTAAATGTTAGCAGTAAACTCAACTCACCTTGGTGCTCCACGTTTCAGCTGCTGCAGGTCGGGACTGGAAGTAAGGCTTGGGCGTAAGCAAAGGCACAGGTTTGGGTGACAGGGCTCGGGTTGACGGCGGCTCAGATGATCGTGAGCGGATCTGAGGCCTCTGGTGTGGGGATGAGTCTTTGGGAAACTCTGCAATCTGTGCCTCTAATGTAGATGTGAACTTTGGAGCTGGGGCGGACTGCTGACGTAGATACTTCATGGGCCCGTTGGGGTCCATGTCGAAAGGGTCTGGAGTTGTGGGGGAGGGCGACAGGGAGAGGGGGAAGGGTGAGCCGGGGAGGGAGGGATCAGCAGATACGCTGCGGTCCAGGAGCTTCGGCAGCTGCAGGCGTTCCAGCACTGCCTCGCTGATGGAGAAACGTTGGGCGTAACGATGGAGAATGACAGATGCCTCATCTGGAGTTCTGGCGTTCCTGTATGCCCGCCGCAGATCCTCTTCACGACGCTCTCTTTTAAAGGATTAAAGGGAAAAAAAGGTATAAATAAATGTCAAATTACTTATATGGCATTGCCGGATTTACACTATTGGATGTATGAGTGGTTGACATAATTCATTCAAATAATATTGGCTTCAGTTTATATCTCATGTTTTGCTCTTTTATAATTTCTGTCAGCCATAGTTGATAGGATCAGTCAAGAGACAAAAGACAGGGATGACGTGCAACAAAGGTCCTACACTCAGCCTTAACACGTGCTGCACATCTTCTAGTCGGTGAGCTGCCAAAATCTGACAAAATGAGACACGAAATCTTTGAACTAGGGGTGGGACTTGATTTAAAAAATTTATCTAATTAATTAGAGGCTTTGTTATTAATTAATCTTGATCAATCAAATTCTAATCGCATAACAATAGTTGTCTCAAAAAGCAGGTTGTATTTCTGAGGAGGCTGGCAGCCTTTAACCCCTGCAACTTAACTTTAACTGCTGCAGATCTTCCACCAGTCTGTGGTTGCCAGCTCTCTCTTTTATGCTGTGGTGTGCTGGGGAGGACGCAGCAGGAAGACAGACACCAACAGACTGGACAGAGTGATCAGGTGTGC
>JBBBVU010000007.1:9815567-9856100 GCA_037177055.1 Atherinosoma microstoma | reverse complement strand
TATCTATCTATCTATCTATCTATCTATCTATCTATCTATCTATCTATCTATCTATCTATCTATCTATCTATCTGATAGTAAGCCAGGGTGGGATAAGCCAGTGGCAACTTTGCGCATTTAATTCAGTCTGGTCATGGAGCGGAGGTGAACATCTACAGCAGCAAGGAGCTGGTACTGCTGCTGCGTGAGGACTGAGGCTCTTGTGAGTGCTTTTGGATGGGGGAGAGGGCCTGCGGCATTAACGTAGCACTAAGTCACTAAGTTGGCAACATTGCATTAATCGAGCTCTGACGTATGCATCAGTGTAATGGTGTACCAGAAAACCGTGCACTGACAAACGTTCCGCGTTGTTAGGAATGCAAACTGCGATTAAATACTTTCTTTTTTTTAACTCATTAATTTTTTTGTAATTAATTAAATCGCAATTAATGCACTGAAGTCCCACCCCTACTTTGTACATAAATCGAATACTGCACTTATAAGTGAGATTTTTGTTTTCATGAATTGGGATTGTGTGCAGTACTTATGAGCAGTCAGTGTCTAGACAGTGGTCAGACACCTCTCAGTTTTACAAATGAGAAGCTAATCTTCACTTTTTAGCCAAGCTAACAGCTACTCAGAGGCAGATCGTAAGAAGCTGAATTTTTTCTTCCATCTAAAACAACTCAATACTTAGCAATTTCATAAAAGTTGAAAGAAAGATCTTTATTACAGACAGTGTATTTGTCAATATATTTTCCTCAAACTTCATCAATTACCCAGACTGGGTCCATGCTATCACATGATGCACTGTGGACTGTGTCAAAATAAGGATCTTTTTCAGTTGAAAAAATGTTGTGACAAAGTAAAAAATACTGTCCGGAATATAGATATCACTCAAAATTCTGTTAAATTTTAGAGGTTCAAGTTGTTTTAGAAAGTGAAAAATTCCCTCTTCACATAGATATCTTCTGATTGGCTTTGAGTTTCAGTTGCCAGGCAAGATTTATTTCTGATTCCCCAAACTGACAGCCCACCAAATGCTAAAAATAAATTAACCGTTATCCAAGAATGCAATTTGCTCTACTTCTGCTTCACAGTCACTCCTCACAGACTTCGTCTTCCTTATTTTTTTTCCTCAAGGAGACCTATTTCAAGTGAACCCTAGGAGAAGTTTGTCACCTCTGTGCCTTCTGAAAGGAATTACAATTTTCTTCTATGACAATGACCTAGTTGTTTTCCCCATTCTATTGTACTGCACCAACAGCTTTTGCTTTTTTGGTGTTAAACTAATTAAAGTTGCAGTCATTGTGTTATGGATGTCACCCACTTGTCTTCCACTATTTCTCTGTAGGTCTTGATGCTTTTTCTCCTCTGAGAAATCACATTGTCTCCAGACATTAACCGCTCCATCATTTTTCGCTCTTCCTCCTTTTTAATCAGATCCTGGGAAATGCTCCTCCTTCGACTTTTCCATCGGGCCAGGTCCTGACAGGCATAGAAAAACCCAAGTAAGGCATTCAGGTAAGGTTTGGCTCAGCAATTGTGAAATCTGCAGCAGTGCTGTGGTCCCAGAAAACAAAAGTCTGCGGGCACTAAAACCTCAGCACGTAACAGTTAACCTGCAAATAAAATTGAAACAAGAAATAAGTTGAGAAACACTCACGTCCTGCCAATGATTGTCCTCTTCCTTCATTCTGGTGTACTGGTCGTGCATTCGCTCATGACGCACCTGACTGTGCGGCTGCAAGATGACCTCTTCCTCGCCACGCATGTCAATCATACTCATACTCCTGGGAATGAAGGTGAGAGAAACCAAAGACAGAATGAAAAACATGGACTGACATCATTTTCAGTGTCAGATATGACGTTATTTAGTGATTTCTCTAAATAGATTAGACTGTATTGCTACTATTCTTATCCATTTGCTGTTGTTATAGGAATGTCAAATAAAAAAAGAGACTCTAACCTCTTTAGATACTTAAGAAAATACTGTCCCCTTAGGTTGGTTGTCTAACCAGAAAGAAGCCACATCAATTCCTCAGAATTAAGAAAACTGGACAGCCTGCAGCCAATAACTTGGTACAAACCCCAAATAAAACCTCATGCTCATCAAAAGCCATGAAGCTTTTCTTCTTTAAATGAAAATGAAACAGAATTTATTCCTCTGAGGAATTTGCTCTTGGTTTGTCCAGACTTATCCTGCCTTTTTTCATGGCATATTCGAACACTAATTTGTTTAATTGGGAAATAAAACATATGAAATTAGAGAACCATTTGAATAACGTTAAGCACAGGTGGAAATGCCTGTGGTTGTAAAGCTTTTCAGGAACATTCTGTTGTTATGCAACAACCAGTATTATCTTCACACAGAATATTGCTCTTTGCATTTGTTCAGTCAGGAATGTTATAACATACATTTTAGGATTAAAGATCATACTATAGATTTATTTGTGAGAGGCATCCAGATGTATAGAATTTTTATTACTAAGCTAAAAGGGGTAAATCACAATATTTTTCCTAGAAGAACTGCTGTGCTCATTATTGACATACATAGAAATTTACATTTGAGTCATCTGTTTTATTCTGGTGCCATGATAAATGGCTTTTATTACGGCATAAGTTTGTCTGTCTGTCTGTCTGTCTGTTAGCAACATAACTCAAAAAGTAATGGATGGATTTTGATAAAAATTTTCAGGAAATCTCTGACATGGTATAAGGAACAACTGATTCGATGGGGACGATCCAAATCACCGTCTGGATCCGGGAATTTTTTTTAACACTAGAACCGCCACCGTTTCAATACCCCCTAGAACCACCAGAGGGGTCATTTTGACACCCTGCTGATGCAGCGTTCAAAAAAATGAAAGATGTGGCGTTTACAGAGGCCAAATTTTTTCACCCTTTCAATCTTTTTTCACAGAGCACTGGATGTCAGCTAATATTGATTTATTGTATTGCAGGTGGAGACCTCAATAATGAACCCACAGCAGGTCATTCTGGCATCAATGCAACTCTGGTAGAGGACACATGCATTCAGTGCAGCCATGTCTAAAACACAGCAACAGGCCATCTTCCAGTTACAGCTCCAGATGAAAACTGCCTCAGCGTCTTGTCAAGGATGTCTACTCTTTATTCTTCTGCTTCTGTTCATTTCTTTAAATGATGTTTTCAGTGGCTGAGTTTGTCTGTCTGTTAGCAACATAACTCAAAAAGTGATGGACAGATTTTGATAAATTTTTCAGGAAATGTCAGAAATGGAATAAAAGAACAAGTGATTACATTTTAGGGGTGCTCCGGATGAAAGTCTTGATCCAGGATTTTTTTAATATGGGGAGATTTGGATAAATTTGCCATTACAGCCTCTAACTCAACAGTGAATGCCCAGAAACATTGGGAAAAAAATATATACTGTATATATATATATTACCAGATGACATCATGGTATATGTTATGATCCGACATTGTTTGACCCAGATCATGCTGATATTTGGGATCATGTGATCGAGAAGGTTTAAAAAAAAACAGGGGGTTCTGGGCTGTTGGGCCTTTGGGGTTTTCTCAGGCGACTGAGGTGGAGGTCTGCACTCTGAGTGCTTTTAGTTACATTCACTTTCATCAGTAAAGATTTACTTGAACATTTTCAATTTACTTTGTGAGATAAAGAAATGGGGTAATGGCTAGGTGGTTGTATCGCAGGACAAATCCAGCTGGCAAAGTAAAGAGGATGCATTCAGTAAATCAACTTCACAACCAGTACCGCAGACACAGAGGAAATCAGAGATTGCCCAAAGGAAACAATCCATATTTTCACAACAAATAAGATCCAGGGACAATTTGGTGCAGCCATTCATCTTAAAATCTAGTTTATAATGTGAAAATCTGCTTGACTGTTAATATTCATTTTACATTCACATGGAAAAAAAAACATTAAAGAAGATAAATTATAGCCATTACTGAAAACATTCCTGGTTTCACTCAAAGTAGTTTTATAAATGGATTACTTCCCTACATTTCAGAATTTCTCCTGCACATTTGGGAGGAAGCTGCTATGTCTGAGTAAAACAATTTAAAACAATTTAAAAATTGTGATGTACTGATCATAACTGAAATATTGATACTTCTAATGCCATCTATTTATATTCTAGAGTCTATTTTCATTAAAATATCAATATTTTAGTTATTTGGGGGTAAATCTGTAGTTTATCATTAACAGGAACACAGTGGAAAGCAAGTATACTGTCAGGATTTAGACTAAATGATACCCATATGGTAGGAACTACTTTGTCTTCTGACTGCCATAGTCATACTGTATGTGAAATTCAGCAGAGTGTGAGCTTTGCATCAATATACTGCTCACTCCACTCTAGTTGAGCCAGTTAAAAACAATGGCTAAACCCAAACGCAGTCATGTGTGGAGTTATTTGAGCTCTACAAACGGCAACAATGCAGTATGTGATGTTTGTGGGAACGCAGCGAGGTACTGTGTCAACACCATAAACCTCATTAAACATGTGAGAATCACAACACTGAATATGATGATCTTATGATAAGATGATAATGGCGGTGTGGTGTGGTGGTTAGCACGGCAGCCTCACAATATGAAAGTCGCTTGTTTGATCCTCAGCTGGGGATGGGTTCGAACAGTGGCCTTTCTGTGTGGAGTTTGCATGTTCTCCCCATGTATGTGTGGGTTCTCTCTGGGTACTCCAGCTTCCTCCCGCAGTCCAAAGATATGCATGATAGGTTAATTTAATTGGTCACAAAATTCTCCCAGAACATGAATGGTTGTTTGTCTTTCTGCGTTGGCCCTGCGATGGACTGGCGGCCTGTGCAGGGTGTACTCTGCCTCCCGCATGCTAATTACTGGAATGGGCTCCAGCCCCCCTGACCCTGAAATGGACTAAGGAGTATGAAATGAATGAATGATCATGTGATCTGAAGAAGAGGAGAGGGGAGGGACAGGTGCTGCTAAGGCGAGACGGATGTCCTTCTGAGTCCTTTGGTGTTGTAGGCAGGTAATATCCAGGCACAGAGGGAGATAATGCGAAGCTGTTGTAGATGGGTAGCAGAGTTATAAGGCTATAATCTGAAATACACAACTATTTATTTTGATTGTCCAAATATATTAAGTTTTTGTATTGGTATTGAATCAGTATCACGGACACCGGCCTATATTTTACTTGGTACATCACAAGTGAAAATGAATCCTAATTTACATTAAACATTCACCTTTCTATTGACTTTATGAGAAAGAAAGTGTAACATTCAATTGAGAATATGATGTATAACTGAGCAGATAACTGAGGAATTTATAGTAAGTGAGAGATCACCTTATGTTGGCTTCTGAATGCACAGTTAAGTCACCACCACTTGTCTAAACCAAACAATATATTTCCAGTAGGGAGAACGCATGTCATGCAAATAATTTCCTGATGTGTGCTGTGTGTGTGAGATCAGGCATGACATCCCCAATCCCCAAAAACACCAAATGACTTTGGTGTAAGAAAATAAACAAAAACAGATGTCAGATTTTACAACTTGCACAAAACTGCAAATCCAATTATTTGAGTAAATTGATTTTCATTTTGTTATTCTGAGCAGAGCTGCTGTTGAAAAAGACAACTTACTGTTGATCATAAGTCACACTATCTGTGTGGCTGAATAAACAGAAGACAGAGTATGAGGACAAAACACAATGACAAATGAACACAGCACGGTTGGGGAAACATTTTGACATGCAAATATCTCTGAGTGGGTAACAGTTGTCATAAACAGCTGACAATGGGTCAGTTATTGACTAACTTAATTAAGAAACAAGTCGTTATCTGCCGCTTCTCTTTAATTACTTAACTTGAAAAAAACATGACTGGCAGTTTGTGTGTGTCAGGTCTTGTGCTAGATATTAACTCAAATCAGGCACAAGAGGGCAGTCTTAACCAAAATACAACCAGAATTCAGGTTCACTGCAGCACCGCAAAGCCAAACAAGACTTGCACAAAAAAAGATGCATTTGGCAACAATACTACAATGCAGCTGATAATGAAGTTAAAAAAAAAAAAAGGCACATGCTTATTCAATTAGCACAGAACAACATCAAAGATGTGGATCATTTTCTGCCTGTGATCACTTGTAGGTTAAGCCTTAACCACAAAGATCCAAAGAACTACAAAGGTCTTCACAGTCTGGTTTTTTTTTAATACAGAGCAGCCTCTGTGATGTTGAAGGAGTGTGTGAGAGAGTGTGGCCTGTGGTTTGTGTCCCACAAGAGAAAACGGAGACTAAATTAAGACTCCCCAAATCAAAACCAGAAACATGTTTATGATGTCTGTTAACCACACTGTATGCTGTAGTAAAACATCTTTTTGCTTTTTGTTTTTAGTAAGAAGAAATAGACTTGTCATATACAAGAATAAAGCTTATGTCATTTTAGTATATTACTGGCACATCTAGAATTATCATTGAGTTATTGGCAAATAGTTGGATTAATCTCAAAATGCGTTATAGGTAGATTTACTTTCATTACTACAAGGGTAATTCCCTATTGGGGTTTCCTGAGAAAAATAATCAAAGGCCACATTCCCAATTGCTTCTTAATATTCAAATGTTGTAGTTGCAGACAAAAGCAAAGACATGAGAACATAATCTTTTCAGATTTTCCATGCATTGTGCGTCCAACATGAACAGTTTTTTTTTTTTTTTTTTTTAAATGCAGCACTTGCGCTTTTGCATTCATATAGAAAAGGGTCATGCAATCTCCAGATAGTTACACTTCATCCGAACAGAAGCAGAGCAGTCTCGGGTCACATGCTGATAGAATATTTAGGGATTGTTGCAAACGAAGATCCCTGAGTTAGAAAAATAAGCTTTCACTAAATGTAGTGCAGGACGGAGCTCACGTTGATGGAAGACTGCTGTCCAACCAAGGTTTCTCTTCTTTTAAGTCATCTCTTTCCCTCAGTGCCCGTCCTTTCTGTCTGCCTCTATCAGTTGTTTCTGTAGAAGTGGTTGCCATGGCACTGGTCATGGGAAGGAAATCAGAGGGACTCAGAGTTTGTTTGGGTGAGGTCAACATTCGACACGCCCGGTCATCGTCTCCCTGTGCACCTGCGACTCCTGCATCTTCCTGGTCTGTCACAATCTGATGATTTCCAGCTGTGTTGATGACGCTTGCCGCTAGAGCCATCGAACGGTGGAAGGATTCGTCTGAGCACGAGTGAGCTGGAGTACTGCAGAAAGCAAAGCACACTAAACCGTTTTGCTGCTTGTTTATCATCACGTATAATCTAAGAGCATTCCACTGGAGCAGCCCGAATGTGGAGGTTTTTGAGGACATACATCTAAACTTTCAAAGCTGTAAAGATGTAAAAACCAAATTGGAATCACCAAGGCAAGACAGAAATTACTGAATGCCTTGTTGTTACCCTGTGATGAACAGTTATTTTGTGGGAGGCTTATTATTGGACTGTAAAGTCCCAGAATGCACGGCAGGGAGGGAGAGACTGGCCAGCTGCCGGCAGTGAAAGGCCTGCTCAGGGTCAGGGAAGGAAGAAGGCTTCATTTCCTTACATCCTGAGGGTGGGTCATATGTTCATGTTCTCTGTGAGTGTGTCTGGCTGTGTGGACATACACTGGTAACTTATGTGTTTGTATTTATAAGTGTGCACAGGTTTTCTTCTGGACTTTGATGGTAGTTTTGATGGAAAAGTCTGATGGAAAAATCTGATAAAATTTAAACATGGAGAGCATTTCTTTTTCTCTGTCCCTGCATATTTTAACTATAAATTAGGATTTTATCCATTTTACCCATGCCTTTTCATGCTCCATAATCAAACAGAAGCTATATGCACATTAAGAAGCTAATAAACATCACTGTGTGACTAGATGGAGGTCTTGTTTGCTTTTGATTTAAATAATGCAAGAATGTCACCCATAGTGGCTTATTAGCAAATATTTCTAACTTAATTTAAACCACTAAGTTTGAAAAAAAGAGTAAAAGAAAAGCAGTTATCAGGTGGTGGAGCCTTTTATAAACAACCTGGACATCCCCCTTTTTTTGGAACAAAAATGTATACAATCCTCTGAGGATTCCTTTTAAGCTCTTGAAATGCTGACAGTCAGCCCATACCATAACAATCATGCCAAAAAAAAAAAGGAAACTGGGGGTGACTCGAAATAATACTCCTGATAGGACTGTGAAAGAAATGTCAGCTTTACTGGGAAGTAACACCGGATAAGACTGGGTTGTGAAACAAAATAAGAGCCTTAGACTGACATTTCTTTGAGAAGGAAATACCGCAATCACATTGATCACATTTGAGTTTTGTGAACTGTAAAATCCACAATAGGATTGCGCCTTGAGAGCTCATTATGCTCACCTTGCTACTTGAGATGAAATGAGAAGTCTACGACCTGCAGGGCAAATACTTTGTTCAATTCCATGAGCAAAAGGCCACAAGTTCAGGACAGTGTGTCCTAACCAGGTTAAAATGAGCACACAGCCTTAGGTAACTTATTGTTACGCTGTTGGATAAGAGCAGCAGTGGAAATTCTGATCAGAAGAAAACTATGCCAAAGAGTAAAATGGTTGAACAGAAACACCAGCTGTGAAAATTTGAACAATTTTCGATAAAAGAAAAAAATCCTGATGAAACCTTTCACAGTTAAATGTGTGGATTATTCTAATCAATAAACATTATTTTGGGTAAACATAAAGCTGAGATTGTCAAATGGAGTTTTACAGTGTTTTGAGTGGTAAACATAGACGTTATGGTGGTGAAGCAGCAGTGGTGGTGTCACTCCATGGTGGTTATCTGCATGGATAGACACCACTCAGGGTGAACTGACCCTTTAACCAAACAGTAGTTGGGCTGAAATAAGAACCTGCTCCGCTGACTGAATTCAAGACCAACATTAAGACAATTCTTGACAATGTCACACCCAAAAGCATATTGGAAACCTCAGATTCTATTTTGTGTAAAAACCTGGAGCAACGAAACTACGGATGCCTGATGGGCGAACTTTGTAGCAATTAATGTCAACCAAAGTTTCCTAAATATATATTTCAGCTATTTAACAAACAAATATTACTTCAAAAATTTTCCTCAAAAACTGCATGCTTAATATGTATATTACAAGATGATGCAAGAATAAGCTTAATGTCATGAACCTTGCTAAGAAAGCAGCGCATACTGTAGGCAAAGGGCAGTTTAATAAAAACTTGGTGCAGATTTGCTGTGCCCTCTGAATGAACCCCTTGTTCTTTATAAGCAGCAGTACTTCCTGACAAACCTGCATTTGAGTTTCATTTAAAAAGAATCCTCTTTCAAGAAAACAGACCACAGCTCAGATTCATGAGTTAGATTTGGTTGTTTAAAAAGGAAATCATAAATCACTTCTATAAAAGGGAGACTGGGCTAGATAATTTGCAAATTAAGAAAAGCATAAACGAAGGTGAAGACCTTTGCTCAGTGGTGACCTTCATGTGAGTTACAGACTCCCTGGGAGGCTCTGCGTGGGGCTGGGGGTAGCTACAAGGTAGAGGTTCACTGCTCCTCCTCATGCCCCCAGCACGGATCTCAAAGCAAGGAATGGATGCAGTCTGCTCCCCTTCCTCTTCATCCTGTTTACTCTTGTTTTCCTGAATCTGTGTATGGGGTTCAAGGAGTGGGGTGGGAGATGGACTCAAGGATTTTTCAGGTGGGATGACTACGCTAGGGACCTCATTTGGACTGATGTATCAGTCATTCACACAACAAACACAAAGGAAGATGTAATCACATTGGGGTCAAATAAGTAACAGGATGGTCGTAAGACAAAACAAATACAAATATGGTGAGAGTTGGTTCACACAAACCACAGAGAAATGTGTTAACGAAATACCATGACACACAATGATAAAAGTTTAGGGAGTGGAAATGGAAAGGTGGGGGAAAACAAAGGAAAAAAATGAATGATGGACATGATTTAAAACCAAGTTTTGATGCAACATGACATGATGTAAAAACTTAAGGAAAATCACATGAGTGCAGCAAACACTGTATGGCACACACAGGCACACCAAACTGACTGCACATTTCCCTTTTTTTTCTTCTTATTTTTATGTAAATATAGTGAAGAACACAGAGTTAGACTTTTAGTTAAATCAGTTAATTATCTGCCGTCTTCTGCTACTGTCTGTCAATACACCTAAAACAATTTTACATCCTAAACTCAAAAATCCGCCTTCCAAAAGTCGTTTCAGTCAAAGTGTAATAAACACACATGACACCACAGTTAATTAAAGGACATGAAGGAATCCACTGTGCAAGTAGAAATTTGAAACGTTATGAAACTTGTGAACTCCGTGCTTTCGCATGTTGACATGCCAAACCAATATACTGTATCCAATGAACACACACATCTGGCCTCCATCAGCCCCTCCCATCTGTACAATACTAGACAGAAAAAACAATCAGCAGCTGAAAGGTTTCATTTCAGGCATATGGAGTTTGACATGTGAGACGACACCTCTTAAAATGCTAAATGAACCCCAATTCCAATCCAAGACTAAAAAATATACAACACATTTTGTGTTTTACAGTGTGTCTCTCACATTATTCAGTTTGATATATTCAGCATAAACCACATCTATTTTACACATTTTACACAACTGTAACAACACCAGCAGGTTAATATCTTGAACTTCCATGCCACTTTATACATAAAACAAACATTTTGTTGGACTTTCCTCTGAAAAACCTTTTTCCATGTCAAACACAAAAGAAATGTGGATTTGTCTACCCCACCAAATCATTATGTGAGTTTATCTGCACCAGTCAATATGCAGCTGAAACATGGCCATGTTTGTTAAAATCTACACCTAACTAACCTGATCATTAAGCTATAATATCTGCCTTCACTGTTGCTTTTGTCAGGTCATTTCCAGAAATTGCACATAAAGATGTAACAAACCGTTTCTTGTTCTATTTTCTAAAAATAACAGAGATCAGAACAATGAAAAGCTGCTCTGATATAATGAACGTATACATCTTGTGTGCATGTCTCTGCAAAACTTGTCTGCAAAACTGATCCAAAGTGTTGATTACAAATTTTAAAGTACTGAAATTGTAATAAAATGTAAATGTCATAAAATGCATATAACAGAGATCAGACTGATGAACTCACCCAGCATAAAAGCTATATGTAGGTTTTTAAACTCACTCACCTACAGGGTCTGTCCCCCCCTACAGGTGATGTGGCGGTACTCCAGCTCTTGCGCCCTCCCTCCTCTTTATCGTTCTTTTTCTTGCGGAGCGGCATTGGCATATATCCACTCTGGTTGCTCTTGTTGGGCAGGTACTGGTTGAAGGGCATAGCGGTTCGGGGCTCGCTAACCGATGTCCGCCGTGCCAACATGTCATCCTTGTGGACATCTGGTATCTTTCTGTGAGGGGGGCCGTCTGACTCCGAGTCACTGCCACGGCCTAATGCAGAAATGACAGTCAAAGATATTTGTAATTTAGAAATTACAATTCCTACCAAGCAGAAGTCCAAAACAACTACACAGTTTATGTTTATAGATTCTCTCATCGACAATCAAACATCAAATCAAATCAAACTTTATTTATATAACACTTTTCAGACAAAACTACCTCAAGTGCTTAAAACAAAGCAACCGGGTGCCAAGATAAATATTCAAAGAAACACAATTTATAGCAAAGATAAAAGCATCACAGGGTGCATAAAAACCAGCTTCTCCAAGCATGGAAGACAAATACAAGTAAAAAAAAAAAATCTAATACAAAAATGAAAGACTAGTTAAATGCAAAATTAAAAAGATAAATATGTAGTTTAAAAGAAGCCAGTTTCAGCTGACCTACAGTTCTTTGGGAACCTATTCCAAATGGAAGGTGTATAAAATCTAATAGCAGCTTCTGCATGTTTGGTTCTAACTCTGGGAAATAGAAAGCAAGCCTGCCCCCGATGATCTGAGCTGTCTGGAAGGTTCATAGTATACCAGAAGGTCAAAGATGTACTTTGGCCCTCAACCATTTAAAGCTTTATAAACTAGCAGCAGAATTTAAAAAAACAACTCTCTGCTGGACAGGGAGCCAGTGTAAAGACTTCGAAACAGGAGTGACATGATTGGTGAGAACTCGAGCAGCAACTGCAACCGTCTGATCAACTTCTGTGATGAATCTGTGAATAGACTGTTACAGTCCTGTTTGCTGAAAATAAATGCATGAACCAGTTTTTTTCAGGACATTCTGACACATTAGTCCTTTAATTCTGGAAATATTCTTTAGGTGACAAAAGGCAGTTTTTCTAAGCGATTTAATGTGACTGTTAAAATTCAGGTCGGTATCCAGAATAACAGCCAGATTTCTGGTTTGGTTTGTGCTGCTTAAAGTGATACCGTGTAACTTTTGACACAAATATCAGCCTAATGTGAGTAATAATTAATGATTTCTGGGGTCCATATACAGTGTTTGATGCGTGTTAGCGCTCCTAGGGGGCTGCCCTCTTCAGAAACCAGACATTGTAACTTTGCAGGAGCGGATCCGTATCCGTGGGATCATGTGACCCTGAGCACATTCCTTTTAGGCTCCCCCTTTTATAAATACAGAGGGCTCTGCTTTGTGCTCCTTTTTCCTCCTCTTCCATTGAAAGCTTGTCATGGCTGAACGAAGTAAGAAGGTGGAAACAGAGTCTGAGAAGGCCAGAAAGAGAAAGACTGTTTTTATTTTGCGACAGTGTCATGTGGCCTGTAGGAAGTTACAGGTTTAGCTCCCCTAGTGGCCAAAAGTTTCACGGTATCCCTTTAACAGTAGATTTAAGCAGGGTGCTGATTTTTAGCCATTCCTATTTTGGTCCCAGAATCATCACCTCTGTTTTGTACGTGTTCAATTGTAAGAAATTATGAAGAATACAGTTATTTATTTCCTCAAGACACTTAGTGAGGTTTTTTAGGGGACTATAATTCCCTGGTTCTATGCTTGTATGTATGTGTATTATTTGCATAACTATGGTAACGAACCTTGTTATTTTTCATAATCTAAGTTAGTGGAAGTATGTAAATGTTGAACCCCAGAGTAGATCCCTGTGGTATTCCACGTCATTTTTGTGCGCTCAAATGTGTGATTGTCAATAGCCACAAAGAAGTCTCTATATGTTAAATATGATTTAATCCAGTCTAATGCAGTGCCAAAGACCCACCCAATTTTCTAGTCTATTCTAAAGTATATTATGGTCAGTTGTGTCGAATGATGTTCTGAGATCCATAAAAACTAGCAGGAATCTAAATCATGGTAATCCCAAGTGGATACACAAGAAATTTTATATCCAAAAATGTTTTTAACAATTAAGAATGAAAGAGTTAAGGAATGTAGTGAGGAATGAATGACTTCCAGCTGGTAAATCTTTGACAGAGATCACTCACAGAGAAAGTTTTTCTTTATCAGATGGCACATTTTCTAATACAATCCTAACATATTTTTTCTATTCTAATGATGTTAACTATACTGTTGTTACATAATTGTTGAGGCATTTTGCTGCACTTTTGACAAAGCCCATGAACACCGATGGAGCCTTTCACAGGGAGAACATGTTTAAAAAATGACCTAAATTCCTCTTTAAGTATCAGAGAGTTAGAAAACACAGCTTGCTGAGTCACAGAGAGACGTAGAGAATGGGAGAAGGGAGGCAGAGTAAACAAAAAAATAAGTTCAGGACTCTCATCTCAAAGACTTGTTACTTATTTCTTAAAATCTACTAAATTTCTTCTGTTTGATCATTTAGGCCTTGCAGCAGTCTAACACTGTTATTAGACACTGCATTCCAGTTGCTAAGCATAAATCAGACCAAAGTAGATTGTTGAGCTGTGTTTATGAAACAAAGCAGGAACCATAAATCATTGGCAAATTTGCATTGTGCAGCTTGCGCTGACTAATTTTTAGCCTGGAGTTGGGAAGAATTTACTCAGGATGCCAGAGTGTCTGTCTGTATCACATTTAAAACCAGTGGCTAGCTTTCTAATGTCAGTGTTAACACCTGGCTTTGCAGAAATACATTACTCAAAGACGTTCCCTGCTTTGTGTGGTAAATTCCTCTGCAAAATGTCCCAACATGTTACTAAAAACAAGAAACAATAACTAACAAACAAAAAAAAAAATCCCCCCAAAACATACAGAGTAGGCTACATGCAGAAAATCAGGCTCATTGAAGGTATCATCTTTATAATTGAACAACAGTGGATTATATACAGTTAGTTCCACCTTCATTTGGTCATTTTTTTTTAATTCCTACATTTACTAGATTTAAAATGTCCATACAGTAGGATATCGGTCCAGCTTAACCTAAGGTCTCCCAGGAAATTCCTCTCTAACATGCTCAATACATATGCTGCTTTTGTCCTGTCTGGGAGTGCTTCTGAACTCAGTCTCATGTATATATTATCCAAGTATAAGCCTATACTTTAAACCAGATCTAAACCATAAGATATTTTATTAGTTTTAAGGAGATGCCTTTGGAAGCAGCAACATCTGTTGGTGAAAACAAACGTCACATTTTGAACTTGTGAAAAGTTCCTTTTCTGTCAATAGCAGTTTTTATATGGTCTAAAAGACTGACAGATCAAGCTCCAAGAAGGACCCGGAGGAACCTTCACGTCCAACTTTGAATGGTTCAATTATGACTTTTAACCCAAACGAATGGAAACATGAGTGGCTCTACCATCCACGTTGATCCATCTTTAAGCAGCAACATATGTTTTTATGAGATGATGTGCACTCTGCACATATGGCAACAATGAGACTTGAGGGAACATTTATCATGGGTCGGCCATACTGTACCAGGCTTTTAGCGCAATATGTATCAATAATCATCCATATGCTCTCATAATACAGGAAAGTTGGGAGTTTGCAGAGTGAGAAGAAAAAGCCTCCAGGGAAATGGAGTACACTTTCAAATGTGAACGTGGATGCTATGTGTTGACACTAAGTTATTCTGAACTCCAGTAAAGTCCATCATTAGGTTAAAGTCGTATACTTTGACCAATGATGGTCATTGGTCTGATTGGCAGATCATTGATCATTGTGACCCATATGCCTCCACTACATTATTATCACAGAAAATTTCATGAGCATTTGTGTGAATGATTGGAACATCTCATTAGTGGGACCTGGTACTGGAATCTATGCTGTTGAAATTAGACCAATGCAGCAATAGCAAAATGACCATTTACTATAGTATAAAAACTGGGTCCTCATCGGCTTGTCTTCCTGACAGGTTGTTTTACTGACAGGTTAACACAGTAAACAGCTGTAACAGTATAAAACATCACACTCTTTTTGGTTGTACTGCAGAATTGTCACAATGAAACAGCATTTCTCCTGATGCCTTCAGTGCCATCACTCGCAAGCACTATGAGATGTCATGTTCATTTTCTTGTTCTTTTTTACAAGTGTGTGGATTTAGGCCAACAGGACTAGACCAAAGCCAATAGACATGTTTGTTCTCAGTGTGTGTGTGTTTAAAGGAATATCCCTGTCAGTTTAGATTGTTGAATAATATGAGTAATGAAAGGAAGGAGTAATGTGAAAACAAATGGGTATAAACTGATATCCCAAAACATACAAACAAAAGAATTTCTATTCTTAAAGCAGCATTTTTAACAAAACCATAAACCATCTCAATTACATGCTTCAATTATCTTTAAATAGCCTTTGACTGAGAGTGGGTGTTGCCTGGCAAAACTAGAAATTGAGAAGGACAGTCTTTACTGTATAAGCCCCCACAGCACAAAGTGGCTCATTATGAAATCTAAAAACTTTGCCTGAAAAAAAAAAAAAACGTTTTGCCAATATTGAATTTCTTTTATAGACTGAATTAAACTCTTCCCCTGGTTCCCTAATTACTGTCAGGGTGAAGTCATTTTACAGTGCTGAATAAGGAAAAGGCTCAGTCATGGTAGGTAAACCTAGCATGTTTGTATACATGTTAGAAAGTTGATCCTTTTGTTCGAACTGTAGTCAAAGCTCCTTGTAACTGGGTTCTCACTTCTGTTACACTGTTTTCTCTAGAATGTGCCTCTGGGTCACATTGACAGCAAGGGCTGCTAAATTTCTGACAACAATAAATCCATAAGAAATTTCACTGACTGCACGCAAGTTTACATTGAAGCGTCAGAAATTGGATGACAATGAATCATTGAATTGAATTCTATTTTGCCAACTTGGCTCCTGTTTTTAAATCAGCCAGTAAAACCCTCAGCTTTTTCTTTTTTTTACATGGTGGAAATAAGAAGCTTGACAGTGTGACTCATCAACATTGGGTTACATGTCTTGGTGGAGAGATTGACTGGGCAACACCTGTGCCGTAGAAACAAGAAAATTTGATATTGCCATGTGGCAGCTTTACATTACGGCCTGTTGAAGCAACATGAAAGGAAAAATGACAGAATCTCTCACACTTGTAGGCAATTTCCCACATGTAATTTTAATTAAAAATGCAACTATCTAAATCATTTTATATTTCAGGTTTTTTGGGAGTATGGTTTTGAAGCATATGTTAAAGGTAACCATTAAACTACAATAGTAATAGCACAGATTTGGAGTAAATTTCTCCTGCTTGTTTTTATTCTACTGAGGTTCTAAAAAAACAAAACAAACAAAAAAAACAAAACCTATACTTTGAAGACAGTTTCCTTTGCATTTCCCTGAAAACAAAAACACAGCCTAACAGGATGCTCAGTATTTTCCCACACATAGCTCAGCAATGAAAATTACATTGGGACAACAAATATAATCTTTTATGACCTGTAGTTAAAATTTGACAGGGTTAAATTAGCAAACAGTAAAGCAATAAAAAAAAAATTCACAGCAATATATGGTCAGTTTTGGCATTTTAAAACACACTAAAAACAGTATTTTTAACTCATTTCCTGATTTGAAAACAAACTCTAAAATGGCGTCAAGGCCTTGTGGTTGTTTGGGTTTGTGCTCAATGGAAATGCTGCCATGGGGATATTTAAGAGAGAAATCCACAACTGTATTATTAGTAAGATGTTGGGGAAAGGATGGTTAATCTTTTTTCTTTTTTTTTTCTCTGTATGTACGTCATATTCTTTTTTAGCAAGAATACTGGGTAGCCAGTAGTAGTGAGGAAGAGTCGTCGACTTACTTCCAATGTTGTGAAAAAGCTTTCACTTATTGAAAGTATCATTACAGCTTATTATGCTCAGACAGTTGGGAGGTTTGCTCTGCTACCTGCTAATGTAGTGGACCAGACAATGGAGTTATACGTTACCATTAAATAAGCAAGATTTTATGCAAAACAGCAGCTTAAGCGGAACAAGCATACATTGCAATTTAGAGATTTAGTGTTGTAAGATGAGCTAAAGTAATTCTATACACACTTGCAGAAAACAATGTGTTAGCATGTGAGTGCAGTTAAAGACACAATGTGCTTGACATAGAAAAATGATATCAAAACCATCATCAGCTCTCTTCACAGCAAGACATAGCCTGCCAGGCACAGATTGAGAGAAATACAGGTGTAAGTTTCTCTGTCACTGAGCTTATGTTGTTTTAAACCGGAGGCTGATGGTAATAAAATGAACATCTACGATGAAGCAGCCTGAAAAGTTGTCAATTTGGAAAGCCCTTGAATTCTCTTGTTAAACCAAAAGCCTTCAGTTGGATCACCATTAACACAGTCAAGTGTAATTAAAAAATATGTAATGTTAATTTGTACAACCCTCCCAATTCTTTCTATCAAATACAGTATTAGGATACTTATTCTCTTCCTTTATCATTCACTCAACAACCGAAAGACATCAAGCACAGACACATTTGTCTGGTTAGAAATGAGGAGGGCAGAAAAAATCCCCCCTGAAAGGTGTCACAAAGATTCACAAGGCTGAAAAAGTAATAGTGGTTAAAATATATCTTTACCATATTTTGACTGGATAAACACTGATCCACACAACAAATCTGACACAACACATTTCTAAGGAAAGTGAAAAAGATGAAAAATATGGTTTCCACTGAGCAGGGGATGTTCGAGCATCTCTATGTTTAAATTATGGCTCAGTGTCAGGGTAATTAATAATAATAAGAGAAAATGTGGCATAGAATCATAATCTTATCAGCCTCCGTTGAAATCCTTTTTTCTTTCTTTTTTTTGTAAAAAAAAATAAAAAAAATCACATGCTGTTACTGAAATTGGATGTTAGCTTGGTAAAGCTTTACTTTATATTACATACCTCAAATGGATTTAAAACAAACACAAAGGTGACAATATGGTATAGAAACTGAGCTTGAGGATGTTTTTGACACTACCGATTAACACCAGATATAGAACTGATATATATTCATGCAAAGAAAGTAGATTAGCAGCTTTTCAGAAAGAAAGATCTGTGGTGTTACTGTAGCCCTTGTTCTGATAAAGATTAACAGGAAATAAGATTTCTTTCCTATTATACATGAAAAAAGTTTTGTAGAACTCTCACATAATATGCTAAATGTGACTTTAACACTGCACTTCTAGCACTGAACTACTTCTCTTTTGAGAACACATGTGAATGTTGTAAAACGCAACAATGACAATAGGTAAGACTTTAAATTGGGCATTACACTGAGATAATTCACAATATATATTTCTAATAGCCTTTAACTAACTCTGGGTGTTGCCTTGTGAAAACGGGCAGGAGAACAACAAGCTTTACTACAGCACCAGGAGAAGGACAATACACTTCTATATTTATCTCTATACTGCATCTGTACACCTTGACTAATTCCAAACAAAGCCATTCCGAATTACTTAGAAGCTACAAGGAAAAAAAGCTAAAATAACACTGTTGCTTCTTAACAGATTTAATCAGTAAACTTTTAAGTTAATAATTTTAACCATAATACCACATATTAGTAGATCACTGTGAACATAGCAGTGAAAAATGGACCATTTCCTACCATCGCTGCTGCCGCGGGTGACCAGGACGTCTGGCGACGGCGTCTGTTGTGAGCGGGAACCGAAGGAGTCCAGGCTGTCAAATGAATCCTCGCGTCCGTGGCGTGGCGGAGAAAGAGAGTCGCTGCGCTCAGAATCCCAGCAGTCGATGTAGCCACTGTCCCGAATGCTGCGTTTAGGGCTTTCTGCCTCCTCTGCCTCCTGAGGATGTGTGAATACACATACAGGGTTTAGAAAAACACAATCACATAAACGAAAAGACACATAACATTTGATATGAGATTAATCAGGCACCAAAATATTAAGGAGTTTTCTCTGCATAGTCCTTGTTACTGTGGTCCTTCAAATGTGTTGTGTTGTTAACCAAACATCTTAACTACCTCCACAGTCCTCCCACATCTATTTAGCTAAAAAGCTTTTTAAAAAATTACTATTTTCTGCCTACATCAATTCAAATGACTCTCTCCTCTCCTACTCACCTCAGTGACCTCTTCCTCTCTCCGTCTACAGTTTAAATATGTTGTTGCCACTAATGGAAGGTGGAGAAAGACTTTTCCTGCCTCCTAACAACTTCCTTTTCCTAACCCCTGGACCATCTGTTATACAACATCAAAAGCCTTGTAATAGTGATTATGTTTTCAAGTAGACTCCACTGTCGCAGTTTGATGTGTTGGAATTGTTTCTGACTGTGACAATTACCTGCTTGGATATGTCATAACAGCAACTGATAAAAGTGCTTTGGGTCAGACTGCTGGACGGATTTAATAGCTCAGAGCACAATAACAGTTTCTAGAGTGATCGTCATCAATTTCGGTTTTTATTTTACCACTGTAAGAATCTGACTGGAAGACGTTGCCATTAATTTGCGCCCGCTGTCTAAATCTTGAGCCTACAAATTACTTTTCAAGTTTT
This sequence comes from Atherinosoma microstoma, assembly GCA_037177055.1. Classification (NCBI taxonomy): domain Eukaryota; kingdom Metazoa; phylum Chordata; class Actinopteri; order Atheriniformes; family Atherinidae; genus Atherinosoma; species Atherinosoma microstoma. The sequence continues at coordinate 9,836,261 of JBBBVU010000007.1, read as the reverse complement.
GGTTACCTATTTGTATATCCAGAAAAAAAATAAGAAAACTGGTTCTTATGACTGAACATCTAAATGCATGAAAAGTTTAAACCCAATCAGTTTGCATAGTTTGGTAGCATTAGAATTAAGGAAGGAAAAAGAAATAGCCTTTTGCATTTTTGTTTATTTAAAGCTAGCTTCCTCATAACAATATCTCAACAGGAGTTGATGAGCTCTCCTTGATTTTTGCTCTTTTTGGGGGGGTTTCATGGGAATTTGATTCTTTGTTTTTGTTCATCTGCAACATTTGAACATCTGGGAAACTAATTTTGCTAAGTTGGCAGTAATTTCTCATTTTTATAGAACAGAGAAGAGACGTCAGTTTGTGGAATAAATTGCATGGGGGTGACATCATGGCTATGAATGACTGTCACTGAGAGTACACGTGCCAGATTGGTTCCAACATTTCTCCATCCTTTTGGACAAATGAGAGGTAGAAAAGTCCAGTTTTATTAAGGCCATGACTGGACCTGGGGTGGATGGAGTTTATCCTTTCACTGAGATCATTTCTGAGAAATCTCTGGACAGTTTACCACCCTCATTCACAGCATCCCTTAGTAAGTGATCAAGCAGAGACTGTGTGTCTTGCTTCAGCTCACATTGGCTGGACATTTACTTACTGCAGAGATAAAATATGCAATTTTTCTGCTTCCAGATATAAAATCCTCCGGACTGCCATGGTTTTTCCACCAGCTGTGAGTAGTGACAGATGAGCAACACAGCAAGAGCAATAGCAACTGTTCATTTCCAAATTAATATTCAGTTAAAGAGACAAAAGCTAGAGTTTAAAGTTTATGTTTGTGCAAAATATGATTGGGGTGGGGGGTATTTTTTTAAATTGTTATTTATATGCTTGGGTGTGTGAGGACTTGTGTTTTTAATATGCCAAAATTGTTTTATTATGTAAAGGACTTTGTGCTACTTTTTGTGCTTTATAAATTACATTTAGCCTGATTTGAAGAGTAACTGCTGACAATGATGTCATAGTAGATTCATATTTTAATGTTGTTTCTTTAAAAAAATTATTCACAAATGTCACTAAATATGACTTTGCAAACCTTTCGCATCTGTGACAGAAGACCCTCAAACTCTTTCAGGTCCAGTGTGGGCCCGTTGTAGGAGGTACAGGTGTTGGCAGCACGGCCGAGCCAGTAGATAGTGATTAAAACCTGAAGGGAAAAATAACTCATAATAAAATCAGCTACCGGTAATATTCTGTTCATAAGTTTCATAATATATATAATCCAGGATAGATGCCAAACAAAACAAATTAAAAAAAAAAAGAAGAAGAAAATAAAGATTACCACGAGAAGTGAAAACAATTACAGATTTAAATATCTGCGTATTTCTAACCCATCCGGATTTTTTTCTTTATCTTTTAAATCCCTGAATTAGATTAAAAAAAACAAAGTCCAAACACTCTCAGTTTGAAATATGTTACGTAGATGGATGATATGTAGCAAGGTAAGAAAACCATATAGTACACAGCAACAAAAATGTATTGGCTGTAAGTAATATTGATTCTATGATATTAATTGTACTGGTAGCAGATAAAAGCAAAACCTTCTCGATTCTCATAATTTTTTTTTTTTACTGCAAAACAACAGAGCTGCTTTCCTGGTCATCGCAGTCCAGCCTCTTTTCAAAGAAGTTAAATATCAGTAAAGGCCTCTTGCACAAACATGGCAAGATCAATCGATTGTTTGGACCTGGAAAACTTTTTAATGTACATCTCCTGCTAACATGCATCAACCTTTTAGGTCTTACTGGGATTTATATTTGCCAGTGAGCTACCTCGGCCCCATGAATGCATAAATAAAATGAGTTTGTTTGAATTCTCTGAAACACAGAAACACAGCAGAAGGTGTTGTCAAAGGAGTCTGTGCTTCTCTTTTGTGCACAGATATTTGTAACCTAATGCCTTAAAGTAACCCTGAGTGTGCCTGAGGAGCTGAAGCTTACAGCATTCAGAATAAGTTCCTTTGTAGTCAGCTAAATGGTTGAAATGCAGCATGTACAAACTGACTGTGCTACAGGGAGATCACGAAGAGCTGCACCTTTTGCACTGTTGGCAAAGTGCTTCCAGCTATATTTACAGTGTCCATGTCAACCAGCACTCCGCAGGGATTGCTTTGATAAGAAAGCTCAGCGTGGCTTAATGTGTTTATTTCAGTCGTACTGTCAGTGCAAACAACTTCTGCCATTCAAACACACTTGGAGGACAAGCAAAGGGACTGGTCTGCAGACCAGAGGAAGCAAAGAGCCAAACGAATCGCTGTCTTTGATATTGTGTTTGAACCCTGAAGGGAATTGAAACTTTCATCTTTATTAGAGGGCCAGCAGAGCTGCTGCCTGAAATAGCAGTCATATGATCTGATTTAAAGTAAATTTCACAAACTAGTTTTAGGAGTCATTAGTTTACAAAACCACAGAAAAAAACTTAACAGGTGAAGTGCTATGCATACTATGCAGCTGCTGTGGTTTAAGCTCCATTGTAAGCATTGTGTTGTGTCCTCAGCAACAAAGTGTGACACTCCTGTGTCACCAGCATTATAAACACATCCATGTGAACTCTCAGTGGAAGTGGGTCAGCACCGAATGTATTACATTTGCTATCTATTGAGCTACATATCTTTATTGATCCCAACAACACAACAGTACAAACGTCCCAAAACTGTGCCTGCAGGATTTTCATGTGCAGCACCAAATCAACCAGTGAACAATAGCTGGAAACCAAAACTTCAACACATGCACTAGGATAGAGTAATTCAAAGGAAGTGTGTATTAAAAACACAATAGAACTATGAGTGACAAAAATATAAACAAGCCTGAGAGAGATATGTGGTGTCACTAGTGTCATACTAGCTTTACCTCACGTGTTTCAACAGCTGTCTGCTGTGATAGCACCTGTCAAAGTAGTTCTACTGAAAAAAAACAATCCCCTCTTTGTTTCATGTGCAAACATAGTTAAGTCATGCACACACATGCACAACACACCCAAAATACTCACATGTATTTGTTATCACATTCATCACAAGGTATACATGCACAATTCACTATTGCAGTTCACACGTTTACCTGCTAAATAAAGACATTATAACTCAGCAACATTCCACCCTCTTTTCATTTTAACACTGCATCCTTTTTGCTAAACAACCCCTTCTTCACCACATCAGCAAATTCCTCTCGGTGCAGGTTCTTCACCTCTCAATATTTGACGTCTTGAAGAGGAAGGTGCAATCAAATCCCAGTCTTCCGATCCCAGAGCCACGGTGTAGTTATATGTCTCAGAAGCAAATCCAGGCAGTGCTGCTGGCTAGGAATTTGTAAGCCATTCACTACAGCTGTAAATGCTGGCTAGTGCAGCTAAGAGTTCCTGTGTTTAGTCAGCTATATGAGCTAGCAGGACAGGCCAGCTCTGCAGACCCACACATCAACTTATTCAGTGCACACCGGCATCACAGAGAGAGAGAGAGTGGAAAAGAGAGAGAGAGCAGATACACAGTGGAACTGCTATGACTGCAGAGTGGGCAGGGCTAGCACTATGTGCTCTATGTCTTAAAGAGGCATTATTAAAAAAGAAGATGGAGATGCTAAAGAGGATTTGAGAAAAAAAACGCAAGTAATTGAAGGGCTGTCTGAGTAGCAAATATTTGAGCTCAACAGAGACAATATATAAATAAATACTTGAAGCATATATACAACAGAATGAAATGTGGAACACAGAGTACTTAAAGTGGAACGATTAAAATGCAGAAGATGAAACTGGAGCACTAAAAAATTAAATCTATGACTGGTGATGACAAAAAAAAAGCTCTTGCTAAATGAAGAGCGCCACTGTAGATTAGTGAGAACAGAAGTGGGAAAAGCATTATAAAAGCAGCTAGAATTAAAGACAGTGACAATTACATCCAAAAAGAGGCTCAGTGGACCATAATAACAGTTTCCATACAAACATGCATTTAGCAGACAAAGAAATTATCCATCTATAATCCGGCAGTAACACTTACATTTTTGAGCCTTCGACTGCAGTCACTTCCCCTAGAGAATGAGACAAAGAGAGGGAGAGAGGCGTGAGACATTGACATAACTATAACAGCAGACAACTTTAGGACACACCATCTCCCACACATCCAGGCAAAAACAATAAATTACTGAAAATACAGAGAAATCTGACTGCACCCTGCACAGTAAGAGCTAACAGCTTAATTTTCTCATTATTCTATTAACAGTTCTAACAGTTAACAGTAATTGACAATGGGTTTACTTTAGCTACATAAAATCATTTATCTCTTTCTCGGTTTTACTTGTAATTTCCAAATTCAACATTTTGAGATGGTTTTTATCAGTGAAAGACCAGTCTTTTTCAAGACAGAGTGTAAAGAGACAAACGTCATACTAGCAGCCAAATGGTAGAACTGCCATTTGATCTCTGAGAGGTGGAGTGCGGACACACCACAGCAGTAGCCGCTTAAGTACCACAAATGTTCCCAAAATTAGATGATATGGAGCTTGTGGATTACCACGTGAAGTTATAAATGGTATGCAGACTGAGACAGCTGTAAAACTGGCCCCAACACACAGCTGTGTAATAGAAATGAATCCTACTAAGAGGGGAAGACAAAGGAGTACCAAAACAAACACACAAACAAAAAATCTGACAAAAGAGGAGACATGCACTAAAAGGGTTAGAGATTGGGTTAAGTAAAACCAGTAAGTTCTAGTAAAAATATGCAAAAGATGCATCATAGGTTATAATGATGCTGAGCTGCAATACCTTCTACAAGACATGTTCAATTTGGGTTTTCTTTATTGTCTGGGATACATGATAGAATAATAATACGATATATAATTGAGCATTCTCATTATGGCCCAGAAGCATTTCTGAAGTCTTAGGACACATTGTTTATAAGTTTCCATAGCTTGAAGGCTTGAGTTAGCCTAATTCAAGCTACAGGTTCGCAACATCTAAATTGCAGATGTATTGCTTTTCCATGACAGCACAAAGCTAAGAAAGGAGTGAGATGAGAGGAGAGAAAGAAGGTAGAGGTAGCTGGAGGGGATAATGTGAACACCTTCCCTTTCTTCTCGGTCTTGTTTTTCTGTCAGCTGATTTAACATGAGGACAGGTTGCTTTTCTTTGCAGTTACCTTGTACAAATATAATTGAATAATGATGAATGCCACAGATTGTTGAGGTTATTAGATCACATTTTCAGACTGCAGTATGCGTAAACATCTGTCATATTCCGATATATTCTTTTATTTCTGTCTTAACTAGTCAGTATGCAGGATTTTACTAATGCAACAGTGATGAACAGATGCAGTCAAAGATAGACAACTTTAAAACTTACTTTTATAAAGGATGCAGAAAAACAATTGTAGGTAAACTATATTTTCATCATAAAAAAACTAAATCTATAATATTTACTATGGGTGTATCGCAATAGTTAAACCACAATAAAGTTAAGTGAAACATTTAACATACATTTCTTAATTTATTTAGCTAGCTAGTTAGCTTTTTCCACTTTTCAAAAGTGTGCCTGAAAATTGCCAGAAGGCAAGCTTGTCTCTCCTCTCTGCTGACTCACTGTCACTCATCTTGGGAAACCATCCATTTCCATCAACACACAGTGGAACAGGGGATATTTCTAACCTGAGCTCATGAACCCAAACCTGTCTTTACAGTTTCTTGTCAGACAGTGTTTCAGAGATGATTAAATGCCTGTCCAGATTCTTGTGGGTGAAGGACATAAACTACCTCCTGCCACGGGTATAAGGTGCAAGAAAATGGCATCCTGCACAGCAGAAGGTTACATAACAACTGGAAATAGCACAGTCCACTTAAACAATGACACCACAGTTTCCTTTCAGGTGTGTTTTAATGTGACAGACTTCCCTTGTATTCTAGTATGAGCATGTTTTACAGCATTTTGCCAAGTATGAAAATTATTTTTCACAGCATGAGGTGGCATAGAGCTTTGAGACAGTTAGTTTTATCTTCTTACATTACATATCTTTAACCTCTTTTATTTATTATATGCATAAAATTCAAACGATAGCTGACATGAGGGGAAAAAGACAAATAACTGCAAGAATCTAATATTTGAAGTAAACAAGGCACAACTTGTTTTACATGCAGTGGGTGTTGTAAAATTCTGTTTACTGGTTTTCAAAAGAACAAGGTTTAAGTACTTTGCCAGCTCCATATAACCGAGTCTGGACCTTTAAATTTAACAAGGTTTCAAGTATAACTTTCACCTGCCATTCCTTAGGGGTGGCTAACACCCATGCGATGCACAAAACTTGCACAAGATATGCTTGTTAATGTTGGGTAACATCCAAACCAACTGTGCGATGAATTTTGAATTTAGTTTTGACCATGATGTTGCATAAACAATGATGTAAACAGACAGAACTCTCATTGTAAAATAAAAGTAAAAGAAAATAATATGACCCTTCTCTAACCAGCTGATAAGTTTTTCTGAGAAAAATTGTATTTGATGTTTTGATTAATTACGATATCACTGGATAAATGTAAACAAAATGTAAACAGGTGTAAACTGACCAACCTTAAAACTGACATCAGTGCTTCTGTTTTACAATAAGCTATGGCTGAATTAATGTAAGAACATTATGTCTACCATTTTTTACTGTAACGTACATATTCATTTATAATAATGGCAATGGAAACATTAGTTTACACAAAAATCTAATACACAGAAACACCTCAGTGCCTTCAAAGCTTTCCTTGCCCTGACAAAAGGTAGTGAAGCAGCTGCTCCTGAGAGTAGCTAAGATTAGCACTGTCCTCTATAGCCTCATCTCCAGAAGTACCTCTCTGCACCCTTCTGTGTGTGCAACCTTAGTTATAGACAGCGAACATGAAGACAATTTATGTTAAACAGACTGAAACACCCACATATTCAAACAAACAAACACAGCATAACACATCGTGCAATTGGCTTTGTTACCAAGCAACAAAGTAATAGTCATGGTTCAGTGAGTGATGCAAACCCTTTTGTTGTATTTGGACAGGGACCAGTTGTGTCAGACAGATATGCCATTGTTGCTTCACTGACAGGCCATACAATCTTCCACTGACTGTCATTAAGCAGTTTGTGTTGCAGTAAACTGCTTGATTGTCTGATATAGTGCCTTGAAGGACAGGTTGACTGACAGAAAGAGCCACACAAAGAAACACACATCCAGTGTTTTAAGACAGGCTTTCTACTGACATACAGCTGAAGTGTTCATTGACAGCACTCAGTCCATCACATAACAAAACACAAGCATTAATTTTTCAATATCTATGATTCACAAAAGGTTAGGTGCTAAATCTTATTTCTAGGCCTTAAACAATGGTTAAAAACAAAAAAATATATACCTTTGTATTATCAGACAGAATGGAAGCTTGCAGTATATTTCTGTATTTTCTATGAATACTTATTATCATGATACAGACCATAATCCTATAGAAAAGTAAGCATTTGCGATCTGCCTACTGTTAAGATCTGTTTGTTTCTACATACCATTTTTGATTTCCAAAACTGCATTTCAAAACAACAACATTTCTAACAAAGCCACCCTAGTTCACCTTTGTTTTCTTGTTTCCATCGTCACATAGCAAGGTGACTAAGAAATATGGGCTGAAATAACTACCCCTGTCACAAATTTTACAGACGCAACATCATCTGTTAAAATAGTCTTTTGACAAAGTCTATATCTGATTTTTGCTTTTACTTACAAAATGACTGGAAATCGTGGTTCACATGAGCAACTCAGATTGTAAATGTTACGTTGCTACATTTAACATGAATTAATTGCTTTGAAAAAAAATATAAGAACAAAATAGATTTCAAAAGCTTGTATACCAGCCAGCCCCGCTTGTCTCAAGAATCAACAACCATGAGCTCAAAGTGTCTGTCGAGGACTTTGACTATTGGAAGTCCTTACACAAACGACAGAGATCAAGTACGACATTAAAGAGACATTAAAGGAAATTCCTCCAATGCATCTTTGATGCAAAAGCAATGTCTGCAAAATAACAATCTAACCAACTTTGATGTCTTGTAGCAACAAGTCACGTCAACTGATGGAGTTTAACAATAACATAACTTTACAGTGAACAATAGTGTGTTTGGAGAAAAGCTCACATATGTTCCTTTCATGAAAACCTTCAACAAATGTTAAGCATGGGGGAGCTGGACTGATCACACCTGGAGCTTTTGTTACTGCCAACAGGACACTTCAATGAAAATTCTGCAAGCACGGATCAAATTGATGCTGAAGATGAAAAAGAGCACAGTGACTGCAGGATGATCCTAAACACACTTTTCCATCCATAATTGAAAAGCTGCAGATATACCTCAAAAGAGCAACACATGCAAAACAGCTAAAACATCCCACATAGCAAGAAGTCTTTCCAAAGGAAGAATTAGGAAAAAAAAAAAGATTTACAACCTTCTCCTTTCCACTTGTTTTGTAACTGCTGCTAACCTGTGATTACTGAAAGACACGCATCAACACACGCACCCACTGAACAGTAAGGAAACACTGATGCTCGAAGTCTTACTTGGCAGTGGGGCGTGTAGAGGTGTCCTGCAGGTCTCCAGGGTCAAACAGCTGGGATCCCTTCAGTCCCAACTCCTCGCAGCCACGTAGAAAAACACTGAGGTTGTCCTGTGCAGAAATCACACACACAAAGTTGGACCCTCATTAATACGTTCACTGCACAAGGTATCGACTCACACACACTGAAGACAAAGAACAACTTGTTTGAAATTATATTTGTAAAAAACTAAAAATAATAACACAAAGTCTGATATGGATATGGATGTTTTCATGCAGCTTTAGAATCATCTTTACACCTAAAATCCATCCATCCACATTGGTATGACACTTCAATTCAGACAGCAACTTCCTAAAAGTTAACTATAACCATAACATAAACGTAATTACAATTTTCAATCCTCAGTCATGTTTAGAGATGCATATAGGCTTAATAATAACAATTCAAACTTAAACTGCTTTTCTTAAAGTAGTAAAGTGACATACACACAGCTAAGAAGAAAAAGAATTGTCACATCCTTATTGACTGCACAGAAACTGATGAAATAAGGCTGAAATAAAGTTTCTCCCTCAGGCAAACAAACACATGCTGACCAAAGATATTTCACATCATTAGTTGTATTACTGATCTGCAATCTTCTCCGGTTTCCTCAAACCCACACAAGCAGCCTTTGCAGAACACGGAAATCTAAATACCTGCTCAACAGAAAGGTGACACCACAAGGTTTTACGTCCAGGTTTCGTGCATCTCCTTTTGCAGATTGCACCAACTTTCGCTTGAGTTTTTGCTTGCTTCAGGTATTTCCGTCTTTTTATTTAACCCTCATTATTCAACTGCGTTTTCCCTTCTTTTCCTACATATCACACTGTCCCCATCATCACAGTCTTCCTTCCTCTCTGTCCGTTGAGCTTTCAGAAAAAAAAAAAAACTCTTTGTAAAATGCAACCTGAGCCAAGTTCTCCTCTCTTGTTCCCAGGTTCTCCGTCTTTGTTTCTGTGTCTCTATCTTTCAGAGGCCCTTCCCTCTCTTTCCCTCTCAGGGTGTCACCGTTTCCTCCCCACCCCAATTGTCCCAAGCACTCTCCCTCTTTCTTTCCCACATGCTGCCAAAACACAAACACTATGTGCTTATATGCACATAAAACATGCATATATTCAGTAAAAAAAAAAAAAGAAAGTCTAAAATGCATCCTTCTGGGTACTCGAGACACATAGTTTTAATTCATATGTAAACAGTAGCAAGTGCAAGAATAAATGCATGGCAACAAATATATAAAACACATAAACTTGGAAACACTTGTTCTCACGATCCTTTTCCATTTCTAGCAAAACACCCAGTTTCAAACCCTCCCTACAGCTTCCTGTGTTTTTGGTACAGGGCCATCTCTGCTCTCCTGGTGAGGCAACCCCACCCAAAGATACAAACACTCACACAAACACAGCCATCTCACTGAGAAAGGACCCAGCAATTTCTGCAACTTGCTTTACTTTAGTGAGGACACGCCTACAGTGCAGTTCAAACAGTGAATCAAGAACATTTTTATGTAACTAAAATAGGGCTTCCACATCAACTAATAATATTTTTCCCCCAAGATGCAAGAAATTAGTTACAATTTGGAACAAGTGACTCCCTTTAGGTGTGAACAGCATGCATTGGAGAGTCCCAAATAGTCTGTCCAAGTATCCATGCAAACAGATCCAAATATGACACAAATTAAACTGGCTGTTTGCAAGTGCTATAGCAAGTGCTTAGTGAAAGAGAAATGTGACAGGGACCATTTAATTTATGTCATAATCACCCTTAAAAAAACTTCTTCTGTACAGTATTCTGTTTGTGTCAAAAAAAAAAGGCAGTGAAGGTAATCAAAGCTTGTGGCACTGGCTAACACGCTGAATCTTTTGACATAATTCAGTTTTCAGTCTCCCCTAATATAATAAGCAATAGCTTAATCTTAAAAATTGTTTAAAGCCCATGCAAAGAATGGCTTTACTGAAGCAATGAGCAAAAATGGCAATTCATATCTTTCAAAATACATCGTATCACATATATCTAGTCTGACTTTTGCCATTTTTATTGAGCATATGCATTTACACACTGCCAACAATGACTATCTCATCATCTTGGCTAGAGAGTAAAAGGAGGATATATTTTAAGCACATATGGTGCTCATATATTTACTGGCTAGTGAACAGCAGCATATCTTAAATCAGAAAATGACATTTTGTGTGGCACTTATTGGAAATCTTAGTTGCAGAAACAAACATTATATTAGATGAAGCTGAAGAAGTTGTAAATATTCCCAAAATGTGTCAGTTGATGCAAAACGTTGACAGACTGTGGGGAGTTGAAACTTAACTACATTAAATTTTTCTTTCAGTGGGAGGAATGTTTCAACAAGTGAGCATCAGACTGGCTCAGTTAGTAGCAGTTCATATAATGGCACACTTGTCAAGGAGGTGTTTAAAGAAAATGTGCCCTTCTAAAAGAAGTTACTATGACTTTGTGGTTGATTTGCAGGTCCCTGCCACAGGAAACTGGGCGTCTACCACAAAGAAATGACTGACAGCTAAACGTGTTTGTAGAAGGATTGGGAAGCTGAGAGGTACCTTAACAAAGCCCAGTCCAATCTGATTCCAATCCAAAGAAAATAATTAATAATAATTCAGGCAGGATATTTAAGATTTACATTAATCCCATTTCTATGCACAAACATTTTACTATCAAATCTTAACACAAGTTGTAAAAAGATTCAAAACATTTCAAAACAAACACAGGATGACCAAAGACATTGCACGTCATGAGTTGCATTACTTTAAAAAAACTAAAACTAATAGTACAAACCACAATGGAGACTCTCACGTGTACAGAGATCTAGAGAAACCATATGTGCACACAATGAGATTAGTTTTGAGTGTTTTTATGTTAGCTGGAATTCGTTTGTACTTATGCATGTAATATCTGATCAACACCACAGCCTGAACAGCAGGTTTTACTGTAAGAAGGATTAAAGTTTACAGCCTGATTTGATTCATAAATAACCTTACTTTGCAAAAGTAAAAGGAATTTTGACATGATTCAATGTACTTTGAAAAACCTTTGCAAATAAAACATACAAGTTCGATAAAAATCTGCATATTTGGATATTGCAGGAGTTTTTCAATCAAACATCGCTATATCTATCGCTGTCATCTATAAAATGATAACAGCTTTATCTTTTTAACATTTGCACCATTAAAAGGTAAAATGATCTGCCTCATGCTTAAACTTCAGGTCTGGAAAAACACCTTCTTCAACATAAGAATTACAACCATTCATCTTGCATGGAGATTTCTATTAGTTGTCTGTTTGCACACTGTAAAACATGAGCATACCAGTTCACCCACAGAGACTGCTGGAGAAAGAGCACGTCACAACCAACCTGTTCAGACGAACACTGAGCCATACAGGCTGAGCTGCCAAAGTACTGTGGTAGCTGGTCCGATTACAAAACAGTCTAAATTCCACAGAGACTCATTTTCCCATTAGCCCCCCAAACAGGAAGAGGAAGGGGGAGTAGGCTGTTCTTTATTACGATGGGCCAGATAACAGCAGAGCCCTTGTTTATGTGTTTCTCACCTCTCTAATCACAGCCAAGTGGAAAAGAAAATCCCTGCAAAGCCACAGCAACGTAAGTGAGAAAATTATGAAACTTTGAGTGTAGAAAGGGTGACATTGTTCAGATACAAATATACCCTGAGGTTCAAATTTCCTTGTTTGATATGCAGTCCTCAAACTATTTATAAAAATATGTTTTCTTCAGTCGGGTTCCACTGCCCACTAGGACCAATTGTAGTGATTATGTCATGTGTCTTTTTTTCCCCTTCCTGTAATTGTATTGCTTACTTACTACGAGGGGCAATTGATTGTTTTCCTTTTTTATAATGATGTCATTGCATACATTAATAACTGGTGTCTGAAATGCCATATATTGTATGTTATCACAAACAAATAACAGTCAGAGAAGCTTTGCCCACCAAAACAAATAAAACAAAACAAAAGTAAAACAAAACTAAAGAGATAAAGACAAAGTTCATCTAAAGAAACCAAGACAAGAAAGAACCAGTGCTTGCTGAGGAAGGTGTTAAATAATCAAACACAAACACGCCTACTTCTCACTTGATTTGACCTAACCATCAGGAAAAGAGTCTAACATGGTTAGTCTCTCTGATTAACAACATACTTGTGTGTTTTACTGATGTTCCCTAAATGTAAATTGCCCTAAGAGATAGAAAACAACAACAACAAAAAACCATTTCAGTCCAGTCCAGGGATAAAAGTTATGTGTATTAATTGCAGACAGTTATATTAAATGCTTCTAATATGTGAACCTACTGGGATGATTTAAATAGAGTTGAAGTGAAGCTGAAAATGCAATAAAAAAGGTGAGTTAATGCAACTCACAAGAAAAAGGGATTTCTTGTTGGCACTGACAAGGAATGTAATCAATAAGGTCAAACTCTGAATAACCTGTTTGACAGACTGGTGAGTAATAAACTTAAAGTTTGAGGTTTGATGTTTACTTATTGAATCGTAATTATTGAACCGAGATCTTGTGCGGCAGCTCAAAACTGATAATTCAATCTGATGTTATCCATCTTCACCACAGCCCTGAGTATAACTGTGGAAAGCAAATAAGGGAGAACAGAAGTACATTAAGTGCGAACTGAGCTCCAACACTATCAACTTTCACTAAGTCTCTGTTTACATGCGACTACGGGTTCTGAAAGGCCACTTCATTCAGATCAAGGTCTTATGTTGTTATGAAAGAGCTCTACTGTATTGCATTGTCCTCGACTGAAATGTATAAGTATTCAGATCTACTTCCATTCAGAGCCTCCGATTGAAAGCAAGCCACAAACTTAGCAGAACCACAGACGACAATAAATTCATTCCAGGTTTTAGGAAGAAAAAAAGTTTCCATCTTCTTAAGAAAATACCCTCTCGTAGTTTCATGTGAAGAAAAAAAGACAGAAGATGATGTTCCATCTTGCTGTGTCCTACATATCTTTCCTTCCTGCTGTGATACAGAATAATTAACAGACAATAAGTCTACAGTTGAGGCTCAATGCAGAACGGTCTAACTGAACAATAAGTAAGCTGTTGAAGTTCAGTGTCGCACATGGCTGCTGATGGACGGCTTGGCCGTAGAGACTAAGACAGAGATCGGTCAGCTGTAGGTATTTGTAACTGGACCGTGATTACCTGGAAGATTTAAAATGCTTGTCGAAGCCACTAAATCCACATTGAATGCTTAAATGCTTAAGTGGGTAAGTGGGGAGTGTAAGCATGTGACACTCCATTCATCATCTATCTTTCCATTTATCCTCCAACACATATCTGGACCCAGGTTGCTAATCAGCAGTGACAGTTAATCTTGCAGTTGGAGGACAAGTGCTGCACCACCAATTCCTGCATTTCTTAAAATAAAGTTCTTCAGTATTCACCAATCTTCACAATCCACTACAAAGTGGCAATGAGATATAATGACCTTGGGGTATGGTATAGTTTAGAGGTCATGTTTCTTGTAGGTCAATAAAACTAAATCTCTGCAGTAGTGCCTCGCTGGTCTTCTCTCAAAAGAAAATACAGGCAGAAAAAATATTCAAGTGATACATTTAAATAAGCTTTGTCTTAAGGGGAAAAAAGGAAACTTAAAATTGAAATATTGTACCCAAAGACAAACTTAAAGCCATGGAGAGATACATGTCAAAATGTGTTACAGGGGTATAAGCGGAAATGCTGTGATTTTCAGCAAGCTTTTTATATAATTTTTCTTTTTTTGGATGAATTTTATAGAATGTTTTCATCAACAAAGACTTACACTAACAACAATTGATCTGCAGGGGAGTATATTAAATGGCAAACTGCCTAATTTTAGGCTGCTAGAATTCATGTTCAACAGCAAAACATGTAGCTGGCATGAAATCTGCACCATGATGCCACTGTACCATGTCATGTAAAGTTTTGCCCTTTAAGGGAAATGACAACAGGTCACTGCATGTTTTAACATTGCACACAGTCTTGAATCAGAGTATCCCTAGAGAGGACAACATGCTGACAGAAAAAAAAATGAAACAGATGAGAAAAAGGGAAGCAAAAGCATGGGAAAAAGATTCAACAAGATCAAAGGGTTACTTTTAGTTTTGGTATACAAGCTGTAAATTGGGATGCAAAGCATGAGGTTAAAGGACTTACCAGGCCAGCTATGGGTGTAGGAAGTCTGTTGATTTTCTTCACCAGGCCAGGCTTAATGGAGCTCAGCAACCTGGCAGAAGACATGAAGGAGAAATAAACAAACCATGCTGAATTTTATTACAGAAATGAAAAGCAGAAATGTACCTTTTAAACTAGGTAAGAGATTAGTTAAGATGTACATTTCTAATGTTGCATTACAACAGATTAACTCCAGCCAAACTGTATCAAAGAGTGTTCCTGGAGAAAAAGAGGGATACAAATAATACAAAAAGGTCCCAGAGAGTTGCATCTGGAAGGTCTATCAAAGGGGAGAATCAATGCACCCCTTTCAACCTATAGGATTTGTTAAACTGTTTACCAGCATTACAGACCACAGTGATCCGAACATGAATCGGCATATCTCGCTGCCCTATTATTGCATGCGAGGATGCAAACATTTTTTGAAAGGAAACTAAAGCACATTCCTACAAACTATGCATGCTTGTCAGCCATGAACAAGCAGTTTCAGAATTCCAAGTTCTCCCTCTCTTCCTCTGTCCGTCTTAAGTTTCATCTTTTGTGTGTGTTTTCATCAGAGGAAGCACTGTAATGATTCTGGCCTTGTAAAGGGAAAACCCATCCTTGGATACCAAGTATTATATATCAGTAGTCCTGTGATGCTCATGGCATTCCAGCAGTCATTTTGAGATTAAGTTCTGTAATTTACCTTTTTAGTGAATTCTCATTTCTCAAGCCTGCCTCATGTACTCAACTTAGAGATTTCCTACAGAATATTTCCAAGAATAACTTGGAGGGGGAAAAAAAGGAACCAAGGAGATGGGTGGTTTTTTAGTGCTTCATGTACTATGTGTAGGTGTATCTGTGGTGAGTGTGACTAATAACAGTGAAAATAAAATTTCCACTCGAAAAATATAGCCTAGATTCAAGATAATGTTCATCTGCTGTATTTTTATTTACTTAAGGGGGAAAAAAAAATTCCACGGATGACCGTTTACAAAAATGATAGTTTGTGATGGGAAGTATAAAAATATGGCTGAATTTTTTTGACTGAATTCAAGTTAAGCATAAATATTATTTGTTTTGTTCAGGAATATGAGCCCATTTGCCTATTTTAAAAGCCCATTTGCTTTAAGACTGTTGCAGTCACAGTTTTGACTCTTTGGCTTCCTGCAGTCTAAAACACAGAGACGGTTAAAAGCAAGCATGCTTTGTATATCCGGAAAAAGAGGATGTTGTTGGAGAGCCTTTAAGTTGTGGATGGAATTAGTGAGACTCAAAACAAACCTCATCACAGGATGTTAAATCTGTTCTCCCCTCTGCTGCCAGGATTATATGCAAAAGCCATAATTGGTTATGCTTCAATTTCATTACTCCAAGAAAATGTCAGTTACAGAATTGCCTGCATATACATGGCATAACCAGCGACTGATGCTTGATTAATACACTTTATTTAACTTTAATCCTGTGTTTAAATATTCTACGGCACCTTCCTGAAGACTCATTGAGTCAAACGTCCAATGAGGTTAGAACAAAATTCCCAACACAAATGTGTTGGCTTGTACATTGTTTTAAGGTTTGTGTCATAGATTGGAGGACCAGGAGAGTCATCGAAAAAGCAATACAGCATTTTCATGATGACTCATTTACTGTGAAATAAGAATATAGAAAACTAAATATAATTTCCAATTCAACAATTAATATAAAAAATATATCAAATTTCCAAAGCATTTTGTAATTGCACATTTGAAATGGAATTATTAAAGAGGAATTACATCATTCATTATGTAATCCAGCTGTCCAGGGTGTACCCTGCCTCTCGCCTGATACTTGCTGGGATAGGCTCCAGCCCACCCGCGACCCTGCATGGATTAAGCGGTATAGAAAATGGATGGATGGATTATGTAATTAATGTATTCATTAATTCATTATTAATTCCTGTGATTTAAAAATGCATTTTCAAATCCTTTTTTTAAAAGCAGAATTTAATGACACAATTCATAAACTTGGTTAGAAATACCTTTCATACACTTAAATAAGTTATTCCCTTTTCCATTTTCAAATCCTTTTTCCAAATGCATTTCTTAAATGGTTTACAGTCTTCTTTTAGCTTTTCCGTGACTCTTCTGGGCCCTGAACATGCTGAAAACCAAGTTCAACCAATCGTGCTGCTTCCAAGTTGTGCTCCACGTGGTAATCCAACTTTTTCATTGGTTAGACAGCAAAACAGCTAGCTAACAGCTAACTAATCGCATTGACAATACAGATCCTGATAACACAAATACACTGTACGGCGACAGGTACAGAATAGGTGAAACTTTGAAGCATCCACACAGCATTCAGAAGATGAGTTTCTCTTCAAGTGTCATGTGTTTTCTGTCTTTTTACTTCGCTGAATTGGCGAAGTAACAAGACAAAGGCAAAAGTCTGATTGTCTAACCAATGAGAAAGCCGATGTACCACGTGGAGTGGCTGTGATTGGTTAAACTTTGTTTTCACTGCTCAAGGCCCAGAAGGGTCACGGAAAGGGTAAACCATTTAAGAAATGCATTTGCAAAAAGGATTTGAAAATGCGAAGGTGAAAGAAAATGGAAATGGTAAAAGGAATAACTTTTTTAAATGTATGATATGGAAAGGTATTTCGTACCAAATTTATAAATTGTGTCATTTAATTATGCTTTTAGAAAAAGGATTTGAAAATGCTTTTTCAAATCACAGGATTAAATTATGAATTAATGAATACAATATTTAATTCCTCTTTAATAATTCCATTTCAAATGTGCAATTTCTAAATGCTTTGCAAATTTGATTTGTTTTTATATGAATTAATTGTTGAATTTGAAATTACATTTAGTAATCTATGTTTTTATATCAAAATTAATTAATCATCATTAAAAAGGCTGTATTGCTTTTTCGATGACTCTCCTGGTCCTCCATACCTCGCATTTTCAAATCCTTTTTGTAAATGCGTTTCCTAAATGGTTTACCCTTTCCGTGACCCTTCTGGACCTTGAGCAGTTTAACCAATCACAGCCCCTCAACGTTGTGTCCCACGTGGTCCTCCAGCTCTCTCATTGGTCAGACAATCAGACATGTGTCTTTGTCCTGTTATTTTGCCAATTCAGCAAAGCAAAAAGACAGAAAACACATGAAACTTGAAGAGAAACTCATCTTCTAAATGCTGTGTGGATGCTTCAAAGTTTCACCTATTCTGCAGCTGTCTCCTTACAGTGTATTTGTATTATCAGGATCTGTACTGTCAACGCGATTAGCTAGCTGTTAGCTAGCTGTTGAGACTCAAGTGTTGCTATCTAACCAATGAGAGAGCTGGAGTAACACGTGGAGCGGCTGTGAATGGTTGAACTTGGTTTTTTAGTGTGTTCAGTGCCCAGAAGAGTCACAAAGTTAAGGACATGGATAAGTTAAGTCATTGTCTTGTTCAAGAAACCAGTTTGAGATGATATGAGCTCTGTGACATGGTCCATTTTCCTGCTGGAAGTAGCCATCAGAGTATGGGTACACTGGTCATTAACAGTTACTGGAATAACGGTGTTAAAATAAAAGGTGTTACTTTTTTCATTAACTGGTAATCTAATTAATTACGCTTTCCATCGTAATAAAGCCATTACCATTACTGGCGATAAAATGCGGCGTGTTACTATAATTCTGCATTCTGAAGCTGTCTTCATCTGATCAGGGGCATAAGGGGAGAAACAACCACATAGCCTATGTGATAATGATTGACTGATGAAGAGCAAAATGTCATGGCAGACACTGATAAGTCAGTGTGCACACACACAAACGACTAAGAGACTAAAAAGCCAACAGAAAGTCCTTCCTTTCTTTCATCCACCCATCCATACCTGATCAATCAAATTCAGTCACACAAGAGATGGGGGCTATAACAGCAATTATCAGGCAAGAAACAGGAAACACCCTGGACAGGTTGCCAGTCCATCAGAAGGCAAACACAGAGACAAACAGGAGAAACAACCACTCATGTAACAGAAATTTAGCTACAGAATGGATGTTAAGTTGTACTTTTGAGCAACTAGGTTTAGTTTTTATCCTGTGTTGACTCCAAGAAACCTAGAGTAAATCAAAACTTGAGCACCAAATTGTTTTTCTTTGTTTTATGGAAAAATTTAATATATTGAAGATACATGATAAACACACATTTTTAATGTATATAAATCACTCAAATCCTAGTCTTGCCACAACAGTTATTTCAATAACGATTATGTAAATTGTGAACTATAACTGCACGTGTTAAAACACAATGCTCAAATCTTTTGGCTCTTGTCTCGGCTGTTGTCAGTTTCTTGGAACAAACTTTTGGAAATGTCAAATTGAGCCTAAGCGTGAACAGAGCATTCATGGTCACGCTTGCTGATGTTTTCGGCTTTCCTGCACACTCCCAGTTCTGCAGAAAACTTTCTGAATCATGTTCTGCATGTTCTGTGCACACTACCTAGGCAACAGATCAAAATATTTTCAGTGATGAGAATGCCTATAACAAGGTCAATCTCCTGGTGTCCAGTAAATGTGTGAATGGTCAACCTCAGGCTCTTCCCTCCCTTACCAGAAATTCCAAAACCAGTGGGAACACAACCAAATTGGTTTTGTTATCCATACTGACAATAAACACAGTCCCAAACACTGGTTTGTATGATGAAATTGGTCCACAGGAATGTCAGAGAGAGAGCGAGAGAGAGCGAGCGAGCGAGAGAGAGCGAGAGCAAGCGAGCGAGCAAGAGAGAGAGAGAGAGAGAAATAGAGAGAGAGATAGAAAGAGAGAGAGAGAGATCAAGTGTGTTTGATTTTGGTTTCATTTCAGTACCTCCACTCAATATAGGGAATAAATGAAAAAAAAAAGGAATAAAGGGATAAATAAAGTATTTTTCATTTCATTTCATTTTCATTTCATATAAATGGGGAAAAAGGACTTCAAATGTCATACATGAGAACAATCCAACATGCCTCATTACAGATCTGGGCACTTACGGAAATAAAAACCTGATTAACTGCAAACATTATTTCTATTAATTCTGAACCATTCATGGATATTTTAGCCTCACTGTAATCTTTGTTTTCCCTTTCTAACAGACTGTCAACTATAATACAAACAAAAACACATGCTGAAAAGACAGTATCTTCCCGTTTACAAGGACATTGCTATTAATCTAGAAAAAGACAATTACAAGAAAAGACTCCTATCAGAACGGGATATTTCTTTGCTGTTGTGCTCATTCTGTCATTGTGGAAAAACAGAGACAAAACAAAATAAACTAGTGGTCATAATCAGAATCTGAATGAGCCAGAATGAGATTTATTTCCTGCATACAATGGACTTGACTCTAGTTCACAGTGACTCACTAACATGAAGTTGTATGAATATTGCTCACAACAAGCCAGCATGAACAAATAGTTATCACTTAGTAATCTTCTTTAAGAGCATAGCAGCAACAATAGCAAAAATCACAAAAGATCCATCAATAAAAATCAATTCAACCACTTGGAATCATATGCAATCAGAACTTACTCGCATAGGAGTATCCCATTCTCCAATCCTCCTCGGAAATCCTTGTCACCAAAACATCTTCCTGTGACAGCCTACAGATGGAATAAAAGGAGCAGGTTAGAGTTGAAAGGGTTTTAGATCAAAAATAGAACATGAGAAAATACTTAAGATTCTGATTACAGTCTACACAAACAACCTATGCAACCAGAAACCAAAAATAAAGAATAAAAACAAGAGCAGCAACCTTAATCAACACCCTTTCACACAGTAAATCCTGAGAATTGTATGAAGAGTTGCACGAACTGTAACCGGCTGTGTATCAAGTCCTTCTCTGGTTAACG